>CM059190.1:98438851-98653851 GCA_030323885.1 Branchipolynoe longqiensis | reverse complement strand
AGGGGAACTCCCCCAGATAAATATAAAAGAAGTTAGATGCTCTGTGGTGCATTTTGGACACAGTAATCCATAAGATTTATATAGTATTACTAAATGAAAAACCGGAAGATCGGCATAAGGTGATGACGGGGACATAGATTATCATACACCTTACTGCAAAACCATAAAGTGCCTGTCACAACTTACCGGATAGAGCACTGGGCAGAACCGGACAAAGAATTTTCTAGTCCGGTGGTGTTTGGTATCAAAATGTACCGATAGGTGTCGAAATGTTGCGCTATTGAGTCAAAGGCCGCCGGAAGAAATGAATGCTAAACAGACAAGGAACATACATTAACGAATAGCCACCGGACAATAACTGGACGGCAACCGGACACGCACCGGACTGTTCATGGACGCGCCAAAAACATATAAAAAAACTTATGGACCGAATTCCCACAACACCGTCAATGGACTATTCAGGAAGGAAACCGGAGACGTAGTGGATGGGTAGCGGACATGAACCAGACAAAAGGGACTTAAACCGGACACCAACCATACATGTCAGTCTGGCGGTGTCTGGTACAAGTTTTGTGCATGTTCAAAACTTGCCACCGTACAAGCCGGACACCACCGGGCAGAGAACGGAAATGCGGATGCCTACCATATATAAACCGGACATTGACGTATTTTACCAGACAGTGTCCGTTTTCTATCCGGTTCCCCTATCCGGTAAGGTGTGACTGGGCCTTTAGGGTTTGGCAACCCTGGGTTATTGCCTCATCACCAACAAAGTCAGAGGCCTATGGAATCTGAGAAAATTCTCGTCTAGTATACCCAGTCAACGCCAAGCATAAAAACTGTCCACCATCTCCAACGCAGCACGCCTAAGCGCAGGCAGCCACAACGCCCACCCACCCACCCACCCCGATCTCCCGCATCCGGAAGACCAAAGGTGGAATAATTAACCCTTAAGACACTAGTTTTGTCTTTTAAAAAAATGGATCTAATGTAAGCAGGATTACGGAAATATTCTTTGGACAACAGGTAGTATTTTCTGTTATTAAGTTCAAATTCGTTCAGTTCAGTTCGAATCTTTTCAGTTCAAAGTTTGTGGTGTTCTCTGTGGCGGAGTGGTTAGAGTGTCTGACTTTTTTTCTAGGTCAGACTCCTAATCTGAAGGTCAGTGGTTTGATTCCCCGTGCCCCCACCTCTGCCAATTTGGATTTCCACCGTTGTGTATAACTTACAGCATCATCAAAGTCCAGTTGTTCTCATACCATGTCAATGTGGTGTGGGAGGTTAAAAATCCCTTGGGTCGGTAAAAGTGTAGGTTCGGGCTTTCTATCGACAAACTGTCTAATGGTGAAAACAAGTCTATTCAGACTTATCCATGATAGGCAGTATAAATCTTCAAAGAAGTTCGAATTCGTTCAGTTCAGTTCGAATCCTTTCAGTTCAAAGTACATGTACAGTGAAACCTCTCTAACCGACCACCTCCACAGAACGACCATTCCTTTGATAGTTCAGGGATGAAAGTGGTTTCCGGGGAAAAAAAGCGGAAATGCTGATATTCTCCCATAGGTTTAGCATTGTCAGGGAATCGCGGAAAAATACCGGAAGTCAGGTCTCAACTAGCCTTGTTGTGATTGCATTATCACCCATATCTAACGCTTTCTTGCTCAGGTTTTATGTTCTAACTACATCTAAGGCCATATAAGAACGCGATTCGAACCACCCAACTGTTGTCATATACATCCCATCTTTTGGAATTTTGTTTAACGTTAATCGGTGGATATAAGAAATCCCGGAAATCCGCGAAACCGCGGAGATCTTTCATCTCTGATAGTTATACTAGACTTACTTGTAAGTTGACGTATTACTGAGATTCTTATGAATCTCGCTTTATTTGGATCCCAAACGATCGCCCATACAATACCATTGTAACGATATTCTAACTCCCTAAACCGACCACCTCCCTAAATGGACCATTTAAAGTCGGTCCCATGGTCCGTCAATTTAGAGAGGTTTTACTGAACATACAAATGCCATGGGTCTTTTTGTTTGGGAGCAAACACACTTACACCTCTTGGAAACATTAGGCAGGAGTTTATTTCACTCATATCTGGCCAGGGGGATAAGAAGTATTAAGTGATAAAAATTCTTGCATGAATACTCATAAACATGGTATATATATCTATGGGTATAGATGGTCATCATTATTCACGCGTGAGTTTTCATGTTTATAATTATGCTTATACATGAATTTGACTGTTTATGGTTTATATATGAGGATTTATAATGCAAATTACATTATATATACAGTATAACCTCGTTGAACCAAACTTGAAGGGACCCTAGAAATTTGTTTGGATTAATCAATCATTGGTTTAACCAAGCTTTGGCTTTGACCTTGACTTGGCTTTGGCAAAACCGCGGGTGCATTAATGTAATATACAATGCATGTGGACACTGATTATTCTTTATACAGTATAACCCCGTTGAACCAAGCTCAGTTAAACCAAACGATCGGTTAATCTAAACTTTTTTCGGCGGCCCGGCTAAATACTACCATTTGTTATGTAAAAAAGTACCAGATGATTTCATAAGCACATGAAAGTTTGGTTTAACTGTACCGGTGTAGCAGGAAATCGCAAACCCTGTAAATCGCAAAGCCCCACTTGTGATTTCCTAGGAAATCGCAAACCCCCATGCAATATATGGGCATGAGGGTTTGTGATTTCCTAAGCAATCACATATCCCCCTGGAAATCGTAAACCCTCCATGTTTTGCAGTCTTTATCCTAATTAAAACATCTTTGTGATAGTCCAGTTTGTAATTCAGACCACACATGTACTGAAAACGGCCTTTATTCGCAGATTTCGCCACTGTGGCCATTCTAAACGGCAGGTAAAGAGTAGTCGGATTCCAGTTCCCATGTTTTCCACTAGGGGGCGACATCTGTTGAAACAAAGGCCAGGGGAACAGGCTAGGTAAAGAGGTGCAGCAATATCCTGGTATTATCACTCAGTTTCAGGCTCGCCAATGTAAACAATGTCATTAGCAAAATGGTCTGTTTAGTTCCAACTTCAGTCACTGCATACAGTAAATAGAACCGTTTTAATATTCCAAATTCTTATTGTGCATGCAGCAAATATCTCAATGAACCATTATTTACTAGTGTGTTAGTTGATGCTATGAGGCATGGGGGTTTTACAATTTCCAGGGGGGGGGGTTGTTTGTGATTTCCTAGGAAATCGCAAATCCCGGGGTGTGCAATTTCCAGGGGTTTGCGATTTCCTGCTACACCGGAAGTGGCCTGGGGCCCGACAATTCTGTTTGGATTGACCGATAATTTGGATCAACCCACTTTTTTATATGATAAATGGTAGTATTTTGGCGGGCCGCCGAAAAAAGTTTGGATTAATCGATCGTTTGGTTTAACTGAGCTTGTTTTAACGGGGTTGTACTGTATCTACCAGTATTCTCAACCCTGTATCTACCAGTATTCTCATACTATATATAATCTGACCCACAATTCAACGTTGAATCCCATTATATTATATATCTGTATATATATGCTGCAAAAGCAATTATACGAGTATAATTATCCAGAAGCCGGTTAACTACAAACTATCTCCATAGTTCATTCATCCTTATCTGACACTCCGCCAGTCTTCCACTGGTTGCTCCACCGTAACTGACACTCCTCCAGCCATCTACTGGTCAGGCCTTCTGCCTCGCCTGGTGGCGCCACCTTGCTGCGTCTTCCTCACTAACACTCGCCTCACGGCTGTGCACTCGCTCTAAAATGATATATGACAGTAATCTTGACCAACAATGCAACATCGAATCCCAGTGTACTATATATAGCAGTAATCTTGTCCCACAATGCAACAGAATGATCCTGACCATACATGTATCTATAATCCTGACAGAAGGCAACTCTGACTCCTACCATATAATTATTACTTTAAAAAAAAACTAAAGCAAAATAATCTGCATTAAACCTAGAGGTTAAAATTACCTGAGGTCTTAGATTGAAACTTTGGCATGGGATTTTCTTTATTTAAGCACAAATTTTCATGGAATAATTAGTCGTTAGAATGAAAATCAAACCGCTCTATCCTTTCGGAGTCACGTTGCTATTTCACCAGTCTATGGCTTAAACTGGTCGGGTTGGCGGCTGACACAAATATTTGACATGGAATTTGTTTATTTAAAGTTGATCTGATGTTTTTGAGTTTCTGCCATATTATATATTTTCCAAGTAAATGTTTGTCTTACTTTCCTTTAAAGTAACATTTATTTTAAAGGACTTAAACGCTGATACTTGTCGCTTCCTAGCCAGGCGCTCAGCATTATTAGGATAGGGCAAAGAGCAGTGGAATGAGGAAGACCAATCGACCACGATTGAAATTTCCCCTGCTTAAACTAATGTACAAAAAAAACAAAAAAACAGTGACATATTTTTTTAATTAAATTGACTTAGTATTTATTCCCTCTATGCAGCAGAACATGTTTATTGAGTGCACCAGTACCAAAGTTTGATAATAGGATCAAATCTAGGTAAGTGTTTTGGTTTCTAAAATGGCATGTTTTTATCAGATTGTGTAACTTTTAAGCATAGGGAGCATACATCAACCAAATGTAAGGCTTTTTTTATGGCCTGTTCATGTAAGAAATTTATTTTTTAAGTCTAAAAAATGACATTATAACGATTATATATGTGTCAACTCTATATGGTCTTACTTCACCAGGTTTCTGCATGCTATTTTTATAAAGCAAAACAAGTAAGTAGCTATGACGATTCGAACCAGAATATATTATGCTAATGCCAAGAATTGACGAATCGTGATTCTGTCATTGGTTGATGTTTCGTTGATGCAGCTGGTGATGAAAACAAATGCAATCGCAGCTGCTTTCAAATTGGACTTCGATAAATCTAAAGATTCAAGGTTTTTTTTTGTTGTACATTTGGTCAATCGTCAAGGCCTTTTCAAGGTATTTTCAAGTTTTAAGGCCTTTTCAAGAGACACCTTCTAATTCAAGGACTTTTCAAGATTGTGGGAACCCTGATGCATATATTTCCACAGAACAATTAGTGGTTAGAATTAGCATCAAATCGCTCGATCCCTACAGAGCCATGTGTCCATGTCCGAGGATCGTGGTGGCCAAGCCCATCCGGCTTAGACCACACACGAGTCACATGGCCAGCTAACTCTGAAGAGATAGAGCGATTTGATTTTCATTTTAACCACTAATTATTCTGTGAAAATACATGCGTAAATAAACTAATTGATAAAAAAAAAATGTAATCAAAGAGTGAAAGACCTCATACTTGTTATCAAAGGCTTAACCGACTTGACCTAATTCCTATTCAAGCCACCATTACATGGCCATGTTGAGTAAACCTTTCTGTGAGTGCTTAGCTTTGAGCCTTATTCTTCGCATTCTGGTTGGTTGGTTGTTGGAGTTTAACGTCCTAGCAACATCTAAAGTCATATCAGGACGGATACCGACTTGTGACAGTGCGCACTCATATCAACTTTATAGTGCTGCCCCACTGGGAGACCAGGGTGCCAGCACCATAACACGATATCCCACTCAGTCACATTATCCTGACACTGAGCCAACCAGTCCTGGCTCTATCGTATTACTGCCGAGCGCCAAACTAGCTTGCGACAAGTATCAATTTCGTAAGTCATTAGTTTGACTTGACCGGGAAATAAATTCCCGATCTTCCACATGAGAGGCTTGTGCTCTACCAATTTGGCCACCGCGTCCGGTCTCTTCGTATTCTGAGAACTGTTCGCTTCTTTCTGTTCAGAGTGTGTCTGGTATATTGTTTATATATTTTTGTAGCCCTAAAATAGAGCAAAGAAGGAAATGGTCGGTAAACCTCTGGCTATGCTGACAACAACTGCGGCATCAACAACTTAGCAGTTGAGATGCTTATATCTTCACTAATGAAGGACTGAGTCAAGGATCTGACTGGAGAATTCTCATCCAGTGATAGATAGGCAGCACTGCCACATAATTATTTCCACAGTTGTTGTTTGTTTCAATTTATTGGCTTTTTACATCCTAGTAATATTGGTTGGCTCAGTGTCAGGATAATGTGACTGTGTGAGATATCAGGTCATGGTGCTGGCAGCCTGGTCTCCCAGCGGGGCAGCACTATAAAGTCGCCATGAGTGCGCACAGTCGCAAGGCGGTACCCATCCTGATATCACCTTAGAGGTTGCTAGGACGTAAAACAACAACAAAAAAACAAAATCCTAGCAATATCTTTCTATACCAGGCGCGCGGTGGGCGATTCGGTAGAGGGCAGGCTTCCCATGCGGAAGGTCAGGAGTTCAATTCCCGGTCGAGTCAAACGAATGACTTATAACATTGATACTTGTCGCTTCCTAGCTTGGCACTCGGCATTATTAGGATAGGGCAAGGACTGGTTGGCCCAGTTTCAGGATAATGTGACTGAGTGCGATATCAGGTCATGGTGCTGGCAGCCTGGCCTCCCAGTGGGGCAGCACTATAAAGTCGCAATAGTGCGCACTGTCGCAAGTCGGTACCCATCCTGATATGACCTTAGATGTTGCCAGGACGCAAAACTCCAACAACCAACGAATCAAGACCATCAGCTTAATACAACATATATATAATAAAACTTGATATGGCAGAACAAAATCACAAAGTTCTATCTGATTAAGAAAATCAATTATATAAGGCTCAAGTCGCAGATGACACTATTAAGATGGCGCAACAGAATTGGTCCTAGGAAACCTTTATAATTGCACTGAAAACATTTTCGTGATGGTCTTGATAGTGGTGGTCATCATTGTGTTAAAACTCACTGTTATATAACAATGTAAAGGCCCTGTCACACTACGACGTGACTACGTCTGCGTAGGCAGAACGTGAAAATAATTATATTACGTCGACGTTATGGGCGTAATATGCAAATTGTGGACGTGAGCGTAACGTGAAAGTAACGTCGGTGTACGTCGTGACCTTAGCTGTAACGTGACAACGTTAGGGGGGAGGGGTAATTGGCGACGTGACCGGGCGTTAGTGTAACGTGAGCGTAACGTCGCTGTAACCGGTGCGACGTGGACGTAACGTGACCGTAACGCCACCGTAACGTGACCGTAACGTGACCGTAATGTGACCGTAACGTGACCGTAACCGTGACCGTAACGTGACCGTAACGTGACCGTAACGTGCAAAACGCTGCCCACACGTTGCTCCCAGGCCGTCGGTCTGACGTGACATAACGTGACTCTAACGTCATTTACGCTGCTATAACGATCGCGGAACGTCTACCTAACGTCATTGTGACGTCATCCCGACGTAACGGCTTCACGTCGAGATACGTCGAAAGTTTTGAACAGGTTCAAAACCTCGACGCGCGCCGACGTAACATGACGTAGCTCGACGTCACTCTAACGTCATTATGACGTCATCATAACGTAACCCAACGTACGGCAACGTAATGACGAAAAATCATCACGTTAGGCTCACGTTGGCTCGTTACGTCGTAGTGTGACAGGGGTATAAGCTCAGAAGAGAATTTGTTTGTTTAACGACCCCCCCCCCCCCTCAGCACAAAAAGTAGACATCGGCTATTCGAGCATCTGAACAGAAATGCATAGTTTCCGGACTGCAAACTCTACTCTACGTTCACAGACCTTCTAACCACTAGTGTTGAAGTTTGCTCAATATGGTAGATAAGTGCAATGTTTGTTTCAGTAAATGAGGTCAAGGCGGTTAAGTTTGGTTGTTGGAGTTTTATGTCCTGGCAACATCTAAGGTCATATCAGGATGGGTAACGACATGTGGCAGTGTGCACTCATGACGACTTTATAGTGCTGCCACACTGGGAAATCAGGCCACTGGCTCCATGACCCGATAACCCACTCAGTCACATTATCCTAACATTGAGCTAACCAGTAAGGAATCAACTGTGTAACCAGTCCATGCCCTATCCTATTAATGCCGAGTGCCAGACTAGGTAGCGACAAGTATCAATTTTATAAGTCATTGGTTTGACTCGGCTGGGATTCGAACTCCGGATCTCACCACCCGTCCTGATATGACCTTAGATGTTGCCAGGACATAAAACTCCAACAACGAACCAATGAACGAACCAACGAACGAACCAACCAACGAACCAACGAACCAACAAACCAACCAACAAATGAATGAACCAACGAACGAACCAACAAACGAATGAACCAACCAACGAACCAACCAACGAACCAACCAACAAACCAATGAACCAACCAACGAACCAATCAACGAACCAACCAACGAACCAACCAACAAACCAACGAACCAACCAACGAACCAACCAACCAACAAACCAACCAACGAACCAACCAACGAACCAACCCACCCGACGTTCCGAACAGGAAGCGTGCGCTCTACTGCTTCGGCCACCGCGTCCGGTGGGTCCGAGCCAGGACTGTCGGCGCCCGACCAATATGACTAAGTCGGCTGCCATCTGTTTGGTCACCCTGCTGCATTACATTTACAGTACCTCGGCGAAACTCCAAACTGTGGATAAGATGGCCCCGATACACCCCCCCCCCCCCTTCCCCTTCCCGGCCAGTCTTTTCCCAGAAGCCCTAATTGATCTGAGCTAAAAGACAAATCGGTCCTGGACACGGCTATGTTTGACAAACAATTCCCTTCGGCGTTTTCATTTTTTTCCCTTCAAACTAAAATTTTTATTATTTTTTTTAAAGAAAAAAGTTGCACAATAGAACAGAGATTTCAGATGCCAAATACCACACCATGCCTATTTACACCTATAATAGAAATTACTACACTTCAATTTCATACAAATTAGTACAGTTCAATTTTATATGCTAAATATTAGTTTCCATGCCAAAACTGCCCATTAACCTTGCACAGGGTCGGGGCGGGTCCGCGTAAAAAAAAAGACGACCATCCTTTGAAAAACATCATTTAATTGTTAGTAATGCGAGGCCCACTTGCTCCAGGGTCCGATTCCAATAGAGCTCTACAGGTGTTTATTCTCTGAGCTTTAAAAAAATTTTTTTTATTGACGAGGTATTTACTCTGCCCATAACGTATAAGCTCCTGTCAGGGTGCTTGTTTTCAACGCTGGACATTTGCTTACATTTGACAGCGGTCAGACCGGTAAAGCGAACACATATTCTGGTTAATACAGTCCTCTAAAACCTACCGATGAAATGAACAATAAACTTGTGCCTTAATTGACAGAAGTCATAGAATTGGATTTGGATGGTATATAACATATATATATATATATAATATATACAAAGTAAAGGTTGTTTTATTTAATGATGCCTCTAGAGCGCATTGATGTTTTTCATTGTATCATCGGCTATTGGATGTCAAACATATGGTCATTCTGATATATTTCTTTGGCGGAAACCCCTTGCTGCCACATAGGCTACTCTTTCCGATGAGCAGCAAGGGGTCTTTTATATGCACTTTCCCACAGACAGGAGAGTACATACCACACAGCCTTTGATGAACCAGTTGTGGACCACTGGTTGCATATATATATATATGCGGAAGGTCGGGAGTTTGATTCCCAGTCGAGTCAAACCAATGACATACAAAATTGGTACTTGTCGCCTCCTAGCATGGCGCTCGGCATAATTAGGATAGGGCAAGGACTGGTTAGCTTAGTGATAGGATAATTTGGCTGACTGGGATATTGGGTCATGATTCTGGTGGCCTGGTCTTCCATGGGGGCAGCACCATAAAGCCGCCATGAGTGTGCATGGTCACAAGCCTGTACCCGTCCTGATATGACCTTAGATGTTGTCAGGGTATGCAGGTATTGCAATACCTTAGGGAGTTTGACGCCCCTGCCCTGCAGAGTTGCAAACCACTGCCTTGTGGTACAGGTTCTTGACAGAACCGACGGCTAAGGGAGCAAACCCTAAACAAAAAACTATGTCACTGTGGCAGCATCAAGGGCGGTTGATGTTATGGTACCAGCCACTGCATGGACAAATAGTTTTGCGCCTGTCTGGACATGTTCTTGCTGGTGTGAGACCTCTATTTGCTCCCCGAGAGAGTGCTGCTGGTAACTTGCAAAAGCCAGCAGCACTTCAATACTTTTGTAGGCAGCTTTCATGAAATGTCCAAAGTAGATCCTCTACTCTCAACTGTCTGCTGGTTACAGAAAGAGAGGGCGCCCTCATCTCCGGTTTGAGGATACCATCAAGAGAAACCTGAAGCTGAGAGACATTAAGACCGACTGATGGACATCACTCTCACAGCAGAGAGCTAAGTGGAGAGCGACAGTCAAGTAATGAAAGCAATCTTTGTCGCATCGCAACCGACAGCATGATGATGATGTTGCCAGGGCACAAAACACGCAGAAAAAACCCCAAATAAGCAAGATTGTCAGATAAACGATTCCAATACCGAAGAGTGATAACAATCAGTGCCAGAAAACTGTTCAATGCATGTTTTTATCGGCTATACACATTTCTTGAATTAAAGATGGTCAGACTAAAATAAAACAAGTTTATTGTACTCAGCCAAAATAAAAAGCTGGTTGCTTGTTGGAATCTTATGTCCTGGCAACATCTAAGGTCATATCAGGATGGGTGCCGACTTGTGACTGTGCGCACTCAAGATGAATTTATAGTGCTGCCCCACTGGGAAATCAGGCCACCGGCACCATGACCTGATATCCCACTCAGTCACATTATCCTGACACTGAGCTAACCAACCAGTCCTTGCCCTATCCTATTAATGCAGAGCACCTGGCTAGGAAGTGACAACTATCAATTTTATAAGTCATTGGTTTGACTCGACCAAGAACCAAACTCCTGTAGGCGAGGCCCGTGCTCTACCGATTCGCCCATCGCCCACGGTTACACAATTAAATATATTTAAAAAAAAAAAAATCCAGCTATGTATTGTATAATCGGACCAGTTACAGCTGAGCATAAGGGCCCATGCACCCCCCACCCCCCACACACATACCAGAGCTAGTTGAGTTTAAACTTGGAAGCTACCCCAATAGAGCAATGCTTGCTCTTGTCAGTCGAGGCTATTTTGTGACCGGATGTAGCCCTGACAATTTAATTTTGGCCGTCACGACCACCATTTCCTGTTTTAACAGACATTTATTGGGAAAAGGACAAACTTACTTTGTGATGGTCAAACTTAGAAACAAAGAGATGGTTATTTAACACACACAGAGACACACGCGGACACACAGACACACACACACAGACAGGCACAGAGGCAGGGATGATAGTGGTTTCAGACACACAAAAAAGTGGAAATCAAGCCGCGATTTTTTGTTGTTGGTACATTAGTTGTTTAATCAGGGGAAATTTCAATCACGGACAATTGGTCTTCCTCATTCCACTGCTCCTTGCCCTATCCTAATAATGTCGAGCGCCTGACTAGGAAGCAACAAGTATCAATTTTTAAGTCATTGGTTTGACTCGACCAGGGTTCAAACCCATGACCCCACAGTCTACCAACATGGGAGACGGACGCTCTAACTCATTTGGCCATCCCGATGAGAAATTTCCGTCCTAGAGGCTAGCTACCATACCCCCATCATTTTTATTTCTTTAAACCTGCATGAAAAATGCTTCCAGGCTGTGAAAAAAACCTGGAAATCTGCTTAAAAACGGAAAAATATCATCCCCGCACATGGAATATCAATATGTGCCCTGTCGGCTACATTGGCAAGGTTGACGGTAAAGACATCCTGTACCATAAAGGGATCATTTAATTTTGTATTTTAAAGCTGCATAGTCCGATGAAGCATCAAATTTTCAAAACCAAAATAATATAGATTTGACTACATATCTAACTTAGATATTGATGCACATATTAAGCATTTATTGCCACATAGAAGGGAACACTGAGACAATTTGATAGAACCTGTTACTGGTGAAGCCTATGGTGTCAGAGTTTTGCCGTGCTTGCCAAAACTAAGTTTGCATGTCTGAATTTCAAATATCTCGAAACTTATCCATTTGAAATCAAAGTTACTTTAACCTGAAATAAGGTAGATTATAACGATCAATTTAATATATTTATCTCAGAAAAATTACCAAAACGGAAAACCCTCGGACTATGCAACTTTAAACTAATTAGCTGAAACTGCTCATGTTGAGAAGTTTCACTTTTGCGGTACATTAAAACTATAAATTATAAGACCTTTACCACACATCATACTCCAGGGTTGGCTGCTACCAATAGCATTAGTTTTGCTATGACCATCAGAAAGTCAGGTGGGGGGAGGGGGTGTTTGAAATCGCTAATAATACTTTTACCACACATCATTCTGCACAGTGAGTCCCGTCCTGATATGGCAGGCAGGCAGGCAGCCAGCCAGGCAGCCAGCCAGCCAGGCAGGCAGCCAGCCAGCCAGCCAGCCAGCCAACCAACCAACCAACCAACCAACCAACCAACCAACCAACCAACCAACCAACCAACCAACCAACCAACCAACCAACCAACCAACCAACCAACCAACCAACCAACCAACCAACCACCCAACCAACCAACCAACCAACCAACCAACCAACCAACCAACCAACCAACCAACCAACCAACCAACCAACCAACCAACCAACCAACCAACCAACCAACCAACCAACCAACCAACCAACCAACCAACCAACCAACCAACCAACCAACCAACCAACAACATTACTTCCTGCAACTGACAGTCAGCGGCTGGGGGAAATAGTGTTAAAAATAGTGAGAAATGAAAAGGTTATACTCACAATATATGAAAAGAAACCACCACAAAAGATCCAGCCTAATAATTAATTTAACCAGTTTGGTTGGTTGGTTGGTTGTTGGAATTTTACGTCCTGGCAACATCGAAGGTCATATATATATCAGGAAGGGGACCGACTTGTGACCTTGCACACTCACGGCGACGTTATAGTGCTGGCCCACTGGGAAATCCATCTGCCGGCACCATGACCCAATACCCCACTCAGTTACATTATCCTGACACCGAGCCAACCAGTCCTTGCCCTATCCTAATAATGCCGAGCGCCAGGTTAGAAAGCGACATGTATAAATTTGATAAGACATTGGTTTGACTTGACCGGGAACCGAACCCCCCGATATTCCGCAGGTGAGGCCCGTGCTCTACAGATTCGGCTACAGCGGCCAGTTTAAACCAGCACGGGGTTAACATATATTTATTTACAAGGAACCTAAAAAGAAAGAAGAAAAGCCACCCCCAAAAAGCCACAAAACAATATTGATCATAACACCAGCCCTTCCAGTTCTACCCAGCCTCCTCCCCCCCCCCCCCCCCAACCCCCACACACACTAACACCAGCCCTTCTACCCAATCCCCTTCCCCTTCCCCCACCCCCACCCAACCACCCCTCCTCAGAGTCCCAACTCGCTGGTCCGCTGGTACCAGGCCTGGTCGGCTGGTACCAGCGCGTCTCAGTATGCTCGGGGTGACGGGATCGCCGGGACCTAGCTTCCTTCCATTAATCATTTACATATTGTGCATGCAGTGAGATTAAGCGGGCCAACAGGCTTAGCGTGAATAACAAGCCACCGCAAGTCTGCACCTTTAACAACACACCTCTCAACCGACTTCAATTATTAATCCTTTTTCTCCCACCCGGGAGAAGTTGGTGCTTAGAAGTTGCTTAGAGCCACCAACAATGAACTGGCGTTGTACATTTATTTAAAGTTGAACAGTCTGATGGTGTTGAGTTTCGGCCATTTTTTTAAGATCTTCATATTAGGTTGATTGACGTAATTGACCTTAATTTCCCCCCTGCCACCCACCCCAATGGGCCCCACCCACCCCAATGGGCCCCCCCCCCCCTCCCCTGGCACCACCCTTAACCATCATGAACAAACCATCAACACACCGAACATCCTACACAACTATCAATCTGTTTAAACACATTGAACATTATATAAGACAGACAAAATGTCTTGTCAACTATGAACTTAGCTTGTTTTATAAGAGAAAAAAATGTAACCGACAACGATTGTTTGAGTTGCCCCGAGTATACATTTTCTACTCGGTGCTGCTCCCCATTTTTGCATGAACCGCAGTGACTGGTGCTGTACATTATACAGCAGGAGCCACTCCCTTAATTCTACAGGATCGGTGCTGTGACTAATACAGCACTGACCAAACTTAGATTACTTAGAATGTCAATTCCAATAATACGATGGCCGGAAGACCAGTGCTCCGGCGCTGACAAATGTCATATTCAGCTGAATAGATACTTTACCAACAAACAAAAAGTTGCATAATGAACGGTTAACTTTGGAGAAATTCGAAATTGACAATAAAAGAAGTTGCTGGGAAGTGTTGATATATTTGAAGTGCAAACATGTCAAACCTAGTTTTGCACATGGAAAGAATATTTGCAAACATATTTGAAACCTGACCAAGTCAAACAAGTGACTTAGATTTGTTTGTTTGTTGTTGATTTACGTCCTAGCAACATCTAAGGTCATATTAGGACGGGTACCGACTTGTGACAGTGCACACTCATGTTGACTTTATACTGCTGTCCCATTGGGACGTCCTGATATGACCTTAGATGTTGTTAGGACGTAAAACAACAAACAAAAAACCCACTGAGAAACCAGGCCGCTGGCACCATGACCTGGTATCCCACTCAGTCACATTATCCTGACAATGAGCACACCAGTCCTTGCCCTGTCCTAATAATGCCGAGTGCCTGGCTAGGAAGCGACTTAGATAAATCATACTTAAAATATACAGGCAACATGGTCTAACACCACATTCATTTCTCCTGCAGAAGGTCATTGGTTCGATCCCTGACCAAGTCAAACCAAAAGTCTGGCAAAATTAGCACTTGTTTCTTCCTACCCCGAGTAGGATAGAGAATGGACTGGTTGGCTCAGTGACACGATAACATGTTGGACGTGTTGGAGGATGCCAAAGTCCCAGAACATCCCCCGTGGTCGTTGAGAAAGCCATCGGTTATCCTCCGACTCACGGAACTGAGGAAGTCTGGGACACATCCACTCGAGTACCAAGGACTGCATGCAGAGATTCAAGGCCAGTTTGCAGACCACCTCTCCATATACACTGATGGTTCGAAAGAGCAAAGCCGGGTAGCTGCTGCGGCAGTCTGCCGACGGGTAAAATGTGGCATACGCTTGGCCGATCAGAGCGCTATTTTCACTGCGGAAGCCCGAGCAATCCTTCTCGTGTTGGAGTGTATCGAGGTATCCAACCCCACTAACTATGTTATATACAGTGATTCATTCTCTTGCCTCCTGGCTGTTGCTGGACTGAAAACGAATCACCCTATTCTAGCAACGGTCATTTATAAAATGAACCAACTGACAACGGATGGTTATGACATCCACCAGTGCTAGGTGCCTGGCCATGCCGGCATACAAGGAAACGAACGAGCTGATCGGGCTGCGAAGAAGGCCCTGAACTGTGCTCTTGAATCGTGTCTGATCCCTCACTCTGATCTGAAACCACTAATAGCCACCCACATAAAATCCAAATGGCAACATGAGTGGGATGAAAACATTAATAAACTTAAAGAAATTGAACCATCTGTGGGAAAGCCACCACAGACTCATGCGGGAGGTCGGCGGGACCAAGCGGTCCTTAGCCGCTGCCGTATTGGCCACTCGTGGCTTACACATGCTTTTCTGCTCAAGGGAGAACCTCCCCCTGAATGTATTGGGTGTCAGTCCCCGCTGACACTCAAACACATTTGACTAAGTTGCGTTGATTTTTTGGCCCTGCGCCAACAGTTCTACACTGCAGACAGTATGCATGACCTTTTTACTATGGTAAAACAGGAAAACATTTTAGCCTTTTTGAGGGCAGCTGGACTGTACCACCTCATATAGTTTACTAAATAGATTCTATCAATTATTAATGAAACTTTTCTTTTTCTATGGGAATTTGTTTCCCTTGGCCACAAATATATGATTGTGAGCTTTCTAATTTAATGAGTGTCTATTGGCACATAATTGATTGTCTGCTTTTACATGTAAAAGCGGTGGTTTGAACAAAAAACTACATTTCTCACTGTGAATATGGCCTATGCTGCCGACACGGCATAAAGCTACCACCAATCAATCAATCAATCAATCGATAACATGACTGGATGGGGTACAATATCAAAGCGCTTGCTGACAGCACGGAACCCCAGTAGTGCAGCACTATGAAACCAAACCATTATCACAAGTCAGAATCCTTTCTGATATGACATGACGATCACATCTTGATTGGTTTGTTTGTCTGTTTGATCGGGTTTTACGCTCTGGCAACATTTAAGGTCAAGTCATGATAGGTTTAGTCTGTTTGATTGGGCTTTATGCTCTGGCAACATTTTAGGTCAGGTCTTGATTGGTTAGTTTGTGTTTGGTGGGACTTTACACCCGAGCAACGCTTAAGGAGAAATCTTGATCGGTTTGTTTTTCTGTTTGATGGGGCTTTACGCCCTAGCACCATTTAAGGTGAACTCTTGATCGGTTTGTTTTTCTGTTTTGTGGGGCTTTACGGCCTAGCAACATCTAAGGTCAAGTCTCGATTGGTTTGTGTTTATTTGTTTGGCGGATTTTCATGCCCTAGCAACATTTAAGGTCAAGTATGGATCGGTGTATTTGTCTGTTTGGTGGGGTTTTACCCATTAGCGACAATTAAGGTAAACTCTTGATTGGTTTATTTGGTTGGTGAGTGGGGTTTTACGCCATACCCACAATTAAGGGACCGGCCCCAATAAAGGCACTCGCAACACCCCCCCCCCCCCCGCCCTCACACACACACACAAACACACATGCATTTAAAATAAAAACGGACAGATTTAGGATTAGATTCCCTACAGAATATGTGTAAAAGGCGACTTTTGTAGCTGCAGGTCGTGTGGTGTTTCTGTGTGTGTCTGGAGCATGTTCTAATAATAGTTCCACGCCCCAAATTGAGTTATGTTTAAAGGGCCACTCGGTCCGACAACGCTTTCGCTTATACCAATGTCACACTACGACGTAACGAGCCAACGTGAGCTTAATGTGGTCATTTTTCGTCATTACGTTGGGTTATGTCATGATGATGTCAGAATGACGTTAGAATGACGTCGAGCTACGTCACATTACGTCGTGTTACGTCGAGTTACGTCACGGTTTTGGACATGTTAAAAACTTTCGACGTAGCTCGAATGTAAGGGTTTACGTTCGCCGTACATTCTGTTCACGTTCAGTGAATGTCAATGACGTTAAACGGATGTTATTCCTACACTGCTCACTACGTTCAACTACGTTGACCCACATTAAACCGAGTGCAAATGGCCACGTGGTGTAATGGGAACGTCAGGAGAACGTCAGGAGAACGTGCATTCAACATACGTTCAACGTCTCATGACGTATCTAACGTCACGTAACGTTCTTCTGGCGATGGAATAACGTTCATAACGTTCCGTGAGCATAGTGACGTTGTCCTCTCTCGTTGAATGACGGTATCACTACGCTGTACCGACGTTACGCTCTCGTCCACTATGCTGCATCCACGTTCAACTTGTGCCCAAATTTGCATACTACGCCGAGAAGTTCAACGTTCTTCACGTTCTCCCTACGCTGACGTCATTACGTCGTAGTGTGACAGGGCCATTAGATAACTAGCTCTGACGAAAAATACATTACGCTTATGGTTGGTCAGTTGTCAGAGTTTTACATCCTGGCAACATCTAAGGTCATATCAGGACGGGTACCGACTTGTGACAGTGCACACTCATGGTGACTTTATAGTGCTGGCCCAGTGGGAAATCAGGCTGCTGGCCTCATGACGCGATATCCCACTCAGTCACATATTTATCCGGACACTGAGCTAACCAGTCCTTGACCTATCCTATTAATGCCGAGCGCCAGGCTAGGAAGCGACAACTTGTATCAATTTGATAAGTCATTGGTTTGACTCGACCGGTAACCAAACTCCCGAACTATGCTCTATCGATTCGGCCACCACACCCGGTACCAATTACAATAGTCGACTGTGCTGTCGAGTCGAGAGTTGGCTCGGTCGACTCGACTCTTCAGTCGGCCGACACTCCACCATGAGTTTTTGTTTGCTAGTCAGTCCCAGGGCCAATTCATTTAGGCAAAATGGGCGTGTTGTACCGACTGTTGGTACAGTGCACTGCTAAAGTGTTTTTTTCCTCTGGGTTTATTTTGGGTGCTTTCTTGTTGTTTGTATTTTACGTCCTAGCAAAATCTGCGGTCATATCAGGACGGGCATGGCTAAAGAGTAAAATGAGGTTGGTTGGTGGAGTTTTATGTCCTGACAACATCTAAGGTCATATCAGGATGGGTACTGACTTGTGACAGTGCACACTGATGACGAGTGCTTCCCCCCCCTTGGAAATCAGGCCACTGGCACCATGACCCGATATCCCACTCAATCACATTATTATCCTGACACTGAGCTAACCAGTCCTTGCCCTATCAAATTAATGCCGAGTGCCAGGTTGGGAAGTGACATGTATCAATTTTTTAAGTCATTGGTTTGACTCGACCGGGAACCAAACTCCTGATCTCATGCACACGAGGCCCGCGCTCTAATGATTCAGCCTCAGTGCCTGGTGAGGGAGGACGAGCAGAGGATGGAACAGCGGGAAGCCACCACAGGCAGGGATTGTCGACCAAAAATCCTCCAGAATGGGGAACAAAGTTCTGCATTTAAAGTGGACAGAAACTAAGAAGGGCTTTATCTATATACAGTCCCACTGATGAATATTTAGTGAATAGGGTTTATAAGTTGACAAACAATTCACTAATTTTAAACAGGGATGAAAGTAGTCTCCGGGGGGAAAAAAAGCGGAAATGAGGATATTCTGATATTAGGTTTAGCATTGTCAGGGAATCGCGGAAAATTCGCGGAAGTCAGGTTTCATACATATTGGTATACGCTGATAGTACTGCACCACTTGAAGCCCGTATTATTAGTATACATGCTGATAGTGCTGCGGCGGAAAACAAGCCGACATTATTACACCGACGGTGAATTTCTGCAATAATGTGGATCTTCTTCATTAGACTTAGAACTGTCAGGGAATCGTGGAAAAATACGGAAGTCAGGTTTCAACTAGCCTTGTTGTGTTTTTATTGTCGCACATACCTAACACTTTCTTGTTTGGGTTTTATGTTCTAGCTACATCTAAGGTCATAAAATAATGGGATTCGAACCACCCAACTGTTGTCATATAGATCCCATTTAACAAAATTTTGTTTAACATTAATCGGTGAATATAACAAATCCTGGAAATCCACGAAATCGCGGAGATCTTTCATCCCTGAATTTATCAAGTAGAAAAGAACAACACAAAACTGACAAAAAAATAATCACACACCCCCTACAACATATTTCAACTAACAATTTTTGTTTAAAGACAGAAAAAGAAGAGTTATGGCTGGTCTGTCTATAGCACTATTCCATAGTAATCGAATCACTAACCAGACCAGCTGACCCCCCCCCCCCCCCCCCCCCCCCCCCCCCCATGTCAACTCCCCTCCCCCCCCCCATGTTAAGGTTGACCAGCTTGTCAGGCAAGAACCTTGCTCAACATTTTATGTAACTACAGAATATTCCTATTTCTTTTCTTCCTGTCCTTCCCATTCCCCCCCCCCTACCCCCCTTGCATTGAAGGGGTGGAGGTGGAGGTGGTGGTGGTGGTGGGTAGAAGAAAGGGGGAAATGTGTGGGTTAACAAAACAGATTTTGAGACAAATTAATTAACTCCCATGAACAGATTGGGTAGCATTTGTAAATAAATAAAAAAGCAGATGAAGAAGAATGAGAAGAAGAATGAGGAAAAAGAGGAGAACAAGAAGAAGGAGGGGATGGGGAAGAGAAGAAAAGAAGGAGGATGAGGAAGAGGAGAGAGGGAGAAGAAGCAGGAGGAGAAGGAGGAGGAGAAGGAGGAGTAGACGGAGGAGAAGGAGGAGGAGGAGAAGGAGGAGGAGGAGAGGAAGAGGAGAAGGAGGAGGAAGAGGAGGAGAAGGAAGAGAGGAAGGAGAAGGAGAGAGGAGAGAGGAAGAAGGAAGAGAAGAAGGAGGGGGAGATGGAGGAGAAGGAGGAGGAGGAAGAGGAGGAGAAGGAGACGGAGCAGAAGGAGGAGGAGAAGAAGGAGGGGGAGGAGATGGAGGAAAAGGAGGAGGAAGAGGAGGAGAAGAAGACAGTTGCCCCAATGACAATATAATTCTTAGGTGGGTGAGAAAATAAACACAACGTTGCATCTCCTGTTGGTGGTGTTTTCTATTAGTGCTAGTTGTGTGACTGTGGTCCGGTGAGGGTTGGTGTGTCGGGTCCTGGGGGTGGGGTGGCGAAGGGGAGGTGTCGGGGAGGCGGAGAGGGGGGGGGGGGAGGAGGGAGGGGGAGGGAGGCGGAGGGAGGCGAGAGGTGGGGAGGAACCACGAGGTGGCGGGGCGGGAGGCGGCGTGTAGCGGGGAGAGGGTATTGGAGGGAGGCGGGAAGAAGGCGGGGAGGTGAGGTGAGGTGAGGTGAGGTGAGGTGAAGGGAGGGGGGGAGGGGAGGGGAGGGGAGGGGAGGGGAGGGGAGGGGAGGGGAGGGGAGGGGAGGGGAGCGGAGCGGAGGGGAGGGGAGGGGAATGGGAGGGGGCGATAGGCGGAGAGGTAGGTGGAAGGGAAGCGATGAGGGGCGGGGAGGGAGGCGACTGGTGGCCGGGCACGGAGGGGAGGGAGGCGGGGGGAGGGGGAGGGAGGCGGGCTTAGCTCGGCCCCGTATTGATTGTCTCCCAGCATTATTCATGCCTTCGCCATGTCGCCTCTGGCCCCGCAGACTTCCAACACCGCCAGGGGACGCCACCTCCACACACCCACACACACCCACACCCTTCACACACACTACCTCCACCTCTACACACACACACCCCTCGAAACACTCCAAACCAAGCCATACCTCCATACATCACCTTTATATATATATATATATATATATATATATATATATATATATATATATATATATATATATATATATTATATGTACTATATAGTTTATTATGTGGATGTAAATAACGGCAGTCCCTTAATGTTTCTCTCTAACCACCTTAACTTCCATGTTATTCCCAGCGGAGCAGGCATTCTCTCCTCCCGTCCGCCTCCTCTACACCATGAGCCAACTGTCTCTGTGCTCACTTTCAATATGTGATGTATAACGCATTATGCAAGTATAAAGGCACGGAAGGGAATTAACCACTATGGATTATTATTATGTGCTAATTATTGTTAATATTACACTATATACTGTATTGCCTCCTCCATCTCGCGACTGGTGGCGCCACCCCCGGCTGTGTCAGGTACCTGCCTACCCTGAATACATCACTCGCGTCGGGGATTTTTACTTATTATATATATATATATATATATATATATATATATATATATATATATATATATATATATATATATATATGCACGCATTTATAACTAGCCACTATCTATATTTAGATAACACATATCTGTGTATATATAGTATATCGCTGTATATACACACAGATACACAATGTCTAATTATAAATGTGTGCAGAAATAAATATACATATAGATGATATATAATTATAAAACTGGAGGAGTGGGCAGATGGAGAGGGAAGGAGGGGAAGAGAGCTGCTTGAAGCAGACCTCCAGCCCACACACCAACCGCCAGCAACCGACTACCAACAACTACAGAATACGGTTACAGGTAGATAAAGCATTCACCCGGTACTCGCAGTACACGCGTGAATACCAACCCTATATAAAAACGGTCGAAAATGCGGGTCAATGAATTGAGAGCCTAATTTCACAATCTAAGAAGCAACAATTATTCTTTACATATGTCTTATTGATAGCCCGCTACCTTTGAGTTGAAAAATATAATATAATATCTAGCTTAATAAGATTTAAAAGTGAAATCGACGGCGTTCTGCGGGTGGCATCTTGTCTTTTTGCATTCTCTCCCATTTCATCAACTCTGTGCCTATATAAGTATCCATTTGATACTGGAGGCAGGCATTCTACTCCCTGTTCCATACTAAAGCTATTTTCCCCCGTATTTAGACTACGTTGTCGTTCACCCGTGTACTACAAGTACCGGGTAAATCTTTTATCTAGGTTACAGGAGGTTGGAGATGACAATAGCAATAACATGATAATTCCCTTTCATCATAATATACGCATAAGTCATTTATACATAAACTATTATATATTATATATATATGTAAAGCTAATAGTCGACACAAATGCACACTACACGATATAGATTTAAGTAGCTACTAACCACTTTCCTTATAAACACACATAGAATTTCTTGCCAAAACTGCCTCCCACTCTCATTCTATCAGTCAGGGATGAAAGTGGTCTCCGGGAAAAAAAAGCAGAAATGCTGAAATTCTCCCGTAGGCTTAGCATTGTCAAGGAATCGCTGAAAATTCCCGGAAGTCGGATTTCATACATATTGGTATACGCTGATAGTGCTGCGCCATTTGAAGCATGTATTAGTAGTATACGCTGCTAGTGCTGCGGCGTTTGCACCACATATATTGGTATACACTGATAGTGCTGCGGCATTAGAAGCACGTAATACTATTAGTAGTATACGCTGATAGTGCTGCGGCGTTTGCACCACATATTAGTATACGCAGATGGTGCTGCAGCGTGAAACAACGTATTGGTTGGTTGGTTATTGGAGTTTTACATCCTGGCAACATCTAAGGTCATATCAGGACCGGCGCAGCTCCAGGAAAAATACCGGAGATGCGCGAAATCGCGGAAATCTATAATCCCTGATCAGTCTGGTCTCAAAACAGCCGTGGGGATTCCCCGAACCAAACGGCCGACTGGGATAATTAATGTTTATTTGTTCGTTGGAGCTTCATGTTCTGGCGACATATAACTATAAGGTTCGTTGGTTGTTGGAGCTTTGCATCCTGGCAACATCTAAGGTCATATCAGGACGGGTACTGACTTGTGACAGTACACACTCATGGTGACGTTATAATGCTGCTCCACTGGGAGATCAGGCTGCCAGCACCATGCCCTGATATCCCATCCCACTCAGTCACATTATCCTGACACCGAGCCAACCAGTCCTTTCTATATGCTATTAATGCCGAGCGCCAGGCTAGGAAGCGACAAGTATCAATTTGGTAAGTCATCGGTTTGACTCGACTGGGAACCAACCTCCAGATATCCCGCACGCGAGGACCGTGGTCTACCGATTCGGTCACCGCGCCCAGGTAAAATCACGTGACCAAATCTGTGAAATAGAACTAGAAGAGGTGTCCATGGGTGGAAGATGGAGAGCTATTTTATGTGTCTATCTTATCCCTTTTAGCTGTATTTGTTCTACTTCAATATGTTCCTGTTCTTGGACGTGGAAAAGATGGGTATCTATGGAGAACAGGTGCAAGCTGAGGGTAGGACACCCCTCAGGGTGTACTCACCCAGAAAGGCCTCCACTAAGGGGCTAATTTACTTATTTATTTATGTATTTATTTTTATTGGTTAGTTCTTTAGAAGGATTTCTGCAGGTGCACATATTTATATATTTGCATATAAAGGCATTCAGAAAAAACCCACTAAAGCTTGTTTTATTAAACGACGCCTCCAGAACACATTGATTTTCGTATCATCGGCTATTGGATGTCAAACATATGGTCATTCTGACATATTTCTTTGGAGGAAACCTGCTGCCGCCACATAGGGTACTCTTTCCGATAAGCAGCAAGGGGTCTTTTATATGCACTTTCTCACAGACAGGACAGCATATACCACAGCCTTTGATGAAACAGATGTGGTCAACTGTTTGGAATGGAATTATCTTTTAAAAAAATGTTTTATTTAGTGGACATTTTCACAGATACTCATTTTTTCAAAAGGAATTTTACTCCCAACGTCTATTTATTTAGAAAGTTCTTTTTCGCAAGTTACTGTTTACTTTTATTGTTTTGAACTTGTCTAGAAGGGGTATATATGTATATATAAAGGGGCATTTATTTTTCTATTTATTTAGAAGGGCTTTTATTCAGCCAGTTACTGTAAACCTAGCGGCACTCGGCGACACTACAGCATTGCATTCAGTGTCAGTTTCCTCACACCCCCACAAGGCTTCACACGCACCAACCATCCTCACCCACCCTCCCACCCACCCTCCCATCCACCTGCCGCCATCACCAACCTTCCACGTCCCCCTCCCCACCCCCCTCAACCCGCCTCCTGAGCACCCACAGCCCCTCCCCATCTACCCCACTCCCTAGCCCCACACACTTCCCCCTCCCCACTCAATCTCCCCTTCACCCCACCTCTCTAGTCACCCCGCCCCATCTCCCCCCTCAGCCCGCCTCCCTAGCCGCCCTCTTATCTCCCACCTCTCTAGTCACCCCACCCCATCTCCCCCCTCAGCCTGCCTCCCTAGCCGCCCTCTTATCTCCCACCTCTCTAGCCGCCCCACCCCATCTCCCCCCTCAGCTCGCCTCCCTAGCCACCCTCTCATCTCCCACCGCCCTAGCCGCTCCCCTCACCCCATCTCCCCCCTCAGCCCGCCTCCCTAGCCGCCCTCTCATCTCCTACCGCCCTAGCCGCTCCCTCACCCCATCTCCCCCCTCAGCCCGCCTCCCTAGCCGCCCTCTCATCTCCCACCGCCCTAGCCGCTCCCTCACCCCATCTCCCCCCTCAGCTCGCCCTCCCCTCTCATCTCCTACCGCCCTAGCCGCTCCCTCACTCCCCATCTCCCCCCTCCAGCCCGCCTTCCATAAGGCCAACCCTCTCACCCCCCCCACCCTAAGCCGCTCCCTCACTCCCATCTCCCCCGCCTCAGCCCGCCTCCCTAACCGCCCTCTTCATCCTCCCCACCCGCCCTAGCCGCGTCCCTCACCCCCATCTCCCCCCCTCAGCCCGCCTCCCTAACCACCCTCTCATCATCCTACCCCTACCGCCCTAGCCGCTCCCTCACCCCATCTCCCCCCTCAGCGCCCCTCCTTAAGCCACCCTCATCATCTCCTACCGCCCTAGCCGCCGCTCCCTCACCTCCACTCTCACCCCCTCAGCCCCGCCTCCCTAGCCGCCCTCTCATCGCCTACCGCCCTAGCCGCTCCCTCACCCCCATCTCCCCCCTCAGCTCAGCAGAGCCCGCGCCTTCCCGAGCCGCCGCTCTCATCTCCCACCCGCCCCTAGCCCGCCCCCGTCACCCCATCTTCTATCTCCCACCTCAGCCCGCCCTCCCTAGCCATCCTCTCATCTGCCCACCCGCCCATAGAGCCGCTCCCTCACTCCCATCTCTCCCCCTCAGCCCGTCCTCCCTAGCCGCCCTCGTCGACTCTCCAACACCCTAGTCCGCTCCCTCACCCCATCTCCCCAATCTCCCCCCTCAGCCCGCCTCCCTAACCGCCCTCTTCATCTCACTCACCCGCCTCGAGCCCGCTCCCTCACCCCATCTCTCCGATCAGCCCGCCTCCCTAGCCGCCCTCTCATCTCTCCCCCAGATCCTGCCTCCCTAGCCGTCGCCCATCTGGCCCCAACTACCCACCCCATCTGCCAACCTTCACCCCGCCCCATCTCCCTCCCCCATCCCGCCTCCCTAGGCCCCGTCTCTCTCACCCCACGCCTCCCTAGTGACCGCGCCATCTACCCCCTCTCCGCCATCTCTTCCCCATTACCCCGCCTCCCTAAACTCCCCCATCTCCCCCGCACCCCACCCCCTGCTACAAACCTGCGGTATTCGATCAATACACCCACCAACCTTCCCTGCACATGAAACCCAAACCTCCAGGGTGCGCTGTACCCCCTGCAGTGAAGGCAGGTAACTTCCTCCACAACTTGGTTGGTTGGTTGTTGGAGTTTTACATCCTGGCAGCATCTAAGGTCACATCAGGTACCGACTTCTGACAGTGCGCGCTCATGCCGACTTTATAGTGCTACCCCACTGGGAGATCAAAGCCATCAGCACCATGACCTGATATCCCACTCAGTCACAATATCCTGACACTGACCCAACCAGTCCTTGCCCTATCTAATCCTAATAATGCCGAGCACCTGGCTAGAAAGCAACAAGTATACATTTTTAAGTCATTGGGTTTGACTCGACCCGGGTTCAAACCTGTGGGTTTGAATCACACGATCTACCAAAAAGGGAGACAGACGCTCAACTCATTCAGCCATCCCGACACACCAGGATGACAAACAAATAGGAAAGACGCTAGGCATTCATTCTACTGCCACTACACAAATCCTGCTGTTTCATTATTAGCGTCTTATTTAAATGGAATTACATTTCGATGTAATTCCACCTCCACCCCCAGCGTCTCCAACCCCCCCCCCCCCCACTCCTTCCCCACAACCCTCCCCCCTGGCGAGTTAAATATTTAAGGGTGAGTAACTAAAAATGGCGTTCCGAGAATAAGCATAGTGCGCATGTGCAGTGGGTGAAGTTTAACCAACAAAACCCCAGTCAAAAGTGTTGAGTTCAGAATACTCGGATACTTTTTATTTTTTTTATATTTTTCTTAAAATCGTATAAAAAAGACATGATCCTTTCCAACGAATGTATTCTATCTTGACAATTTGGGAAATTCAACCTTAATTATTAATGTTTGTTGAAAAGTATTTATTGAGTAGCGTCGTCAGTGGTAAGATATTGTCGTGGGTTGGGGTGATGAAAATTGGAAATATTGCGCCTAGAGAAGGTTTTGGAACCCACATTTCTTGCCATTCCGGAGCTAACGTACTAACCATTACACTACCTAGGCTCCCTGATACAGTCACCCTATCCACAGCTACCCGTCCATGTGGCTCCTTGCCTGTGAGGTCAGTGCAGACGACTGCACTAACCATTACACTACCTAGGCTCCCTGATACAGTCACCCTATCCACAGCTACCCGTCCATGTGGCTCCTTGCCTGTGAGGTCAGTGCAAACTACTACACTAACCATTACACCACATAGGCTCCCCGATACAGTCACCCTATCCACAGCTACCCGTCTAAGGTTTGGTGTTTTTTTTGTAGTTTTACACCCAGCATCAAAGGTCATATCAGGACAGGTACCAACTTGTGTCAGTTATGGTGACTTTATAGTGCTGCCCCACTGGGAAATCAGGCTGCCAGCACCATGACCTGATATCTCACTCAGTCACATTATCCTGACACTGAGCCAACCAGTCCTTGCCCTACCCTAATAATGCCGAGTGCCAGGCTAGGAAGCGAAAACTATCAACTTATAAGTCATTGGTTTGATTCGACCAGGATTCAAACTCACAAACTCATGGGTTCGGATCTCCCACTCTCCAAAAACAGGAGACGGACGCTCTACTCATTCGGCCACCCCGTCTGGTATTCAATCATGATATTGATATTTCTGATTGCGTAAAGTTGTGTTGGTAATGTTACTGCTCCTTTAGTTTAAAGCTGCATAGTCCGATAAAGCACCAACTTTTCAAAACCAAAACACTTACCTCGATTTGATTCTATATATCCAACTTAGATACTGATACATTTTTTGAACATCTGTCACCACATAGAAGGGCGTACTGAAGCAATTTAAAAGAACCTATGGTGTGACATTTTTGGCATGCTTGCCAAAATTTTAAAATGCCTGTTTGTGCTTCAAATATCTCCAAAGTTAGACATTTAAAATTAAAATTATTTCAAACTAAAGGAATGTGGATTATAACAATCAAATTAATATATATATTCTAGAAAAATGACCCGAAACTCAAAACCATCAGACTATGCAAATTGCAACTTCACACAATCCAAACACACAACAACCACCACCCCCCCTGCTTTCTGGGCCCAGACAAAATAACAAGTTTCTCCGATTCCAGGCCGTTAAAAAATCGATTCGTCACGTGGTACATCGTTGACACGTTGCCATGGCAACGCAGATTTCGGCCCGCATCTTTTCCCGCCCTGGTCCCCCCCCCCCGCCCGTCTGTCGAAGCGCTCGGGGCAATAACACTTGCTGCAAAGTTTCCCTCCTTTAATTTAGGCCCCGAAAATAAAGTGCCCGCCTTCGCAGTAAATATTGCTGTTATTATATCACCCCCCCCCCCACCCCGTATTCATGCTGAGCTGTAACCAAGGCGACATACACCGAGCAACAGAGACAGGTACAGCGCAGGCCTCCCGTGCGGAAGGTCGGGAGTTCAATTCCCGGTCGAGTCAAACCAATGATTTACTGGGCCAAAATAAAACCATGGCTATCATGTTTGAGCTGAAGCTGCCATCACTCCGATAATCAAAGAGATTTTAAAATTGTTATGCTGATGAAGCCGCCACATCCCTTACATAATGCCCTACTCAATACAGTTTTAACTGGAAAGCACAACACTAAATTCTATTTTCCACAGAAAACAACAAAATGGAATTTGTCGGTTTTTGCGTCTGAACCCATCACATGTTATCATGCATATTCTGTAACGAAGTGATGGTGGAGACGTTAGTAAGTTGGTTGGTTGTTGGAGTTTTATGTTCTGGCAACATCTAAGGTCACATCAGGATGGGTACCGACTTGTGACAGCGCGAACTCATGGCAACTGCCCCACTGGGAAATCAGGCCACCGGTACCATGACCCGATATCCCACTCAGTCACATCATACTGACACTGAGCTAACCAGTCTTTGTCATATCCTATTAATGCCGAGTGCCAGGCTAGGAAGCGACAAGTATCAATTCTATAAGTCATTGGTTTGATTCGACCGGGAACTGAACTCCGGATCGCCCACACTCTAGGCCCGCGCTCTACCGATTCGGCCACCGCGCCCGGTGCGAGAGGTTAAGTAAGAGAGGCCTGACGTAGTTGTTGCTTGCGAGTCACATCCCCCGCCACCCCCAACACTCTCCTTTGTGTTGGAAAATTCATTTGCGCATGCGCAATCGCTATGATCGCATTAAATTCTGGTAAATATGATTATAAATGAATAGTGCTTCTTCCGTGTAACCCCCCCCCCCCACCACAAACTACTCATAATCAAGCCACATCTCCATCACACTCCCCCACCCCCCTCCAACAGGAAGACGGGATGGCTGAATGAGTTGAGCGTCCGTCTCCCATGTTGGTAGATCGTGGATTTTGAAAGCACGGGTTTGAACCCTGGTCGAGTCAAACCAATTACTTAAAAATTGATGCTTAAAAATGAATACTCATCATTTCCTAGCCAGGCGCTCGACATTAATAGGATAATGTGACTGAGTGGGACATGACATCATGGTGATGACAGCCTGGTCTCCTAACGGGGCAGCACTATAAAGCCACCACGAGTGTGCACTGTGACAAGTCGGTACCTGTCCTGATATGACCTTAGATGTTGCCAGGACATAAAACTCCAACAACCAACCAACCCTCCCCAACAGGCTGAGCTTGCATTCACTCTTCGAACCTAATTTCAACACAAACAAAACAGGGTCAGGGTTTCTGTTGACATATTGATATAATTGATGAAATATTGATAGAGAATTTGTCAAAATATGCAAATAAATCTGAAGTTACTGATTGACCCACAGTGTTGGACCCAAGGTTAGGTTGGTTGTTGAAGGTTTATGTCCTCAGCATCTAAGCTCATATCAGGACGGGTATCGACTTGTGACAGTGCACACTCATGGTGACTTTATAGTGCTGCCCCACTGGGAGACCAGGCTGCCAGCACCATGCCCCGATATCCCACTCAGTCACATTATCCTGACACTGAGCCAATCAGTCCATGCCATATCCCAATAATGCCGAGCGTCTGGCTAGGAAGCGACAAGTATAAATTGTTAAGTCATTCGTTTGACTCGACCAGGGTTCAAACCCCACGATCTACCATAACGGGAGGTGGACGCTCAACTAATTCGACCATCCCATCTGGTCTGAAACAAGGCTGGTGTGTGCATGTGTATGCATGCATGTGTGTGTGCGCGGATGTGAGTCCATGCGTGTGTGCATGATATTGATAATGAATGGTCCATAAGTGTCAATGGTTTACGCAATCCTCACAATGTTACGATTAGGTTTGTGTGCGTGCCCCCACCCATCCCTAATCCTAACATAAAAAATACTGATAAAAAGTGCCCGATGTAATACCATGAAGAAAAACAATCGGGACATGGGTTTTACCCCCTAGCCCCTATCAAGCGGTGTTTGGATTGTGAAGGACTTGAATATTTTATGGACCATTCCTAAGTGAGTACGTGGATATGATTTATGTGAAACTACACCAAATTGTTTATGTTAAGCGGATGTCACACCTCGCAGGATTGAGCAACGGACAGAATTGTCTAGTCCGGTGGTGATAAGTATCAAAATGTATTAAAATGTGTCAAAGTGTTGCGACATCGGGTCTATGAACGGACATGAAACGGACATGAACGGATAGCCAACAGACAAAACATACTCAAACCAGACAAGAACTGTAGACGTCAATCCGATGGCATCCGTTCCTAGTTTTGTGCATGTTCAAAACTTGTACGGACACAGACCGGACTATCAACAGACTTTGTTCGCTTTCTTTCCGTTTCCCCCAATCCGGTGAGGTGTGACAGCCGCTTTAGGTAAGACGGTTTCATATTAATACACACAGAAGGTATGCTGCATGAGCATCCTGGTCATATGTACAAACTGCTTTAATGAGTAACTAAAGAGTAATTTGATGTAATCATTCAGACTCCCTTAAAATTGAATCATGTGATTTTAGGCTTCAGCGTCTGCGATATTAAATATAAATATTTTTCTTGAAGATTTATACTGCCTATCATGGATAAGTCTGAATAGACTTGTTTTCACCATTAGACAGTTTGGCGACAGAAAGCCCGAGCCTACACTTTTACCGACCCAAGGGATTTTTAACCTCCCACACCACATAGACATGGTATGAGAGCAACCAGCCTTTGATGACACTGTAAGTTATCCACAGCAGTGGAAATCCAAATTGGCAGAGGTGGGGGCATGGGGAATCGAACCACCAACCTTTAGATTAGGAGTCTGACCAGAAGAAAGTCAGAAACTCTAACCACTCAGCCACAGAGAATACCACGATGCCCTAGCCTATAAAAAAGAAATAATCCTCAGTGCGAATGAACATTTGCGGGCGTCCATTAGGGACGAGGAAGGCCAGTGGCGGCGCCACCGGTTGGAGTCATGGTGGTCAGGAGCAGAGTAGGAAATGGGGTAGATATAATAATAATAATTATTATTATAATAATAATAATAATGAAATTCCTTTCCGTGACTTTATACTCGTATAATCCTTATACATCACATATAACCCCTAGTATATATACGAATATACGCCACGACATATTACTTACTGTGCAATTAGTTACCACGTTATATTTACTGATGACATATCATCTCATGAGATTAGTTGTCATGACATTACTTGATATGTCATGTTATTCTGTCTGAAATTAGTTGCTATGACATTATTTACCATGACGTACTACTTGCCATGAGATTAGTTGCCATGGCATATTACTTTCCATGACAATACTTGCCATGGGATTAGTTGGAATGACATTACTTGCCATGAAATTAGTTGCCAAGACATATTACTTGCCATGACATTATTTACCATGACATATTACTTGCCATGAGATTAGTTGCCATTAAATATTACTTGCAATGACATTATTTACCATGACATATAACTTGCCATGACATATTACTTGCCATGAGATTAGTATCCATGAGATTAGTATCCATGACATATTACTTGCCATGACATATCACTTGCCATGAGATTAGTTGCCACAACATTACTTGTCATGACATATTACATACCATGAAATTAGTTGGTATGACATATTACTTGCCATGACATATTACTTGCCATGACATATTACTTGCCATGACATATTACTTCCAATGCCATATTGTTTGCTAAGACGAAAAAACACATGCAACTATATTGAATAGATCCCCCCCCCCCCCACGCCGGCATCCAGTATCACTCACTTTAATCAGACAAGGTCAGTTCACCAGGCATTGCAATGGATATATCAGAATACCGGATATGACATCAGCAGTTGGTTGTTGGGAGTTTTACGTCCTGGCAACATCTAAGGTCATAGGACGGGTACCGACTTGTGACAGTGTGCAATAGGGCAAGGACTGGTTGGCTCAGTATCAGGATAATGTAGCTGAGTGGGATATCGGGTCATGGTGCTGGCAGTCTGATCTCCCAGTGGAGCAGCACTATAAAGTCGCTATGAGTTCACAGTCACAAGTCGGTACCCGTCCTGATATGACCTTACATGTTGCCAGGACGTAAAACTCCAACAACCAACCAACCAACCAACATTATTATGATTAAGCAACAGTTTTGTTATTAAAAAAATTAGGCTGAAATTTCAGCTGATCGACACTTCTATAGTTAGAAAGCAAAATTGATTATTTAACACCTATTATCGCCCTAATATGGTGTGTAGTCAAGGCGTGTAGTCATTGACATTGGCCTCACTTAGACCAATCCGAATCCCAGATGTTCGCCGCTTCAATAAACCATATCGGGCAATAACAGCTTATGACAACGACACACGAGCAAATATCAATATTATCATCAAATCCCCCACACCCACCCACCTCCACCCTGTCCTACAAATCAGACCCGCATATCCCACTCTAATAATATAATCGCAGGCAAGCCCCATTGGCAGCATATTTAAACTTTCCGGGGCTATTTTGGATTTTGGTAGGATTATTATTATAATATTACATTTCGTTTGGCTATTTTCACACTGTGCAAACTATGTGAGTGTGTTTGTGAGTTGCTTAACAAGAAATGGTAGTTCTAGTTGTTGCATGGCGACCACTTGGGTTGAAGAAGACTCGACACATTCCCCTGCCTCTCATACCCCCCCCCCCCATACCACTCACTCTATACCACTCACACACACCAACACCTCCGCCCTCACCCCCCAACCAACCCCCCTCCCAAATACACACACCGCATACATACACACACTCAAACACATACACCAGACGGGATGGCCGAATGAGTAGAGCGCCCGTCTCCTGTTTTGGGAGATCAGGAGATCTGAACCGATGAGTTTGTGGGTTCGAATCGTGGTCGAGTCAAACCAATGACTTTAAAATTGATACTGGCCGCTTCCTAGCCTGCCCCCCGGCATATTAGGATAGGGCAAGGACTGGTTGGCTCAGTGTCAGGATAATGTGGCTGAGTGGGATATCAGGTCATGGTTTCCCAGTGGGGAAGCACTATAAAGTCGCCATGAGTGTGCACTGTCACAAGTCGGTACACATCCTGATATGACCTTAGATGTTGCTAGGACGTAAAATAACAAACACATATACACACATACAGACACTCACACACATACACACATACACAGACACTCACACACATACACACACTCACACACACACTCACAGACAAACACACACACACACACACACCAACCCACGCCCCCAACACTGAGCTGCTCACATCACAACAACCCGGGAATACTTTGAGCACGAGAGAAATATTTGTGTCAGCAAGTAATGATAAAAAAAATACGAACAACAACAAAAATAATAATCAAACTGGTTCTTTGGACAACACAGATATTTGCATGGCAACAATGTAAATCTTCGCTACAGCAGTAATGGCAAAGCGACGGCCTACTTGTGGCTAGTAATTATGTTTTAAATTGTTGGTGGACATATAATTTACTTACCTAAAATGATATTACATATAACACAACGAGCGAAATTATACAAAATATACCATAGCGATTATAAAATATTATTAATATATGGTCTGAATTATTTATATAAAATAATCATTACATATATAGATTATTATAGATGAGCCTGATGTCTCAAAAAGGTGATAACTCTTTTTTTTTGGTCCATTGTAATGATTGACACAAAACAGCACAGAAACGGTTACACTGAATACACAAGGACATTTGCTTCAAATCAATATGTATTCTATTGGGATTATGAAACACTATGTAAAAAACAAATCAGTTTATCCTGAGCAAATGCATAAGCAGATAATATGTTGATCGTTACAATGGACAAAGTTTTGTCCCATATACGATATATGTGATGTACAATGTATGATGAGAGTATAAAGGCGCGGAAGGGAACTACTCATTATCATTTTTGCGTGTGTGATATTATTCAGTATTATTATTATTATTCTGTATCGTTGTTACTGATAGACTACATCACCATTCCAGCGGCGCGGTGCATTGTGGGATGCGTCAAAGCAAAACAAACCCGCGAGAAGCACATGGCAGATGCTAATACACTGGGTGCAGCTATGAAATGTGCTAGGTTCAGCTCATCTCAGCTCTTGTTTGAAACATAGAATACCAACTAAAAAATATATATATAATAAATTAAGATATTAATCTTTTATCCAGCATTGCATTTACATCAATAGAATCAGCACATCTTATGCCATGTGCATTTAGAATTAGACAAATCTGGGCACTCAGACTAGTAGAGCCATAGCCAGTCAGTTTTACTTATTTTATTCATGTTTTTATTTATATCCTATGGTTAATGACACACATAGAAATAGAAAATAAGTAGGGTTAATCAGATATTGGTGATATATTTCTTTGAAACAAGTTTTTGTTGACACATGTGACAATTTAATATTTAGAACAAGAATTACTTATGGCTAATCAATGGTGATGTAAAACATCAGCCTGTAAAGTGACTGAAATTGTATGTTTCTTAGCTCAGAATGCTTAATTGTGTCTTAAACATATTCATTATATTATTATATTGCATCCTTCTGTCCATGTTTGTGGAAAATTGTTATATGTATTTTTAATAATTAATTTTGAATAAAATCGAAGTTTTGCCCTATGCGTATCGGCAAACTCAATATCTCTACGCCTTTGCTTTGCTGCCAATGCCGTTTTCAGCGCATGCGAAGTCGGAACGGTGATCTCGTCTATACTATGTCCATCTTTCTGTACCTCCCCGGTGCGATCGGTGGCGCCACCATCGGGCTGTTACTGTAACCTAACGTGCGATGGAACCTCACTTGCACCGGAGAATATATACTAGTTACTACACATAGTGGTTATATATTTCAATACATTAGCATATTACTATACACTACACACCGCCATTTTGAAATGCAGCCCCCCCCCCTACCCCGCCCTCCAAACACAACCTTCCCCTGCACTCCTCCCCATCTTGCTTACTCTTCCCATAATGCACATCGCGACGCCGAGCCGGGTTCATTAAAAATTAGGCGCGCCCGAAAAATTATTACAAACCACTAAAAAGTAAAACTAATTTAGGCGACCCCTTGGCCGAGCCAGTCGAGAGCCGACGACGAAATATTAGCGAAAGGTCGTCTGCTACCCGCTTCAGTCGGTTGCCATGGCAACCGATGAGATTGCTGGGTGGAGGTGGGTGAGTATGTGTGTGTGCGCGTGGTGGTGGGTGTGGTGCCTTAACCATTCACCGAGTCTCCTTTACACCCGGTTTACTAACTATTTCACCAAATTAATTCCTACCAAACCCTTCTATTTATTCAAAAAGAAAATACTAATGAGAAGGGGAGGAGGAGGTGGTGGTGTAAAAGTCAGCTAGAATGTTCTAAATAAGACCCACACACAAAACTAAAAACTACAATTCCTTAAAGTTTCGCATTTAAAGAAAATGTGATGATATGCCTGTGGGTTTTAAAGACGTCCTAAAGATATATTCAAGAAAAGAAAAGAATTTTTTGTTACAATGTTTTGTCAGATCTAGATGGGAAATGTGTGGGCAATGTTTTAGACGCGCCACCTGTTGGAAAAGGGTTAAGTTAGGATCAATACAGCGACGGCTACAGCAGAGGCAGGGTAGGGTGGTGGAGGGGAGGAGGGTAGGGGAGGGGAGGGGAGGGGAGGGGAGGGGAGGAGGGGAGGGAGGATAGAGGAGGGAGGAGGGGGGAGGAGGAGAGGAGGAGGGGGAAGAGGGGGAAGGGGGGAGGGGAGGAATAGATGAGGGGAGGGGGTAGGAGGGGGAGAGGAGGAGGAGAGGAGGAGGGGGAAGGGGGGAGGGGGGAGGGGAGGAATAGATGAGGGGAGGGGGTAGGGGGGGAGAGGAGGAGGAGAGGAGGAGGGGAGTGGGGAAGAGGGGAAGGGGGGGAGGGGAGGAATAGATGAGGGTAGGAGGGTAGGAGGGGAGGAAGAGATGAGAGGAGGAGAGGAGGCGGAGGGAGGGGAGGGGAGGGGAGGAATAGATGAGGGGAGGGGGGAGAGGAGGGGAGGAGGGGGACGGAGGAGGGGAGCAGGGGGACAGGAGGAGGGGAGGAGGGGAGGAGTTGTGGAGGGGGAGGCGGGGGAGGCAGGAGGGGAGGAGGGGCGAAGGGGTGAGAGGGGGAGGGGAGGACGAAATTAGGGGAGGAGGGGAGGAAGGGAGGAGGGGAGGAGGGGAGGAGTGGTGGAGGGGTGGAGGTAGAGAGGAGGGGAGATGTGGAGATGGGGAGGAGGTGAGGAGGTGAGGAGGGGAGGAGGGGAGGAGGGGGTTGATGGGGGGAGAGGGGCGACAGCGGCTCGCGGCTTACAAATAAATCGACACCCAAAATTAGCTGAATCGCCGAAATAAGTTACAAAACAAACAAAAAAAGGAGGAACATTGCTGAAGAAAAAGCCCCAAGTATTTCCATCCAAATCTTCCGTTTGAGTAAGTGGTCGACATACAATGGGAGTTCTCATGGAATTCAGAAGGAAACGCATTGAAACTGCAAATTGGGTGTGTTTATTACAGAGTGATTTCAAATTCGACGCAGTTAAACACAATAATTGTCGGGTCAATTTGTGCTTAGTACAACAGTCCTTTGGAGTGGGGGTGGAGTCGGTATGTGGGTGGGGGTGGGGGGGGGGATGGTTGGAGGCGGGGGGTGGTGATAGAGGCTATGGGGGAGGGTGGGGAGGGATAGGGGGATGAAGGGAGGGGAGGTAGTGAGGGTGGAGGGAGGAGGGGGGAGGGAGGGAGGGAGAGGGAGGGAGAGAGGGAGGAGAGAGGGAGGAGAGAGAGAGAGAGAGAGGAGAGAGAGAGAGGGGAGGGGAGGGAGGGAGGGGAGGGAGGGAGGAGACGGAGAGGGAGGGAGACGGAGGGGGAGAGAGAGGGGAGGGGGGCAAGCGAGGAATATGGATCTAAGCCTGCTGTGGCCATGGTTGCCATGGTAACTTAGATGTGGTCAGTCGCCAAAGCATAGTGACCTAGGCTGGATGGAGCAGGGGCGAGGGCTGAGGTAGTGATGTTCGTGTGTATGTGTGTTAGTGTGTGTGTTAGTTAGTGTCTGTGTTAGTGTGTGTGTGTGTGTGTGTGTGTGTGAGGGGTAGGAGTTGGTATGGCACCTGTTAGGGTGTGCGTGTGCGTGTGCGTGTGCGTGTGCGCTTGGCAGTAACACACCCCTCACTGCCAAGATATACAACCCACAACAATACACATCTATATATATATATATGCAACTTCCATCAAAGCCTTGATGAGCAGAGCCCGCCTTGAGACGAAAATAACGCGGGGACTAAAAATCCACCTTATCGCCAATAATGTTCAAACAGCGCATATATCCATGTGTGCTATATATATATATACAGTAAAAACCTCTCTAAATCGACCGACCATGATACCGACTTTAAATGGTCCATTTAGGGAGCTGCTCGGCTTAGGGAGTTAAAAAAAAAGAAAGTACAATGGGCGATCGTTTGGGACCCAAATAAAGCGATCGATATATAGGGGAGTGGTCGATCTGTGGAGGTGGTCGGTTAGAAAGGTTTTACTGTAGTCCGCAACTGCGCAACTGACTGTCCGCCGGTGGAGGGCTCTGTGATGAAGTCACGTGACTAACTGTCACATAACAGGTCATGCCATTAAATAGCACGGTTGTGTGTGTGAGTGTGTGTGTGTGTGTGTGTGTGTGTGAGTGTGTGTGTGTGTGTGTGTGTGTGTGTGTGTGTGTGTGTGTGTGTGTGTGCGGGCGCGTGTATTTTTAAGGCCATACACGGCAATCACATGTGGTCTATATCATAGTATAGGCATACTTTTGTTTCTGTGGTTTTACGTCCTAGCAACATCTAAGGTCATATCAGGACGGGTACTGACTTGTGACATTGTTCACTCATGGCGACTTTTATAGTTCTGCCCCACTGGGAAATCAGGCCACCGGCACGATGAGCTGATATCCCACTGTCACATTATCCTGACACTGAGCGAACTAGTCCTTTCCCTATCCTTGTAATGCCGAGTGCCAGGCTACGAAGAAACAAGTATCAATTTGTATGTCATTGGTTTGACTCGACCAGGGTTCGAACCCAAGGTCTCATCGGTTCGGAGCCCCCGATCTCCCAAAACAGGGGACGGACACCCAACTAATTGGGCCACCCCGTCTGTGTGTGTGTGTGTGTGTGTGTGTGTGTGTGTGTGTGTGTGTGTGTCTGTATGTGTGTGTGTGTATGTATGTATGTATGTATGTATGTATGTATGTACGTATGTATGTATGTATGTATGTATGTATGAATGTATGTATGTATGTATGTATGTATGTATGTATGGATGGATGGATGGATATATATGTACGAGTGTATAATATTTGTAGTGCACACGTACTGCATATAATATTATGGTAACACATGCAGTGAACATTGCCATTGCTGTCAGTTTGGCATAACATCAGCATCAGTCACACATATGATCACAACAGTGCACACATATAGTCAGGCATGTGATTGGGTGCAGGAAAAATGACATTTCTTTGTAGGCTTTCGTCGGGACACACAGCATCCCACTGAATCGCAAGAGGGATGCAAATAATGTATTTTAGAGGTGTTTCGGCGGCCAGGAAAAACCTCGGAATTCTGGTTAAAACCGGAGAAATCACATGCCTGTATAGTACAGACAGGATGCCCGAACGAGTTGAGCCCCCACTTACATTTTTGGTAGGTCATGGGATTCGAGCAGTTGGATTCAACCCCGGATCGAGTGAAATCAATGACGTAAAAATTGATACTATCACTACCTAGACGGCATTCAGCATTACTAGGATAGAGCAAGGAGCATTGGAATAAGGAAGACCAATTGTCCTAGATTTAAATTTCCCATATTTAATCAACTAATGTACCCTAAAAAAAACCCACCTGAAACAATACAAGTCCATCGTCTTTGTTTGTCTATTCCTTGGTGTTACTAGAGGCACCAAGAATAGACTATAGGGGGAGTGCATGTGATGTCATCACTCAGTGGTCAGAGGTCAGCAATCGGCCATCTTGGATTATGAGCACCCTTGCCTAGCCCTGTTTTGAATGTATGCTGATGCAGTAACATCATCTTCCTTGTGTTCTGAGCTGTTTTGGGCAGTTTACGTCCAATGTGTTTACTTTCAGCACTTTAAGAACAACTTATGAGGCTAAACTGCTCAAAACAGTGACAAATGAATCAACAAATAGGTAAACAAGCACAATGTAGACCGGTGCAAGCCTTCTGTATGTAATCCAATATGGCCACCGAAAGTTGCCTCACGACGTCATTACACCCCCTCTATGGAGTCTAGACTTACTCTTTATATAGGCCTAGCGCTACTTTACTGATGCTTTGTGATGACGAGAAATATGCCTATATTGGTGTTTTTTCATGAATATTTCTGTTGCTATTATTGTGGTTACTAAGTCTTTTAGTACCATGTCAGTTAAACCATGGATGAGGTTGAAGAATTGGCCAAATATAAAGGCAAACAATGTTTCACGCGGTAGGCTACACAGGTCCAACTTGACAGTGGTGTGTAACTGGTGGAGTAGCGCAGTGACGCAGCGTTCAAACCGATGCTAGAACAAGGTCGTCGTGAGCCGGTGCTGCCATCTGGTGTAAAGCGGCGAAACCAGATCGCCATGCAACGACACAGTCGCCGGTCTGCGGTTCAGACAGAAACATAAACAGCGCAACAGCGAGGAGCCCAACCAGCGCGTTAAAACTCATCCCAACGCGTTTGGTTGGTTTGTTGCTAGAGTTTTGTGATCGCGAGAACCCAGTGAGCAAGACCAAAGCCTTTATTATTTTATTTTAAGCATCAATTAAATTAGTAGTCATAATTATGTCTCCGAATAATGGTTTGTGTGGTTTGTGTGTGCAGTTATCAAAATTGGCATGCTTCATGCATATTTCTACATTGTTTTGATTGACAACTGAGCGATGCCTGGACAAGTTTAATTAAACTTTTTTTTTTTACTAAAGTATTTTATTCATCGAATAATATCTCTTGTCAGCACTAGAGCACCAGTACAACCTCCCCTCACAGTACAATTCTTAATACATGAATGAAACTACTATCAGTTGTAATAGTAACTGCATGCAAATCCTGTTTGATACTAAAAGTATTATACATTTTATGAATGAAGTATCAGCTGTAGTAGTAACTGTGTACAATTCCAGTCCAATAAAAGTATCATGCATTCAGTGAATGTGTATTGCATGGTTCTAGAATTGTCTTTAAACACTTTTTTCCGTCTTTCCTTTTTTTGTAAAGAAATATATCAAAAATATATATATACATATTTTCAAATACATATACAGTATATATGCAAATCTGTGGATCTAATCACAATTAATATGCTGGTATCTAGTAAATATCTACACTTATTTGCCCATAAATGTAAGTCATTATATACTGAAGGATAGGGTATGATGGTGACAGGAACACTGTGTAAAAATATACGGATTTTCGGTTAAGAATTATATATTGGCAGAGAGCATTATTAGTCTTGGGCGACGGAGTGGGGACGATGTTATATAAACTAAAAGTAATAATATCCCACTCCCATTATGACATGATATAAGCTGTGTGAAATATATGTTCATATATTATGCCTGAGATTAATGAAGAGATGTTCCTATATAAGAGGCAGTACAATGATTGTTGAAATATGTCTCTATGCATCCATAAAGAGTGCAATTGGAGAAAAGACCATTTTAACAGAGATCTATTGTAACTGTATAACTACCTGCCCCCCCCCTGCCTTGACCACTGGGCTGGTCCACCAGCCTAATTTGCATATACACACAGGGCACCACCTGCAGCTGGGTTGAGTGACAGCTACCCCTACTGGGGGAGGGTGCCACCCACCCTGACTGTGGAGGTGCCTGATTGGCTGGCTGGGGACTGCCCAGTCACCTGCATCCCATTGGCCCTCTGACCACACTAGCCTCAAACCAAGATCTTAATTCTAGACTCTGCTTCAGACCCCCTGGAGAGAGATCACTCACTCCTGGCTACCTGGAGGGTGAGGCCACCTACTCTGGAGCAGGACCCCAGACACTCTGTCTGATGGCTGGCTAAATTCACATATTCCAATTGAGTGTGAACACAGACATAGGACTCCTGTCCCATGTGCTGTGGACACTGCTTTTGATACAGGCTAAAGTAGTAATGAGATACTATGTGGCTAGAAGGCAAGGGGTGTGGATGATAGGTCACTGGTAGGTGGACAGGAGTTGGTGTTAGTAAAGCACAACTTCTCCACTGTTTATCTGTGTGACTTGTCTTCATTCTTCCTTAGCATTGGTTAATGAGTTGATAGATAAGTGATATGAAGGGGAGAGTTTCTGTGGTATTATCTGGTGTCCCAAACGTGGCCGGGCATTCAGTAATATTATAACTGGATGTCAATGTGTATGATGTTAATTTTTTGCAATACTGTTTGAGTCATTTAATTAGTAATCGATAGTTCTTTGTATTGTGTGATTTGATGAATGGAATGGAGGTCTGACATTGCAGTGGGGATTTATATGTGACGGGTATTCAAAACACGGCACAAAATGTTAGGTACTAGGTATGTAATGGACGTTGAAAGAGGGGTGGGAAGGGGCTTAGCATGCTGGGCCATGCAGTGCATTTGAGACCATTTGTATATATATGTGCAGGGGTCAGGGCCAGGGTGGCCTTTAGCATACCTGTAACTGTGTACGGATCTGACAGGCCTGTTGTATTTTTTATTAAGTTTTTGAATACAAGGAGACTTGTGGACCGTCCTCACTGGGAGTGTATTCCATAATGTACCACCTCTGTAAATCAGTGCTTTTGTCAGCTTGTTTGTTAGTGGCTTGGGCATTTTTAGGAGTGTAGCATCACTCTGTCTGGTTACTCTGTTTGCATGGTCAACGTATTGCTCATCATTTGATCTTTTATACATGAGAGTGAGGAGATAATCACGTTAAGCTAGGATTCCTTACACACGGTAAGCGGCATGCGGCATGCAGCAAGCGGCATGCGGTATGCGAATGGGAAGATTCCTTCTACACGGTATGCGGCATGCGGCAGACGGCACATGACTGGCTATATTCAAAAAATAAAAATAAACAAGTATACTCCATACTGCACTGTATATGGCCTAATACGGCATGTATATCCATGTACCTCTTGGTACTGCACATGGAGGTTCCTACCTTTATAATTACCAAATTATAGATAAGTATTCATATTTTTGTGGCTCTGGTAGCATTTTTACCAACCCGAACCCCCACCACAACCACTACCATATGTTTCCACTCAGCAGCCTTGACAACCCCCCTCCCTGACCCTTGTCCCGGCTGTCCGTAATTATCAGTCGCCTCCTCCAGCCTTATATCAATGGACAAATGCGACTGATGCTTTTCTATTCGCACCCCGTGTCGCATGCCGCATGCCGGACCGATCGCTACAGGGACCGATCGAGTTGTCGCATTCGCATTCGCATACCGCGTGTAAGGGTTGCAGCCCATTGACTTCAAGGCGTTTCGATTTTTTGCCGCATTCGCATTCGCAGACCGCATACCGCGTGTAAGGAATCTCAGCTTTAGGCTCACGTTCGCTCGTTACGTCGTAGTGTGACAAGGGTATTACGAAGCAAAGCATGAGTCCACACCACGCCTAACTGAACCTCACGCACAGGTTCAACTCATATACTACTTACACTTGGGGCTAAAACCACAAAATCGTTATTGTCTAATTAACTTTACACACTAGTTCTTAACCCATTGTGCCACACAACCTGTGTTAAAAATACACACATTGTCATTGAACAGGGGCTTGTAACCGAGGAGACGGTTGTTTTTGTTTGGTTGGTTTTTTGTTGTTGGTACATTAGTTGTTTAAGCAGGGGAAATTTCAGTCGCAGACGACCGGTCTTTCTCATTCCATTGCTCCTTGCCCTATCCTAGTAATGCAGAGCGTCTGGCTAGGAAGTGACAAGTATCAATTTTTAAGTCATTGGTTTGACTTGTCTGGGAACCAAACTCTCAATCTCCCACACGTTGAGGCCTGCGCTCTACCAACACGGGACACGGACGCTCTAACTCATTCGGCCATCCGGTCTGGTTGGAGTTTTACATCCTAGCAACATCTAAGGTCATATCAGGACGGGTACTGACTTGTGACTACACACTCATGGCAACTTTATAGTGCTGTCCCACTGGGAGACCAGACCACCAGCACCATGATCTGATATCCCACTCAGTCACATTATCATGACACTCAGCTAATCAGTCCCTGCCCTATCCTATTAATGCAGAGCGCCAGGCTAGGAAGCGACAAGTATAAATTTGAGAAGTCATTGGTTTGACTTGTCTGGGAAGCAAACTCTCAATCTCCCACATGTGAGGCCTGCGCTCTACCGATTCGACCACCGCGCCCGGGTGATTACACAAGAACACGGTCCGATACTCAATAACCCCGCCCCCACACCCCTCACTGTAACCACACAAAACTCTACACACACACACACCTCGACCACACACACCTACCCCAGAGACCACACTCACACCGGAACCGGAAGGGCAAGTCCACGCAGCAAGGTTGCCATATTTACAACGCACTGCATGACGGTCGTCATGTTTGCTGTAAAAACTCGATTTGTTTCGGCGAGACGCCGGTGGATAATAGCTGGTTGGCTGGTTGTTGGAGTTTTATGTTCTGACAACATCTAAGGTGATATCACGACGGGTACTGACTTGCAACAGTGCACACTCATGGCGACTATATAGTGCTGCCCCACTGGAAAATCAGGTCACCAGCACCATGACCCGATATCCCACTCAGTCACATTATCCTGACACTGAGCTAACCAGTCCTTGCCCTATCCTATTAATGCAGAGTGCCTGGCTAGGAAGCGGAAAGTATAAATTTGATAAGTCATTGGTTTGACTCGACCAGAGTTCAAACCCCGCAGACGGACGTCCAACTCATTCGGCCATCCAGTCTGGGTGTAGAAGAAGAAGAATATATTGTTATTATCGTTATCTTTCTTCTTTATTAATATTATTATACCTATTTCTACTGATACAAATGAAGTTGAGAACAATCTAGAAACTTCAACCCTGGTAGGTAACTTCCAAACCACCATTATTAAATTTTCCAGGCGATTGTTTGATTTCTCACTTGATTTACATCGGTGTGCCTTCATGTAAACACGCCCAAACGCCCAAATTGACGGGCCACACACGGCGTTCTAGCACCATAAACAAAGCCGGCCGCTTCCCGCCAAAACCGCCATCAACAGACGACATTTGGTCAGACCGAAAAGATCAATTGCACCAACAGCCTGTGTTGTCTTACACCAGGTGGCACCACTTGATGGTGGCGGCTGCGCGCGTTAGTGGTTCTGGTACTCGGGGAAACCACCAGGGGACGACTCGGTCGTCTGCTTCTGAAAATCAACTTGTTAATTCAGATATCGACGACCAAATAACATTGGCTGTCACCAACTGATAACATAAATAAGCAATGCTTAGGACCGACCCCCTTGGTGTTTCCGCGGAATTTATATAAACTGGTCCCAGTGCCTTCTCCCATGTTTCGCAGTACTCAAGACGGAACAGGGCACCAGCTTGATTACTATTTGTGTCACGTTGGTCACCAGCAGACAATCTATAAGCACAGATTTGCCCAGAACCAGTTTCAGCGGTACTGAAACTTATACCCATCTGGTAGCTGGTTTCGATTCCTGGTTTCTGGATAATTCCTTTGTTTTCCCTCTCTATTCACACTATTCATGCCTGACCTAATTCGGCATCAGAACGAGGCTGAGTACGCGTCGGGTATTCTAAATTGCCATAAGACACTGCTGTGTGCCGATGTGTATGAACTACTACAGAAATTAAAGGAGTAAAATTTGAAGATATTCACTTTTGAAACTATCATAGTCATTTTTGCATACCTTTTTTCTATTTATTGGTCAATTTTCATGAAGATTGAGTAATGATCAGATGCATTTCAGTAGGCAATATCACCAAAGTCACTCACCTTGGCTGCCAATCTTTTCTTAAATTCAAAATTGCATAACTTTCTTAATATAGATATACTTAACAAATATATTTTGACCCTTTTAAAGCTTTTATTAATTTGTAATTACTAAGACTAGTTGTTTAACTGTGTTCCACAGATAACTACGCTGACAGTGCGGCATTACATGATACCACCATAACTATGCAGACTTGAAGTTGACAGTCACATTGTAGTTAAAGAATGGGAAAATCACCATGCAAGGGTCACCTAATCTTCGTGAAAATTGGCCAATAGATAGAAAACAGGTATGCAGAGATGAATATGGTAGGTTCAAAAATGAATACCCTCAAATTTGAGTGATTTTGAGAGGTATTGGTCGATGAAAAAGTATTCACTTTACTTTTCATACAGCGGCGCCTCACAGACGCATATGTGGCCTCGGTCTGGTTTCAACATGGCCACGGCGTGAATAGTTGAATAGGTATTTATTATGTATATACTTGTTACTGTTAGTCATTAGCCTCCCCCCCCCCCCGGGTGGGGTGGAGAGGGTCGGTATTATAAAACTGACAGATTTAGTTACCGACCACTATTTTGATTTGTTTGTTTGTTGTTTTGCGTCCTAGCAACATCTAAGGTCACATCAGAACGGGGCACTATTTTGAAGATACTGGCTGTCAGCGATATTAGAAAACTGACAGCTTCCGCAGGTGGAATTAAGGTACCTGTGAATTTATTGATTAATATATATATATATATATATTTTTTTTTTTTTTAACGTACGCCAAGACGATGGACACCATAAACATAGCTTCAGCAGTGACAGGTTGCATTAAATTGACTTAGAATTCCATGGTTGCAGAAATTATGACTATCAGTGTCTAGGTTAGATATGTATGATCAAAACCTAGGTTACGTCTTTGGTTAAAAGGACCAGATATAGGTCGCTTAGACACTACCCGTACTCCGACAAATGGTCTCCAAGCATACGTTTGCCAGTTTTCAGTTTATGCAACTACATATGTGGGGAGAGTGCTAACATTAATTGCTTCTGTTGTGTTTTATTTAGTCCAGCAGCACCGACACTTTTAGACAACCATATAGAGAAGAAAATGCTAGAAATTGCAATCTAAAATGATAAATATAAAGTTCAAATGTTTATTTATCATAACCAGCAACTTTTTGTGTGAATAATTGATTAAATCATGTAGATTTAATAGACTTTAAAAGTTGAATTGAGAGCTTTGGCTGCCATCTTGGTGGTTGCCATGGCTTCCCCTGAGTGTGGGGCACCCCTCTAGGTCATGTGATGAGGGAATCCCACCTATGATGTCATTCATACATCACAGACCTCAACTATCCTCCCACATGTTCAGTGGCATGAACTGAACAAACTAAGCAAAGGTATGTTTGGAGAGCTTTTGATGCTGGATTCATTTGTATCTGGGTGAGGTATAGCCGGCAGCTTTAATAAAATGTCACGCTTTCTTCCGACTATACAGCTTTAAATGGCTTTTGCTATAAATACATTTACACTGTCACTTTAAAAGTTAAATCAAATTGGCAAGATATACAGTTCTAGTTGGTGTTTGGGAGTACAGAAGTGGCATACCAGGTCTATAGTTTGTTTTTGTTGTTTTACATCCTAGCAACATCTAACGTCATATCAGGTCCCGGGTCTATATGTAGTGTATTTAAAGCTACATAGTACGATAAAAGCATCAACTTTTCAAAACAAAAACAAATATTTCAAATTGATTCCACATATCTGACATAGATACTAATGCACTTATTAAGCATGTGTTGCCACACAGAAGGGCATACTGAATCAATGTAATAGAACTTGTTACTGCATAAGCCTATGGTGTCAGAGTTTGTGCATGCATGGCAAAATTAATTGTGCATACTTGTATATAAAATATCTCAAAAGTTATCCATTTAAAATGAAAATTACTTCAAACTAAAGTAAGGTAGATTATAACAATCAATTTAATATATGCATCTAAGAAAAATTACAGGAATTCAAAACCATCGGACTAGGCCATTTAAAACCAGACTGGCTAGATAATTATACAGTTCTAGTTGGTGTTTGGTAGTCCAGAACTGGCATCCTTGGTCTATAGAGGGGGTGCATGTGATGTCATCACTCAGCAGTCAGCCATCTTGGATTACGTTTGTTTGTTGTTGTTTTACATCCTAGCAACATCTATGGTCATATCAGGATGGGTACCGACTTGTGACAGTGCACACTCATTGCAACTTTATAGTGCTGCCCCACTGGGAAATCAGGCCGCTGGCACCATGACCCGATATCCCACTCAGTCACATTATCCTGACACTGAGCTAACCAGTCCTTGCCCTATCTTATTAACTCCGAGCGCCAGGCTAAGAAGCGACAAGTACCAATTTTAAAGTCATTGGTTTGACTCGATTGGGAACCAAACTCCTGACCTTCCACACGCAAGGCCCACGCTCTGCCGATTAGGCCACCGCGCTCCGAGCACCCTCCCTAGCCATGTTGTGAATGCATGCAGATGCAGTAAAACAGAGTTTTCGTGTGCTATGGGAGGTTCTGGGCAGGTTACCTCCAATGTGTTTACTTACAGCACTTTAGCAACAACTTCTGAGGCCAAACTGCTCAAAACAGTGACAAATAAACCAACAAATCAGTAAATAAGCACAGTGTAGGGAGTTGCAAACCTTCTGTATGTCATCCAATATGGCCATCGAAAGTTGTCTTGTGATGTCATTACACCCCCTCTATATGCGGTGCCATTAAATCTGCATTTACTCTGACACGACTGCTTACGACTCATGTGCATGACAACATGAGTGCACCAGGGTTGTTTTGCTTGTTCCTGTTGCATGTCTTCATTCATGCTATGTTTGAATAACTAACTTTACAAGGTAGGTTGAGACTGAGAGAGTGTGAGGGGTGAGGGGTGAGGGGTGAGGGTGAGGGGTGAGTGTGAGGGGTGAGTGTGAGGGTGAGTGTCATTCGCAGCATTCACACATGATCAGATTAGCAAGCCTACCATTACACCATACACTGCGTGCTGTCTAAAAAAAGGGTTTGTTTTATGGGGCTGACAGTCCTAGCAAAAGGTAAGGGCATTTATCAAGACGGTTACTGACTTGTGACAGTGCACACTCATGGTGACTTTATAGTGCTGCCCCACTGGGAGATCAGGCCGCCAGCACTTTGACCAGCACAATGACCCAATATCCCACTCAGTCACATTATCCGGACACTGAGCCAACCAGTCCTTGCCCTATCCTAGTAATGCAGAGCGCCTGGCTAGGTAGCGACAAGTATCAATTTGATATGTAATTGGTTTGACTCGGCTGGGATTCGAACTCCCGACCTTCCGCACTGGAAGCCTGCGCTCGAGCGACTAGGCCACCACGTTCAGTCCACATTCACACATGATAAGATTACCAAATTCGCCATTGCACGACACACTGCGTGCTTCCTAAAAAAGGGTTTGTTGTATGGGGCTCACAGTCCTGGAAACAGGTAAGGGCATTTAGCTGAATTGATTGATTGACCTTGATTGACATATTCATACATTGACCTAACGAGCTAAATGATTGACCTTGATTGACCAATGTTGATTGATCTACCTGTTAATTGACCTGATGATTACCTACTATTGGCCCTATTGATTCATTAACAGATTCACCATAAAGGCATTTTGACCTAGACTTTGCTTCTTGATGATATATCTACTAATTGTTACTTAATTAATTACGCTAATTGTCACCCTCGTAATGATTTATTATAACATTGTGCTACCAGCAGACATTAACATATTGACTCGAATGTACTTCCATCTTGCTGCTATTATACATTTATTATTTAATAAAGGCACTTATATACCACTCCCGTATCGTCGTGAATTATGTACACAATGCACATTTTAATGAAATTTTTGTTGTCGATAGTTTCCCCCCCCCCCCCCCCCCCCACACACACACACTGTGTGTCAAGCTATGTGGTTTCACGTGTCTTTGACCCGAACTCCCAAAGCTTCGACAGGTGCATATCTCTGTATTTTCAAATATAACTGGCTTGTGCGATGAACTAAATTGTTGCCAGGTAATGCTGGTGGAGTAGTCTGCGCTGACCTCTCAGGCAAGGAGCCTCATAGACAGGTAGGCATGGGTAGGGTGGTAACATCAGGTAGCCCGGATGGTGTAATGGTTAGCACATTGGCCCGGAATGCAAGAGATGTGGGTTCGATTCCCACTCTATGAGAAATATTTCTCATTTTCATCACCCTCCATGACACTGGTGCAGTCACCCGGATCCTGTACAAGCTATGTGCTGTATAGTTGTTGAACCTACCCTGTGTATGTATATATATGTAAGTGCGCTGCCTGTATGTAATTGTAAGCATTAAATGACTGTTTAGAAGAATTACAATTTCAGGGGGATGGGTGCAGTAGTCTGCACTGACATCTCAGGTAAGGAGCCACATATACAGGTAGGTGTGGGTAGTGTGGTGACATCAGGGAGCCTAGGTGGTGTAATGGCTAGCACACTGGTCCAGAATGCAAGAGATGTGGGTTCGATTCCCGCACTAGGTGCAATATTTCCCATTTCCATCAACCCCCATGACACTAGCAACAAGATCAAAGTTGCATACTTGATATTTTTTCACAAACTATTCAAAAGCTAGCATTAAAACAAAGTATCTGAGCGAAAAGTAACAGGTAAACCTGCTAAACTAAAAGTTGAAATTCCACTTCTTGGAAAGGTTCCAATTTTAGCAAAAGCATATAAGGGTCACGCTAAGAATCTGACATCACGCTAAGACGCTGACGTCACGCTAAGAGACTATGAAGGGGCAATACCACGCAACGTGCAGTGCCAGATTGTGGCAGGTTTATAAACTAACCTTCAACATCTCAGTAATAATTTTTTTATTTTTAAAGAACATGCTTATTACCGTTTTTGGTCAATCAGGTAACACAACCACCATTAAAGTTGCATAGTTTGATGAAGCATCACATTTTCAAAACCAAAACACTCACCTATATTTGATTCTACATATCTAACTTAGATAGTGATGCACTTATTAATTATTTGTTGCCACATAGAAGGGCATACTGAGTCAATTTAATAGAACCTGTTACTGCAGAAGCCAATGCTGTCAAGAGTTTTGGTGTGCTTGCCAAAATTAATTTTGTATGCTTGCGCTTCAATTATCTCCAAAGTTAGCCATTCAAAATAAAAATCACGGCAAACGAAAGTAAGATAGATGATAACGATCGATTTAATATATTTATCCCAGAAAAATGGCCGAAGCTCAAAACAATCAGACTTTTTAAATCTATCAAGTCAATAACAAAGAAAAAAAACCAAGAACTGCTTAGTGACATATGGTTTGTACTAAACAGGAATCGGACTAATGCACAATGAGCCCCATGTAATGTCCGCCACACACACTTAGAACGGCGTCCACACTGCTAATGGATCAGCAACAAGTGATAACCAACTTCTCCAGGGTGTTAGCAATACATACATTGATATAACTAGATAAACGTTGGTGACTTTATAGTGCAGCCCCACTGGGAAATCAGGCCCCCGGCATCATGACCCAATATCCCACTCAGTCAAATTATCCTGACATTAAGCCAACCAGTCCTTGCCCTATCCTATTAATGCCGAGTGCCTGGCTAGGAAGCGACGATTATCAATTTTTAGGTCATTGGTTTGACTCGACCAGATCGAGGAGGAGGAGTAGGAGGAGGAGGAGGAGTAGGAGGAGGAGGAGGAGGAGGAGGAAGAGGAAGAGGAAGAGGAAGAGGAAGAGGAAGAGGAAGAGGAAGAGGAAGAGGAAGAATAGGAGAAGGAGGAGGAGGAGGAGGAGGAGGAGGAGGAGGAGGAGGAGGAGGAGGAGGAGGAGGAGGAGGAGGAGGAGGAGGAGGAGGAGGAGGAGGGAGGAGGAGGAGGAGGAGGAGGAGGAGGAGGAGGAGGAGGAGGAGGAGGAGGAGGAGGGGAGGAGGAGGAGGAGGAGGAGGAGGAGGAGGAGGAGGAGGAGGAGGAGGAGGGAGGAGGAGGAGGAGGAGGAGGAGGAGGAGGAGGAGGAGGAGGAGGAGGAGGAGGAGGAGGAGGAGGAGGAGGAGGAGGAGGAGGAGGAGGAGGAGGAGGAGGAGGAGGAGGAGGAGGAGGAGGTTCAGATGGTCTGGTTACACCCAGACTGCGTTACACTGTCTGCGTTGACTAGCAACGTGACACAGTGTGAAGCACAAATAAGTTAGACTTAACTAACACTAACACTAGTAACAGTATTCCAAATAGGGCAGAACTAAAGCTGCGCCTAACCTAATGCTCCCGGTGTCTATAGATACCACTGTGCCATTACCTCAGGCTCGGGGGCGGTATCGAATGGTGGCTATGCTAATATCATAGGCTAACACAAAAGGTTAGCTCGCTTCGATGGTGGTAGTATTCCAAATTAGTGTGGATAATTTGCAGGGGTTTTCAGGTACTCCATTTTCTTTGTTGTTTTCAGCTCATTTTGCTTTAGAGACACCTCCTATTATATTCTGGAATTTAGCCAGACGGGATGGCCAAATGAGTTGAGCATCCGTCTCCTGTTCTGGTAGGTCATGGGATCCGAACCCATGCATTCGAATCCTGGTTGAGTCAAACTAATGGCTTAAGAATTGATACTTGTCGCTTCCTAGCCAGGTGCTCGGCATTATTAGGATAGGGCAGGGAGCAGTGGAATGAGGAAGACCAATCGTCCACGATTGAAATTTCCCCTGCTATTGAGTATTGTACAAAAAAAATCCACACAAACTTGAGTAAACTGTGCCGATAGCACAATCTACCAACCTTGACAGCCTCAAACATCCAGGAGGGGATTCCCCAATCCCAAAGACCAGTACAGATGATTAATAACCATTACCTCTTGTGTGAAATTAATCAAAACAAAACAAAACAAAAAAAACCCGTGGGACCCTCAAAGGGCGGCAAATGGTGTGAGAATTGTCACTTGGAATCAGCACCAAATATGTGCTGCTTATGATGAGCCTATATGTGGATGTTTGAGGGTAAGCGATTGGTTGGTTGGTTGTTGATGTTTTATGTCCTGGCAACATCTAACATCATATCAAGACAGGTACTAACTTGTGACAGTGTGCACTCATGGTGACTATATAGTGCTGCCCCACTGGGAAATCAGGCTACCAACACCATGACCCAATATCCCACTCAGTCACATCATCCTGACACTGAGCTAACCAGCCCTTGCCCTATCCTATTAATGCTGAGTGCCAGGCTAGGAAGCGACAAATATACATTTTTAAAGTCATTGGTTTGACTCGACCGGGAACCAAACTCTCGATCTCCTACACGCGAGTCCAGCACTCTACTGATTGGGCCACCGCGCCCAGTTTGAGGGTAAACGAAGGCTAGGTAAATAGGCTGTAGTAAATAATGCCGCAAGGCCAATAACAACCATGACATGCATATTAACTTTGCCATCGCCTAATATAATACGTGTCCACTTGGAACTCAACGTAGACAATTTGTCAATAACTACTTCAAATGATTTTGTTCATTATCTGTAATTGATCCCCCCCACCTACTTTCCATCTTTTTTTTAGGGATTACATTATGGTAAAATAACATTTTAATTCACATCAGGTGATTAAGCAGGGGAAATTTCAATCACGGAAGATTGGTCTTCCTCATTCCACTGCTCCTTGTCCTATCATAGTACTGGCAAATGCCAGTGACAAGTATAGATTTTTACGTCATCGGTTTGACTCGGCCAAGGTTCGAACCCTGGGGTTCGAATACCTTGACCCTACCAAACCTACCTTCTGAGAACAAAAACTGTGTCAACATACTCAAAATCTAGCAGTTGAAAGTCTGCGATTCAGTTTGTCCTGACTGATTAAAGTGGCATAATCCGATGGTGCTGAGTTTCAGAAATTATTTAAAAAAATTATAAATATATTAGGTTCATCGTTATAATTTACCCTACTTTAGCTTGAAGTAACTTTTATTATAAATGTCTAACTTTGGAAATATTATAAGTTAAAGCATGCAAATTAATTTTGGTGTGTATGTTGAAATTCTGACACGATAGGCTTCAGCAGGAAAGGTTTCTATTAAGTTAATGCTCACAATTTACATACACACGGGCAATGCACTTACATATATATACATACACAGGGTAGGTTCAACAACCATACAGTGCATAGCTTGTACAGGATCATGGTCATGGGACCAGTGGTATGGGGGGGGGGGGGTAACATAGGAAATAGTATCACTAGAGCAGGAGTCCAACCCACATCTCTTGCATTCCAGGCCAGTGTGCTAACCATTACACCACCTAGGTTCCCTGATGTCATCACCCTACCCAAGCCCACCTGTCTATGCGAATCCTTGCCTGAGAGGTCAGTGCAGACTACTACATTAGGAAGACCGTGTTTTGGCGCTGAAAAAAACGCATATTAATCAGAATAATATGTATATATCTATATTTAAAGATATATTTTTATGTATATATTATATATGTGTAATATATACATGTGGGGGGTACCGGACGCGGTGGCGCAGTCCATATAGTGCAGGCTTCCAATGCGGAAGGTCGGGAGTTCGATTCCCAGTCGAATCAAACCAATGACATAGCTTGTCGCTCAGTATCATTAGGATAGGGCAATGACGGGTTAGCTCAATATCAGGATATGACTGAGTGGGATATGGGGGTCATGGTGTTGGCGGCTTGATTTCCCAGTGGGTCAGCACTATAAAGTCGCCACGAGTGCACACTGTCACAAGTCGGTACACATCCTGATATGACCTTAGTTGTTGCCAGGATGCAAAACTCCAACAACAACTATATAGAGTATAACCTCGTTAAACCAAACTTGAAGGGACCCTAGAAATTTGTTTGGATTAACCGATCATTGGTTTAACCGAGCTTTGGCTTTGGCTTTGACTTTGAATTGCACATGTAATATACAATGAATGTGGACACTTTGATTATTGTTTTTTGTATGTATATACAGTATAACCCCGTTAAACCAAGCTTGGTTAAAACAACGATTGGTTAATCCAAACTTTCTTTCGGCGGCGCAGCAAAATACTACCATTTATCATATAAAAAAGTATGTGGGGTCTCAGATGACCTTACAACCACATGAAAGTTTGGTTTAACCATACCGGAGTGGCCTGGGGTCCGACAATTTTGTTTGGATTAACCGATAATTTGGATTAACCAACTTTGGTTTAACCAAATTTTTTTACATAATAAGTGGTAGTATTTTGCCGGGCCGGCGGAAAAAAAGTTAGGATTAACCGATCGTTTGGTTTAACCGAGCTTGGTTTAACAGGGTTGTACTGTATGTGGTTTTGTAAACAAAATTGTTTAAATGTTATGAAGTTCTCACCTGTTGCTGTGTAGGCCTTCTCCACTTCTAACTATCCTTTCAATCCTTCCGTGGAACTTTAGTCCCGGTAGTAATGTAATAGTGCTGGTTATTACTGGAGCTAATGTGAGCTGCTCTGAGTGAGAGTGGCGGTGTTGGGAGCCCCCCCGCTGGGCGAGCTGTCAGTTACTACCAGCGAGCTGCCCCTGCACCCATCCCCAGCGGCGTCAGTGGAGGGACCTGCTCGTCGCCAGTTAGTGGGCTCTTCCCGCAGTGCAAGGGGAGGAGGGCGAGGGAGGTCGGGCAGTGAGTGATAGACACACCCACTGGAGGCATTCCCCGCGTGTGGTGAGGTGTGTGTGTGGGGGGGGGGGGGGGCGGAGGGGCTTTGCCACACTGTTACATACAGGACTTAAAGGGTGCGCCTGGAGCACCCCACCCCCACCTGTTGAGAGACCAGCGCTTCCACCGCGGGACCAGTGTAGTGTTTTAGCTGAGTATGGCGGGTGCGCTTCCACCACGGGACCAGTGTAGTATTTGGGTTGCGTATGGCGGGTGCGATTCCACCGCGGGACCAGTGTAGTTAGTGTCCTGGCTGTATCTGGCGAGCGCGCTTCCAACACAGGACCAGTGTAGTGTTCGGGCAGCGTATGGCGGGTGCGCCTCCACCGCGGGACCAGTGTAGTTAGTGTTCCGGTTTGGCGTGGCGTGACCGGTGGCGCCCCCTGTGAATGGCCGCTGCAACTGCTGTAGTGCTAGTGGCTGCTGCAGGGAGGTAGGTGCCAATGTGCCAAAGGTCACTGGGTGTGCTGAGTATGTGGTGCAGCCCCGCGGAAAGGTGTGTGTGTGTGTGTGTGTGTGTGTGTGTGTGTGTGTGTGTGTGTGTGTGTGTGTGTGTGTGAGTCTGTATGTAAGTGTGTGTGTCTGTATGCATGTGAGTGTGTGTATGTATGTGTGTGGGTATGTATAATGTGTGAGTGTGTGTATGTATGTGTGTGAGTGTGTTCATGTATGTGTGTGTTCATGTATGTATGTGTTCATGTATCTGTGTATGTGTGTGAGTGTGTGTATGTGTGTTTGTGAGTGTGTGTGCAGATGGCGAGTGCATTAGTGAGTGAATAAACTAGTTAATTAACTGAATGTGTGAGCTATAAAATTGCTGAGTTGCCCGATCGGCTAACACTAACACTAACACTAACACTAACACTAGTAACAATCGCCAGGAACCAGAACCACCAACCAACCAGCCAGCCAACCAGCCAACCAACCAGCAGAAAGCTCAACGGTACCCCTGCACTACCGCCGCGCACTGCCGTCTGGGGGCGCCACCAACAAAACACTCAGGCTCCATTTTCCCGCCTTATCAACTGCCCGGCAATCGGGCCCGATGATAACCTATCACAGCATCGCCCCCGAGTCCCGTGACCACCAATAGAATGCGCGCGCACCATCCCACCCCACACACACCCCACACACCCCCTACCAATGTTATCACACCACACCCCCATAAGCACCGCCAGCCCATATCTGTGTTTACCCTGACGATACACGAGTCGAACAAACACGAACGCTTTGTTGCGCATGCGCACTGCCACGCTGCTCACTAACAGCCGTCTCCATGGAAACGAGGCTGCGTGGTGCGCAGCTTGGACCATGCTTGACTACCGCCCGCCCAGCCGCCCACCCGTCCACCTGCCTGCTTGCCCGCCCGACACCCCTCAATCGCCCACCCCCTCCAGCTCCTGACACCCCTCAATCGCCCACCTCCTCCCCACCCACTCCAACTCCTGACACCCCTCAATCCCCCAACCCCCCCCACCCACTCCAACCCCTGGCAACCCTCAATCCCCCACCTCCTCCCCACACACTCCAACTCCTGACACCCCTCAATCCCCCACCTCCTCCCCACCCACTCCAACCCCTGGCAACCCCCTCCCCCCCCTCCCCCACCCCCCCCACCCCCACCCCCACCCCCCCACCCCCTCCCCACCCCCCCCCCACCCACCCCCCACCCCCCACCCCCCCCCCACCCACTCCACCCCCTCCCACCCCCACCTCCCCCACCCCCCCCCCCACCCCTCCCCCCCTCCCACCCCCCCCACCCCCCCCCCCCCCCCACCCACCCCACCCCCCCCCCACCCCCCCCCCCCCCACCCCCCCCCCCCCCACCCACCCTCCCCCCCCCCCCCACTCCCCCCCCCCCCCCTCCCCCACCCCACCCCCCCACCCCCCCCCCTCCTCCCCCCCCCCCACCCCCCCCCCCACCCCACCCCCCCCCCCCCCACCCCCCCCCCACCCCCCCCACCCCCCACCACCCCCCACCCTCCCCCCTCCCCACCCCCCCACCCCCCCGCACCCCCCCCTCCACCCCCCCCCCCCACCCACCCACCCCCCCACCCCCCCCCCCCCCCCCACCCCCCCCCCCCCCCCCCCCCCTCCCCCCCACCCCCCCACCCCCCCCCCCCCCCACCCCCCCACCCCCACCCCCCCACCCCCCCCCCCACCCCCCCCCCCCACCTCCCCCCACCCCCCCCACCCCCTCACCCCCACCCCACCCACCCCCCCTCCCCCCCACCCCTCCCCCCACCACCCCCCACCCCCCCCCACCCCCCCCCCACCCCCCCACCCCCCCCCCACCCCCCACCCCCCCCCCCCCACCCCCCCCCCCACCCCCCCCACCCCACCCCCCCCCCCCCCCCCCCCCCACCCCCCACCCCCCCCCCCCCACCCCCCCCAACCCCCCCCCCCCCCCCCCCACCCCCCCCCCCCCCCACCCCCCCCCCCCCACCCCCCCCCCCCCCACCCCCACCCCCTCCCACCCCCCCCCCCCCCCCCCCCCCACCCCCCCCCCACCCCCACCCCCCCCCCCACCCCCCCCCCCCCCACCCCCCCACCCCCCACCCCCCCCCCCCTCCCACCCACTCCAACTCTGACCCCTCAATCCCCCCACCTCCTCCCCACCCCACTCCAACCCTGACACCCCTCAATCCCCCCCATCCTCCCCCCCCACTCCAACTCCGCACCACCTCAACCCCCACCTCCTCCCCACCCCCTCCAACCCTGCCACCCCTCCATTCCCCACCTCCTCCCCACCCACCTCCAACCCCGACAGGGCCCCCCACACCTCCCCCCCACCCCTCCACCCACTCCCACTCCGTAACATCCTCCATATAGGTACGTGCCATCCAATGCTCTATAATCATTGGCCTACGCGACTCGCGCAGATGGTCCATCTCTACTCCAGCCCACTCGGTAGACGGCTGCCTGCACGTCCGGCGCCTGCACCCAGGCCATCCCCTCTCTGCTGGATAAGATCACCAAACTCAAACGTCAAGTTGTGGACCCATCGGGCCCTTCCAGCTTGGTGGTGGTGGGTAGACCACTGGTATCCATGGGGACCAGAATGCTGGAGCCCTGTGGTAGGCCAAGAATGCGCTTTTCCATTGGGGGAAAGGGGTGGAGTGATACTCTACAATGAACCCATGTAACCATATAAATAATAAACCAGAGGGCTTGACTCTCTCTTCTTCTTTACACTCTTCCTTTCTCTTTGTCTGTATTGATTTCACTAGAGCCTGCCTGACCGGGCCACATATTCGAGCCTTAGCCTTTTTACATCCTGACACACCTCAAACCCCCACCTCCTTCCCACCCACTCCAACTCCTGAAACCCCTCAATCCTCCACCTCCTCCCCACCCACTCCAACTCCTGACACACCTCAATCCCCCACCTCCTCCCCACGCACTCCAACTCCACACAAGTCGGTTTATGGAACCCCCCGCCCCCCCCCCCCCCCCCCCCCCCCCCCGCCCCCCCCCCCCCACTCCCCCCCCCCCCAACAGACGCTCACACAATCATACCGTGCCATACAGTGTTTTAAAAGCTGCACAGTCCAATGAAAACAACAAATTTTCAACAGACCAGACTGGATGGCCGAATGAGTTGAGCGTTCATCTCTCATTTCGATAGATGGTCAAGTCAAACCAATGACTTATAAAAATTTATACTTGCCGCTTCCTAGCCAGGCGCTCAGCATTATTAGGATAGGGCAAGGACTGGTTGGCTGAGTGTCAAGATAAGCGGTTTGTTTCTAGGTGGTGTAGTTTTAGAGATATTTCACTTTTCTGTATGAAAATTACTCATAACCATTGAGTTTGCAGTGTGACCGTTTGTCGTCCTGCAGCCAAGCTGCATGCGCACTGACCTAAATACCTATGCTGTCAATCAATCAATAGTTCCATCCTCTAGTCGAGGGTTGGATGCAATGGTTCTCCACTTGTCCCGATGTTGTGCTGTTCTGATAGACTGTGAATAATTCAAGCCTGTCCACTGTGAAATATTTGTAAACCATGATGTTCTTGGTCTCCCTCTCCCTCTGCCTATAGGCCTATACATACATGTACACAAAAAGTGAATTTAATAGAACCTTTTACTGCTGGAACCTATGGTATCCAACATTTTGATGTGCACGTGAAAATTAATTTACCATGTTTTCACTTTAAGTACCTCCCACATTAGCCATTTGTAATCAAAATTACTCCAAACTAAAGCAAATGATAGTGCAACTGAGAGGGGTATACTTTCATGGTGGTGCGGTATCTGTGGTCAGGCAGCACTATTGAACCACCAGAAGTGTACATTCCACATTTGGTAGCCGTCATGCTAACGTCTCAGATGTTAGTTGTTACCCTGATATCAAACCCCAATCAATAAATAAACCCTTAAAGAAATTGAAATGGGTTAAATATACAGTCAGTAAATGTTAGCCAGACCCAGTCGGACATCTCACTGTCTGATCAGAATATATATTTAAATAGATTTTACGCCATTCGTTTTATCCCTCTAAAATCATAATTATTTATCTGATAATCTCACTAACCTGAAATTTGGTGCTGGGAATAAAGTAGACCGGATAATGAGAGTCGACTATAAATATATACAGTAAAATCTCTCTAAATCGACTGACCATGGGACCGACTTTAAGTGGTCCATTTAGGGAGGTGATCGGTTTAGGGAGTTAGAATATCCTTACAATGGTATTGTTGGGACCCAAATAAAGCGACCGACATAGGGGAGTGGTGGATCTGTGGAGGTGGTCGGTTATGGAGGTTTTACTGTATATGGACGCCTCTATCACGGTACCATGGAGACAGAAGGATATTCTAGAATCATGGTACCGGGACAGCAGGGTGGCGGTCTAGCGTCATGATACCATTGCTATAGATCGGCAGTCTAGCATCACTGTACCGCTCTTTTAGATCCAAAGGTTGCCACATTCAGACCAATGGGGACACCTCTATTGTTATGGTACCATGGGGACAGAAGGATATTCTCGAATTTCTGTACCCTGACAGTAGTGCAACAGTCTAGCGTCACATTACTATTGATATATAGATTGGATGTCTAGTGTCATGGTAGCATTCTTTTAGATCCAAAGTCTAACGCCCACCCAAAATATCCAACCCTAACCCTAGCCCTGAGCGGAACCGTGATTGTAGAATAATCTACTGTCGTCACGGTACTGTGACTGTAGAATCATACGCATGGGGCATTGTTTCCTCCTAGCAGTATTTGATGATGGACGAACTCATATACAGTATATTTGATGTATAACGTATTATGCGAGTATAAAGATTCGCAAGGTAATATTACTTATTATTATTATTATAATTATTGTTATGCTCCATAAGTTTCAACACTGTACCGGTGGCGCCATCTCGCCCACCTTGCCTCCCCTGAATGTTGACCAGTGTCAGTCGCACCGGTAGATAGATTTATATATATATAAATATAAATTCCTCCGAGCTAGTGGAGGAGAGGCGTTGCGCAGGAGGCGGAGAGGAGCATGCTGGTACCCCACCCCCGGGAGGGGGGGGGGAGGTAGTGCCACCCACTACAGTTATTATTACATGCGATAACGGGCTTATCACTATCCATATAAATATATCAATTATTTAAAAAATAAATAAATAATTATACAATAGCTGAAATTTAAGATCCTGGACAGTGAAATGAAGTCAACCCTTTCGATGTCTGTCAGGCCGAACGGCGAATCCGGGGTGACCTACTTGGGTCACACGGTGGATAACTTGGGAATTATATTCAGAGATATCGCTGAAAGAAATCCTGGCGAATAACCTGATACACAATTATAACGACAATATAATAATAATAATAATAATAATAATGATGATGATAATAAAGTTAGCAAACAACTGCCACCACAAAGCAAACTATCAAATTCATATATGTATTTATTAAAAAATATTTACACACATCATAATTATTTTTAAATACTGGATAATACAAAATATTTTAAAGGGATATCTCAAAGTGGAAGGATATTTTGATCTATAACAAAACACCACCACTGAAAATAACAATAATTAAAAAAAAATTTTAATTGGAAAAAAAGGAAACAGAAAAATAAAACATAATGAAGACCAACCTTGGTATGGCTGTTGGCATATAACGCCTGGGATCGGAAGGCGCCAAACTATGGAGAGAAGCACAAAAAGAAACTTGATAGGGGTGGGAACAGTCTTTAACCTGAATACAAACTGGGGGTAAATCAAATCAAGAGGACAAATAATGCTGAAAAGAAGTAGTTTTGTTGGTTTTGTTTAAATCAAGCGAAATTGTGCAAAAACAAATAAACATTGTATTAAATTTATATATACAGCAAAACCTCTCTAAATCGACCGACCATGGGACCGACTTTAAGTGATCCATTTAGGGAGGTGCTCAGGTTAGATAGTTAGAATATCCTTACAATGGTATTTTAGGGACCCAAATAAAGTGATCGATATAGCGTAGTGGTCGATCTGTGGAGGTGTCGGTATAGAGAGGTTTGACTCCGTGTGTGTGTGTGTGTGTGTGCGTGTGTGTGTGTGTGCGTGTGCGTGTGTGTGTGCGTGTGCGTGTGTGTGTGCGTGTGCGTGTGTGTGTGTGTGTATTGCATAGTCCGATGGTTCCGAGTTCTGTCATTTTCTGAGATAAAAGTATTAGGTTGATTGCCATAAATTATAATCCACCTTATTTTAGTTTGAAGTAACTTTTATTTTAAATGGCTAACTTTGGAGATATTTGGAGTGCAAACATGACAGATTAATTTCAACAAGCTTGTAAAAACTAATAGGTAAGCTTCCCAAAAATCATAGGATTCGGTGGTAACAGGTTCTATTAAATTGCCCCAGTATTCCATTCTATGAGGTGACAACTGTTTAATAAGTACATTTGTATCTAAGTTAAATATGTAGAATTAAATCTAGATAATTCTTTTGGTTTTCAAAATTTGATGTTTTCATCGGACAATGCAACGTAAATAGACAAATAAATATTGTATTAATTCATATATATCTTTATAACAAATATTGGGTTGTTTTGGTGTGGATGAGAGTGTCGAGAAAGACACCGTAACATCAAGGAGGCTGCCGTTATTTACATCCACATAATAAAATTATATAGTACATATATAATATATCAAATCTCTCTATACCGACCCCTCCACAGATCGACCACTCCCCTATATCGATCGCTTTATTTGGGTCCCAACAATACCATTGTAAGGATATTCTAACTCCCTAAACCGAGCACCTTCCTAAATGGACCACTTAAAGGTGTCCCATGGTCAGTCGATTTAGAGAGGTTTTAATGTAGTCAATAAACAAAATGAATCCTGTGAATTATTTCTTGTTCGCAACGTCGTCACAACAATCACTGCCTAGGACTAGGTGTCACTCGTTGGCACGGGGACAAACGCGCAGTGCTGACACCTGGGGGATAACCGGTGAACTACTACTACACGGGGCGGCGCAATGACAGATGCAGCCACCTCGTGGGAAATTGAGGAACTACTGTCCGACAGTGGGAATTTCGCACGGTGAAGTGTTGTCGTCTTGCGATATATGCCCAAAGCCAGTTTAGCTAGTGACATATATCGGCAGAATCTGGAACTACTCTAGTCGGGTACATTCTCCCGACTGCCTATGATTTCACATCCTATCTATATCTCCGTAAAGAATGCTTGGAAAAATAAGAAAACGCCTGATTATATTCAGATATTCATATCGCAGCAGGATTCAAGCTCTTGTCATTGTAATTTTATATCTATAAAAAAAAAGACATCTATATTGTAATTTGCTTCTGGAATTTCAGCGCCGCTCTGTTCACGTGTATTACACCCCACCAGTTAAGCTAGCGACATCTATTGGCAGAATCTGGAACTACTCTAATCGGGTAGTTTCCAGCTTAAAGGGACCAGGTATAGGTCGCTGAGACACTACCCATACTCCGACAATTGCTCTCCAAGCATACGTTTGCCAGTTTTCAGTTTATGCAACTACATATGTGTGTGTGGGGGGCGGGGGGGGGGGGGGGGGGGGAGAGTGCTGACATTGGTTGCTTCTGTTGTGTTTTATTTAGTCTAGCAGCACTGACACTTTTAGACAACCATATAGAGAATTTTCTTTTAGAAATTGCAATCTAAAATGATAAATATAAAGTTCAAATGTTTATTTATCAAAACCAGCTACTTTTTGTGTCAATAATTGATTAAATCATGTAGATTAATAGACTTTAAAAGTTGTATTGAGAGCTTTCTGTGGCTGCCATCTTGGTGGTTGCCATGGCTTCCCCTGTGTGTGGGGAACCCCTCTAGGTCATGTGATGAGGGAATCCCACATATGATGTCATTCATACATCACAGACCTCAACTCTCCTCCCACATGTTCAGTGGCATGAACTGAACAAACTAAGCAAAGGTATGTTTGGAGAGCTTTTGATGCTGGATTCGTTTGTATCTGGGTGAGGTATAACCGGCGACTTTAACTGCCGGAGGGTATTAAATACGCGCATACACACACATATATATTTTAGCGTGGGTTTGGGCGCAACGCGGTCACATTGTATAACTTACTACATACATATATATACTGTTTACCACTCGGCCAAGAGAAGAAAAAGAAAAAAAGAATGGATATATGCACAGAACTGCCATTTCCATATACTACTTACACTTTGCCTATACTACTCACGGACTAACATTATACCCCTGTCACACCATGACGTAACGAGCAAACATAAGGCTGACGTGATCACGTTTTGTCATTACATTGACGTACGTTGGGTTATGTTATGATGACGTCAGAATGATGTTAGACTGACATCGAGCTACGTCACGTTACGTCGTGTAATGTCGGCGCGCGTCAAAGTTTTGAACCTGTTCAAAACTTTCGACGTAACTCGAATGTAAGGGTTTACATTCGCCGTACGTTCTGTACACGTTCGGTGAACGTCAATGACGTTAAACGGACGTTAGTCAAACGCTGCTCACTACGTTCAACTACGTTCCACTACGTTGACCCACATTAAACCTAGTGGAAACGTCCACATGGCGTAATGGGAACGTCAGGATAACGTCAGGATAACGTCAGGAGAACATACATTCAACGTTTCACCACCGTGTCATGACGTATGTCACATCACGTAACGTAGTTCTGGCGATGGAATAACGTTCATAACGTTCCGTGAACGTAATGAAGTTGTCCTCTCTCGTTGAATGACGGTATCACTACGCTTTACCGACATTACGCTCTCGTCAACTACGCTGCATCCACGTTCAACTTGTGCCCAAATTTGCATACTACGCCGAGAAGTTCAACGTTCTTCACGTTCTCCCTACGCCGACGTCGTTACGTCGTAGTGTGACAGGGCCATTAACAAGGCCCAGCCCGTGACCACCAATAGGATGGTCGTTTGATTAGTTTTTCGTCCTGGCAACATCTAAGGTCACACCAGGACTGGTACTGACTTGTGACAGTGCACACTCATGCTGACTTTATAGTGCTGCCCCAGTGGGAGACCAGGCTGCCAGCACCATGACCTGATATCCCACTTACTACTTAGTCACAGACAGGCTACCAAAGCAGATCCTCTATTCTCAACTGTCTTCTGGTTACAGAAAGAGAGGGTGCCCTCGTCTCCGGTTCAAGGATACCATCAAGAGAAACCTGAAGCTGAGAGACATTAAGACGACTCATGGACGCAACTCTCACAGCAGAGAGCTAAATGGAGAGTGGCAGTCAAGTAATGAAAGCAGTCTTTGTCGCATTGCGACCAACAGCATGATGATGATGATGACTTAGTCACATTAGCCTGACACTAAGCCAACCAGTCCTTGCCCTATCCTAATAATGCCGAGCGACTGGCTAGGAAGCGGAAAGTTTAACTTATAAGTCATTCATTTGACTCGACCAGGGTTCGAACCAAAACAGAAGACGGACGCTCAACTCATTCGGCCCTCCTGTCTTGTCCCCCGGTATTATGTGGCCCGCTAGTTTATCATTTAGGTGATACTGGGAAAACACCAATTATATCCGGTATTAAATTCTGTCGCCAACTTCTTTATAAAACTATATTTCTGACAGAAATTCAGTTTTCTTGTGCTGCAATATCAAGCTCAGCTTGGTTATTGTTTGGTTATTTGTTTAACGACCCCCCCCCCCCCCCAGCACTAAAAGCAAACATCGGCTAATGGGGGTCATACAGTGGTTAAAATATCAAGCTAGGAGAGAAACAATGTAATTTTCATTAATAAAAGGCACCTAATGCAACTAGAGAACTTATCACAAACACATCACAAACCAAAGAGTAATTAGGTAAATATATGCAAAACCGCACATTTCGTTGATGGACAGCGAAAAAAAGAGCCAAGTTTAAAAAACCTCATCTGACAATTTTGCTTACTGACACGATTTCAGGTGTAACGGATTTCCCAAATGTTAATCAATGTTAATCGCTTTGGTTAATCCGACAATCGCTTTCTGACACTGACACTGCCTTTTTGTAACAAACATGCCGACAGCATGCCTATAGCATAGCTTAGGTTAATCCGACACTTGAAGTCCATCAAACATGAATTAGGACTAATATCCCAGACGTTGTTGTTGTTGTTTGTTGTTGCTTTACACCCTAGCAACATCTAAGGTCATATCAGGATGGGTACCGACTTGTGACAGTACACACTCATGACAATTTTATAGTGCTGCCCCACTGGGAAGTCAGGCCGCCAGCACCATGACTCCATATCCCACTCAGTCACATTATCCTGACACCGAGCTAGCCAGCCCTTGTCCTATCCTAATAATGCGGAGCACCAGGCTAGGAAGCAACAAGTAGCATTTTTTAAGTCATTGGTTTGACTCGACCGGCAACCGAACTCGCAAACTCCCTATCTTCCGCACGTGAGGCCTGTGCTTTGCTGATTCGGCCATCGCGCCCGGGCTATCCAGACGTAGACCTTCTTTCAGTGCCTGTGCAGTCCAGTTTGTCAAAGGTTTTAAATATCACATAATGTCAGTGTGAATGATTGATATGTATGTTTATCTGTAATAAATGTAGATATGTTACTTACGTGTTATTATTATTTTACTGAACAATTTCATACATGATTCAGTCACACATAGGCCTATATAGGCGTACAAAAATAACACAGATGACCACGAAAGTCTAAAATCTCAGCTCTGACGGTGGCGCCACCTCCCACTTCTCTCGCCAACCTAATTCACTGTACCACCAAAAATTGTATATATATAATATATATAATATTGTAGCTACTGTTTGGTAAGACAACACCAACACTACAGCTGGCCAGCATTGAAAACAAGCCTGGGTACCCAGGCTTACATGCTATGGACAGAATAAATACAGCCTCAATAAAAAATATAAAAAATATAAATTAAAAAAAAGTCTGAACATGAGCTCTACTACCACATGGTAGCAGCGGAGACTAGGCCGTACACCAGCGCAGTTCCTATACACTGCGCCAGGTGGCGGCACGGGTAGCCACCGGTCAGGCCCCAACTGGGCTGACCTCTACTGCGTGTGGCTGACCCCCCCCCCCCCCCCCCCCCCCCCCCCCCCCCAAAACACACACCTATAGAGTCGATGTGGGATCTGGCGAGTCAGGGGGCGGGTCAGACAACTACTGACGCCGCGGAGAGCAGATGGTTCAATAAACCAAGTTGAAGCATACTCTGATTGAATCTTGGTGTTCTTCCGTGAGTAACTGCGAGAGTGGGAGTCGGAGGGCCGTGGGCCATTACAGTATGTATATGTATATGTATACAAGTTTGTTTTATTTAACGACGCCTCTAGAGCACATTGATTTTTATCACTGGCTATTGGAACTCAAACATTTGGTCATTCTGATATATTTCTTTGAAGCAAACCCGCTGCCACCACATAGGCTACTCTTTCCGATAAGCAGCAACAGGTCTTTTATATGCAATTTCCCACAGACAGGACAGCACATTCCACAGCCTTTGATGAACCAGTTGTGGACCACTGGTTGGAACGGAAAATAGCCGAAACTGCAAATGTGTCCACTGAGCAGGATCGATAGGATGACCCACACCTACACAGGTAGACACCCTACCATCTGAGCTATGTCCTGCTCCCCATGTATAATGTATACAACACTTGTCGAGACGCGTTGGAGGGGAGGTGGGCCACAGGTGGCGCCACCAGTCAAATGTGGAGTCTTACGGAGAATAACAATGGTAATAACTATAATAATAACATAATATATAATGGAAACAATTCCCGTCAAATTTTTATACTCGCATAATTCGTTATACATCACATGGTTTTTTTAGTTTAAAAAAAATACAATGCACATTATGCTCATTATAGGCTGGAAGACAAATAGAAATGACCATTAATACTATATAATACTAAACTGATGACTCATTTTCCAGAAGTGACTCCTGAAAGACTGACCCCATAAGTCACTGACCCCCAGATCGAATTTCCCCAGATCGAGAACCCCAGATAATGGCTTTGTATCTCCCATCATCCTCACGACACATGTTCCGGAAGCGGTGGCCAAACTGATACCAAGAGCGCTGGCTTAAAATTTGTTATTTCTTTTATTGACAAGGTATTTAATCTGTCCATAACGTATAAGCTCCCGTGAGGGTGTGTGTTTTCAACACTGGACAGCTGTGGTGCTGTCTTGATCTGTTCCTTTGCCCAGGAGTGTTTACCTGTGTCTGCTCAGGCCAGCCTTCTGCAATTTTGGTTGTTAGTAATAGCCTATGTTAGTTTTTTTTTTAATTTTCCAGTTGTTTGTCTAGTCTGAGTATGATACCTTACCCTACTATGTACATCTACTTGGGTGACATGCAGGCTTGCGGGAGAGGATCCCGTCCCATTTAGATTTTTTTATTTGTTACAACATCCTTTCACCTAAACCCTGTCTTTAGATAGTGCACCCGTGTGCTAGAACACACTCGGACCCTTTAGGGGTGCGGCCAGGTGGGATGGCTGTGTTGTTTGCCTAGTCATTTTGTATTTCAGGGTGGATCAGTTGCATGACCGTGGCCTGTCAATTTCTGTGTTGGTTTGTGCCATTACACATACCCAGGTGGGCTGTGCAATGGTGATAGCTTTCCTGATTTCCTTTATACTTAGGAGGGCTAATTTTCCTCATTTTTTTCCTGTACAGTACCCACCACTTTCTCTGACATGTCTTTTCCTTTTTGTGCCAGTGCACAGCAAGTAGTAAGGGCTTTATTTTGCATTTAGTAGTTTGGTATTTCCTCCCATCTATACTACATCATCGTGGTCGAAGTAGGGGAGAATCATGCCTTTATATATTTTGATTGCCATGCTTTCAGTCATGTAGTACCTTAGTTTTGCCACTAGCCATATTTTGTGGTTTGCTTTTTTGATAGTGTTTGTTATGCAAAGGTCATCGTTTAAGTGCCTGTCAAGGTCCACTCCCAGATATTGGTAGTTGTCTACCTGTTCTAACTCGTTGTTTCCCAGGAGACATTTTATATCACCATCTTTGATTTATTGCTAATTATAGTTATCTTATTAAGATGGCACCATTCAGTTAGTTTCATTAGTGTTAGTCTACAGCACCTTGTATTCCCATATGTCAACAGGACATGGTGGCCGAATCGGTAGAGTGCAGGCTTCACGTGCTGGAGATCAGGAGTTCAGTTCCCGGTCGAGTCAAACCAATGACATACAAAATTGGTACTTGTCGCTCCCTAGCCTGGCGCTCGGCATTAATAGGATAGGGCAAGTGGCTGGTTAGCTCAGTGTCAGGATAATGTGACTGAGTGGGATATCAGGTCATGGTGCTGGTGGCCTGGTCTCCCAGTGAGGCAGCACTATATGGTCGCCATGAGTGCACACTGTCACAAGTCGGTACCTATCCTGTTATGACCTTAGATGTTGCCAGGACATAAAACTCCAACAACCAACCAACAAACCCAGTGAAGTAATGACAGTGCTCTACTGTTGTTACCTATTCAATGTTTATTTAGTAAGGTGTAGACTGTATCAGGATGCCTACAGAACTTTTTATTCGCAGATTGTCACCCAGGCAAGTACTGACAAGTGCTCAACTGTTCCTTATTCACTGCTGATTTGGTAACAATGTTTATTTTATTTAACGATGCCTCTAGAGCACATTGATTTTCATCATCTATTGGATGTCAAACATATGGTCATTCTGACATATTTCATTGGAGGAAACCCGCTACCGCCACATAGGCTACTCTTTCCGATAAGCAGCAAGGATGATTTGGTAAGGTGCAGCCTGTATCAGAATGGCTACATCGCCTTAGTAACCAGCCAAGTATTGACAATGCTCAACAACGCTGCTTGACTTTTAGTGACTGAATGAGAAAACCCAATGTCTTCAATGTGATACTGACCGCATTAGGCCCAATGGCTGGTGTTTGTAACACTAAGCCGCCCTGACTGCGGTGGCGACTGGGCCACCTTTGTAACAGAAACCTGACACCCCTCAGGAGGCCGCCATCATGAAGGGTCGTTAATGCTAACCCAATGTGATCCAAGCTAACGCTGGCCAGGGCCAGTGTAGGACATTCAAAACACTACCCCGTTGAAAACACTACGATAGTGTTTTCAACCTAAGTTCAAAACACTAAAGGGGCTGTCACATTAGGGTTTTTTGCGGGAGCGTATGGCGGCGTAGGCGCGTTACGTCATATACGTCGGCATACGCCGTATACGCTACTCATACACTACTCATACGCCGCCTTATGTGAAGCGTATGAGGCATACGCCGCCATACGCTTTCATAAATCCGTCCGTCCAAATTTGTTTGTGCATGCTCAAAAAAACTCGACCTATGAGGGCGTATGGCCCATACTGTCAAAAAAATGTCACAGCACGCTCCCATACGCTCCTCGTACGCTCCTCGTAGGTTCCACATACGCTCAAAACCACCCGAAAGGTCACCAAATGTCATCATAGGCCGGCACGCGCAGGACCTACGTAGGTTTTCAATACGCTGCCGCCATACGCCGTAATGTGACAGGGCCTTAAGGTAGTGTTTTCAACTTAAGTTGAAAACACTACTGTTAAGTTCAAAACACTACCCCTACATACGTCCAAAATACTATCCATGTTCAAAACACTATCACAACATGGCAGTGGGGTCTGTACAAGTGTAAGTGTAATTATAATGCTGCTTGTTTGTTTGTTGTTGTTTTACATCCTAGCAACATCTAAGGTTGTATCAGGACGGGTAGCGACTTGTGACAGTGCGGATTCATGGCGACTTTATAGTGCTGCCCCACTGGAATACAAGGCCGCCAGCACCATGACCTGATATCCGACTAAGTCACATTATCCTGACACTGAACCAACCAGTCCTTGCTCTATCCTAATAATGCCGAGCGCCAGGCTAGAAAGCAATAAGTAAACATTTTTATGTCATTGGTTTGACTCGACCAGGGTTCGAACCCATGACCTACCAACACGCAAGACAGACGCTCTAACTCATTTGGCCATCCCTTCTGGTCAGTAATGCCGCAAAATGTAACCTGCTGGTACATATTGATATGCTGACCATGCTGTGGCGCTTGATTGATTGTTTGGTGTTGTTTTACATCCTAGCAACATCTATGGTCATCTCAGGATGGTTACTGACTTGTGATAGTGCACACTCATGGCGACTTTATAGTGCTGCCCCACTGGGAGACCAGGCTGCCAGCACCATGAGAGTAGTGTTTTCAACTTAAAGGAGTGTTTTGAACTTAAGGATAGTGTTTTGAGAATGGCCACGGTAGTGTTTTGAACCTACCTTTAACTAAGTTGAAAACACTACCGTAGTGTTTTGAGCCTAGGTTGAAAACACTACCGTAGTGTTGTTGTGGGGTAGTGTTTTGAACTTACTACACCGGTCCAGGCCAGGGCTTATTTTTATGTGCATGTCCTTTGGGGCATCCACATGGTTGATTGTTCAACATATTCGAAGATATAACTGGCCAGCGCATTGTGCATTGCGATTTCGGACTAATTTAGATCAGTGGGGACCGATTAATGGAAGTCCAGGCTTTTCAAGACTAATTACCCAAAACAGGTCAAATTCAAGGCTTTTCAAGGCCTTTAAACGGGGCAAATGAGGTTTCCAGACTTTTCAAGACTTTCCAGGCCCCGTACAGACCATGCTCAGATATTGTTAGATCGTGACACCCCGAAACACCCACTATTATCGCTCGCCATTCTAGTCTGCCAATTGGTGAATGACCTCTGATGTTGCTGAGACGCAAAACCCCAATCACACACCACTACAGTCCCGCCTCTCCTCATGCATTAATTGGTACATGTACTTTATGTGGCCTTAGATGTTTCTAAGACGTAAAACCCCACCCACCCACCACTTCCGTCCCGCCTCTCCTCCTCTATCAATTGGTATATGTGGCCTTAGATGTTGCTAAGACGTAAAACCCCTGCCGACTCTGCCTTTCTCTCAGCAGCGCTCAGGGGATGCTCATATCTCAGAAAGCATACACAGCGATACACTTAAGGGAAGTCTCAGAGTATGTTCAAGCCGTATCAGCTTCAAGTAGTTAATCTGTTTCCCACCAGGGCCCATACACGGTTGGTTGGCTTGGTTGTTGGAGTTTTACGCCATGGCAACATCTAAGGTAATATCAGGATGGGTACCGACTTGTGACACAGTGCACACTCATGGTTACTTTATAGTGCTGCCTCACTGGGAAATCAGGCCGCCAGCACCATGACCCGATATCCCACTTAGTCGTATGACCGTTGATGTTGTCAGGACGTAAAAACTCCAATAACCAACCTTAGATGTTGCTAGGATGTAAAACGCAAATCACCCGCTCACTTCTCCGGTACCACGCTACCAGCGACACAACCCCATTTCTACATACTACTCACACCAAATCTTGGATGCGATTTATAAAGGTACAAATTGTCCATGTTAGACATAACTTGGGTAATTCGAGCGGGACGTGGGGTGGTAAACCCTTCAAGCATTACGACGACACTGCCACACCATCTGCCGAATTACAAAATAACTAACTTCGCGTACTTGTGTCATCGCCTAGCATAAATCCCGCTTCCTACTCCAGGGTGCCCCGATGCCACTGCCGCCACCTATCGGCTTAACTTAGCATCATACAAAACCGAATGCTCGCCACCTAGCGGACTGGCCTGCCGGCACTGACGTCACAGCACGAACCCGCTAACTACAGCTAGCCCGACTCTGCCGCCGCCCACCCCTCAACTACAAAGGGACAGTAGACCGCGAGGGTTGAGATTGCCGATTTTCTTTTCATCTGTGTTAATTTGACATATTGTAACTGTTCGACTGTCTGTGCCAAATAAATGCAAATTATGCCACACATGTCTCGTTGTGAATTATAATAAAATTTTGAAAAATAGACTTTTCTAAGGACATGCCAAACACCAGCAATGATAACCACTCACAGTATGGAGAGGGACGCTATACGTTTGAATAGTCGGAAAAGACTAAGATGATATTTTATTGGGGATGGGTGGGGGGAGGGCTCCCCCATTATCGCCACTTTGTTAAGGATATAAACAAAACTAGTGGCGCGGAAATTGGAGGGGGGGGGGGGGACTGAAGCAATATTTGACCGCATAGTTGCAACTCTGGACCACACTGGGCGCGGTGGCCGGATTGGTAGAGCACGGGCCTCGTGTGTGGGAGATTGGGAGTTCAGTTCCCAGTCAAGTCAAACCAATGACTTATAAAATTGATACTTGTCGTTTCCTAGCCTGGCGCTGGACATTAATAGGATAGGGCAAGGACTGGTTAGCTCAGTGTCAGGATAATGTAACAGGTGATAGGGATATCGGGTCATGGTGCCAGCGGAGATTTACATCCTCTTAACATCTAAGGTCATAGCAGGACGATTACCGACTTGTGACTGCGTACTCATGGCGACTTTATAGTGCTGCCCCACTGGGAAATCAGGCTGCTGGCACCATGACATGATATCCCACTCAGTAACATTATCCTGACATTTGAGCTGACCAGTCCTTGCCATATCCTATTAATGCAGAGTGCCAGGCTAGGAAGTGACAAGTATCAATTTGATAAGTCATTGGTTTGACTCGACAGGGAACTGAACTCCCGATCTCCCGCATGTGAAGCCCGCGCTCGACCGATTCGGCCACCGCGTTCGGACTTTGAGTTAGCAGTTGGAACAGACACGAAGCCACCAGCTCCACCGAAATAACTACAGTTCTGAATAATCTGCCACTGAATAACATTAACTTGTTTAGGCTGGGACAGGGCCTGACGCTGCCACTAAACAGCGCATAAATTCATTATTGAGAGAAATTTACGACATCCAGAACAAAAACCTACGGAGGTAATTAGGGACGCGCGCACATCGACCCGCCTGCAGGAGCGGGGAGGGTGATGTTACTAAACTGCAGTCGGACATAACTGTCCAAAATGAAATACTATCAATACTTGGTGGTGTTAATGTATGATTTTTCTTGCAACAAATAAATATATATGTTAATCATCGTAGGTTTGGACCTGGCACGGTGACTGAATTGGTAGAGCGCGGGACTCGCATGCGAGATATCGAGAATTTGGTTCCCGGTCGAGTCAAACCAATGACTTATAGTTATCAAATTTATACTTGTCGCTACCTAGCCTGGCGCTCGGCATTGATAGGATAGGGCAAGGACCAGTTGGATCAGTGTCAGGATAGTGTAACTGAGTGGGATATTGGGTTATAATGCCAGTGGCCTGATTTCCCAGTGGTGCAGCACTATAAAGTCGCCATGAGTGTGCACTGTCAAAGGTCAGCAGCTGTCCTGATATGACCTTAGATGTTGCAAGGATGTAAAACTCCAACACCCAACCAATCATAGGTTTGGATAGTTTGGTGATTGATTGATTATGATTGATTAATTAAATTAATTAGGACCTTTGAGCAAGGGTGATTAAGTGTGGTTGGGGTTGTGTGTACTAACAACATTTGCTGCATATATCAGGACGGGCACCGACTTGCACTCATTGTGCTTCATAGTGGTCCAATGCACCTTGTCCACTGAGCATGCGCAATGAGCGCCTCACAACTTTAGCGCTTCTCACTATCATCAGAAGGCAGGTTTGTGCTGGAAATCCTCTATAATAAGACACTTTCCACTGCTGTACAGTGATCTGCTACACATTACACTAGTTCTTCCACTGCCGCTAAAGGGCGAGTTGGCGCTGGAGATTGCCGATTAAGATACCATTATGCTGGTATCATGATGCAATAACCAACTGAGTCACATTATTAAGACACTGAGCCAACCAGTTCATGCCATTATCCTATGGACAGGATAGTGTCAACTGACACCCTTTTAAAGTGTTCAGCTTGACTTGGTTCTGGATGGAACCCACGATCTTCTGCATGGGAAGCAGACATGGAACCACTAAACCACCCCCATCCAATCATTTGTAGAGGGAATCAGCTTGGAGGAGTATCCGTTCTTACTGTGGTGGAATTTCATCTTTGAACTTGATGTCATTCTGAACAAATGGCTGAAACACACACACGTACACACATATATATACACACACATATAAATGCTGTATAAGAATTATACGAGTACAAAAACCCGGAATATCCCTCCTTTCCCCAGCACTCCCTCAATCACTGACTGCTGGAGTCTGGCCTAGTTATCTACTGCTCCTTGTCAAGCTCAACTCCGATGGTGGCACCACCACCCACTTCACACTGCAGGGATGCCAGTTGGGGTTGATGAAATTAGTGGAAAACACAAAAAGTTGCAAGTTTAGTTCGGGCAGTACCCACCAGGTGGTGCCACCGTACTTTGGCCGCCGTTGACCGGGTAGGCTCAGTACTGACGGTAGTGTTCTCGTAATGCAACAGGAGGAGCCACCAGTGGTGTCAGTGCTTAGCCTTATGAGAAAGTGATCGTCAAATATTGACCAATCACAGCACACCAAATTCTTCATATGCCCGTTCCATTAAAGATTTTCCAGTAGAAATTTCTACTGGAAATTAGTGGGGGAAATTTGTTTTAAACTTCCCAAAATATCTAAAACGTATAAACAAATTGAATTTGAAAAAAAAAGATTTTTTTTAGAAAAAAAATCGGTAGTAATGGATATGCATGGAAATTGGAAAACTCAACAAATCTAAGTCATCCCAAATTGTCTAAAACATTAATAAAAAATTGTTAAATTTGGAAATTATCGGAATTCCATTAATTACTGGCATCCCTGACACTGTAGCCACCACTCACTGTACTGCCAAAATTGTTATTGCCATCATTGATTAAACAGTGGAAATTTCGATAACCAGCAATTGGCCGGTCCTCATTTCACTGCTCCTCGCATGATCCTACTACGACTGAATACCAGACTAGGTTGCGACAAGTATAAAGTCTTTGACTTGACTCAGCTAGAGTTTGAACCAATGATTCGAATCCCACAACCTGCGCCACGGGAAGCAGACGCTCAACTCATTTGGCCACATCCCATCCTAATATGACCTTAGAGGTTGTCAGGACGTAAAACAACCAACCAACCATTTGGCCACGCCGCCGAGTGATATTCTCCAGATTCAGTCTGTGATCCAAGAAGTATTATTCAAATTTCTGCTTATCAAACAGAGCTAAATCGGAGCAGATTATCTTCGCTACCCAAACTAACATTTGCCATTCTACATCATGGGGTTATGCATCCAGACGTACAAGTAGTGTGACGATGACCATTATTAGTTTATTAAGGCTTAATGTTGCATAGTCCGATGGTTTTGAGTTTCGACCATTTTTGTGAGATAAATATATTAAATTGATTGTTATAATCTACCTTACATTAGTTTGAAGTAACTTTGATTTTAAATTACCAACTTTTGAGATATTTGACATGCAAATATGCAAAATTACTTTTGTCAAGCATGCCAAAACTCACTATAGGCTTCTGCAGTAACCAGTTCTATTAAATTTATTTGGCATCCTCTTCTATGTGGAAGCAAATGCTTAATAACTACATCAGTATCTAAGTTAGTTATGTAGAATAAAATCTAGATACAGTATAACCCCGTTAAACCAAGCTCGGTTAAACCAAGCGATCGATTAATCCAAACTTTTTTCGGCGGCCTGACAAAATACTACCATTTATCATATAAAAAAGTTGGTTAAACCAAAGTCGGTTAATCCAAACTATCGGTTAATCCAAACAAAATGTTCGGACCCCAGGCCACTTCCAGTATGGTTAAACCAAACTTTCATGTGGTTGTAAGGTCATCTGAGACCCCACCAACTTTTTTATATGATAAATAGTAGTATCTTGCCGAGCCGCCGAAAAATGTTTGGATTAACCGATCTTTTGGGTTAACCAAGCTTGGTTTAACGGGGTTATACTGTATATACATAAAAAACAATAATCAAAGTGTCCACATACATTGTATATTACACTCATAATTCACCCACAGTTTTGCCAAAGCCAAGTCAAAGTCGAAGCCAAAGCTCGGTTAAACCAATGATCGGTTAATCCAAACAAATTTCTAGGGTCCCTTCAAGTTTGGTTTAAAATGGTTATACTGTAATTGCTTTGGTTTTGAAAATTTGATGCTTCATCGGACTATGCAGCTTAAACCAAGAGTAAAATACAGTTAATCTGTTGCAGTTCTTTGCAAAGGGGTCTTCCAAAACAGGGTTCGCACAGGATGGCTGTCTGGGTAAATCACACACTTCCGGTGTAGGGGTCGTGGGTTCAATCCCTGGTATAGTCAAACCAAACACTTACAAAACTAACAATTGTTACTACGTTGCTTTACAGTGTATGTATGTATGTATGTATGTATGTATGTATGTATGTATGTATGTATGTATGTATGTATGTATGTATGTATGTATGTATGTATGTATGTATGTATGTATGTATGTATGTATGTATGCATGTTGGTTGTTGGGAGTTTTACATCCTGGCAACATCTAAGGTCATATCAGGACAGCTACTGACTTGTGATAGTGCACACTCATGTTGCTTGACACCTTACTAGGAGAGGGCAAGGGTTGGCTGAGAAGCAGAATAATATGATCGTGTGGGATATCGGGATAGCACCCCAGTGCGGCAGCACTCTAAAGTCCCCAAGAATATGCACTGTCGCATTGACTATCGACCTATTTCATGTGACGTCAGCATAGGTATTTAGGTCAGTGCACACGCAGCTTGGCTGCAGGACAACACAGTGTCACACTGCAAACTCAATGGCTATGAGCAATCTTCATACAGAAAATGTGAAATATCTCTAAAACCACACTTCTTAGAAACAAACTGCTTGGCGCACATATATAAAACATATTCAACAAAAAGATTATATTAAATTTATTAGGTTAGGATTCTGCATTTCTATTAATTTTGAATAAAATTGATGTTTTGGAATGTGCGTATCGGCAAACTCAATGCATTGTCAATGGCCATGAGCAATCTTCATACAGAAAATGTGAAATATCTGTAAAACCACACCACTTAGAAACAAACGGCTTGGAACACATATTCAACAAAAAGATGATATTCAATTTGTAAGGTTAGGGTTCTGCATTTCTATTAATTTTGAATAAAAGTCACGTTTTGCAATGTGTGTATCGGCAAACTCAATGCATTGTCAATGGCCGTGAGCAATCTTCATACAGAAAATGTGAAATATCTCTAAAACCACACCACTTAGAAACAAACCGCTTAGCACACATATAAAAAACATGTTTGACAAAAAGATTATATTAAAGTTATAAGGTTAGGGTTCTGCATTTCTATTATTATTTTGAATAAAATTGACGTTTTGCACTGCGCGTATCGGGAAACTCAATGCCAGTGAGCCTTCGTTCTGCAGCCAAGCTGCGCGCGCATACACAATGTTTATAAACATTGAAAGGCATCTATTAGCAAGTTCGCTTGAAAGGATTGATATCTATAGGACAACTGAATAGCAGGTTGTTTGTTAGTTATTGGAGTTTTACATCCTGGCAACATGTAAGGTCATTTCAGGATGGCAACCGACGTGTGACAGTGCACACTCATGGTGACTTCATAGTGCTGCCCCACTGGGAGACCAGGCCGCCAGCACCATGACCTGATATCCCACTCAGTCATATTATCCTGAGACTGAGCCAACCAATCCTTGACCTATCCTAATACTGCCAAGTGCCTGGCCAGTAAGCGACAAATATAAATTTTAAAATAATTGGTCCAAATAGCAGGTATGCAGCTTGATCAGAATTTTGAATTAGAATGACCTGACGGGATGGCTGAATGAGTTGAGCATCTGCCTCCTGTTTTGGGAGATCGGTGGATCCGAAGCAATGGGTTCGTGGGTTCGAACCCTGGTCGAGACAAACTGATGATGTAAAAATTTATACTTGTCGCTTCCTAGCCAGGTGCTCGGCTTTATTAGGATAGGGCAAGGACTGGTTGGCTCAGCATCAGGATAATGTGACTGAGTGGCATATCAGGTCATGGTGCTGTTGGTCTGGTCTCCCAGTGGGGCAGCACTATAAAAAAACACCACAAGTGCACACTGTCACAAGTCGGTACCCGTCCTGATATGACCTTAGATGGTGGTAGGAAGCAAACTTGAATTAGAACAATTAGAATTATTTTTTAGCGAGGAATGCTCGGTGAATCGCTAGTAAAGCATGCCGCTAACACGCCGTATGATCCACCGCTCGCTGGTTCCCCGCTGTGTTTTTGTAGCTGCCAGGAAGCATCGCAGGGATAACCGAGTGACTCAGCCTTTTCTAGGTCAAACTTCCAGCGCAGCAGGCAGCGCCTGTGGCGGCTCACCCTGGTGGAATAGTGCGGAACTAGTCACCAGGACAAGGCCAACCACCATCAGCTATATTCAAACTCACGGCGAAGCTTTCAATGACTGACATAACAAACAGTCTTAATTTGAGTATGCATGGCTGCTATGTGCTGGTTGAGAAATGGATGGAAGGGGGAAGGGGGAAAGGCGGAAAGGGGAAAGGGGAAGAGGGAAGGGGAAGAGGGAGGGGAGGAGGGGAAAGTGGAAATGGAAGGGGAAGGGGGAGGGGATGGGGAGGGAAGTGGGAGGGGAGAAGGGGAATGGGAAGGGGGAGAAGGGGAGAGGAAGGGGGAAGGGGGAAAAGGAGGGAGGGGATGGGAGGGAGGGGGGAAGAGGGAGGGGAGGGGAAGGGGAGGGGAGGGAGGAGAGAGGAGGGGAAGATGGAGTGGAGGTGGAGGGGAAGGGGAGGGGGAGGTGGAAGGAGAAATGGAAGGGGAAGAGATGGGACACGAAAAAGGAAAGGAAGAAGAGAAGGAGGAAGAGGAAAATGAAGAAAAAGACAGGGAAATGAGGTAGAGGAGATGGAGGAGAATGAGGAGAGAGAAGGGAAGGAGGAAAAGGAGAAAGGACAACAAATTAGGAAAAAGAGAAAAAAGCAGAGGAGAAGAATGAAGAAGAAGAAGAAGAAGAAGAAGAAGAAGAAAGAGGATACAGGAAGATGGCTGCTCTGAAGTATTATTCCACTTTCAATTTTGAAAGTATATAATTATGTGCATGTATATTGTAATTCTTCACCACATAGATAATTAGTTGGTTTTTATTAAGAAAAAAAAAAAGAAGCTCTGATACGGTATATATATACCCAAAGCCCCAAACTAGAGGCGGCTTACTGTATACCAGTTACCACTGTTGTGGGGGTGATGAAAATGGGAAATATTGCGCCTAGAGCGGGACTCGAACCCACATCTCTTTGCATTCCAGGCCACTGTGCTAACCATTACAGCACCTAGGCTCCCTGATGTCACCACACTACGCATGCCTACCTGTCTCTGTGGTTACTTCCCTGAGAGTTCAGTGCAGACAACTACACTCGTCCCCCTGGAATTGTAAGTCTTTTAATGCTTATAATTACATACATACAGGCAGTGCACTTACACATACACAGGGTAGGTTCAACAACTATACAGCGTGTAGCTTGTACAGGATCCTGGTCATGGCACCAGTGTTGTGGGGGTGATGAAAATGGGAAATATTGCACCTAGAGCCAGACTCGAACCCACGTCTCTTTGCATTCCGGGCCAGTGTGCTAACCATTACACCACTTAGGCTCCCTGATGTCACCACACTACCCACGCCTACCTGTCTATGTGGTTACTTGCCTGAGAGGTCAGTGCAGACCACTACACCATTAAGTTATAGGTAACGTTTACAGTACTTGCACAACGGTCAATATTTCCGTATTGACAGCCTGTGTTCAGCCATCAGGGGTGAAAGCGGTATCCAACAAAAAATGCGGAAACCTTGACGCCAACGACAAATTTCCATGAAAACGTAGATTTCTCCCCCATAGGATTAGCACTGTCAGTGAATCACAGGAAAAATGCTGGAAGTCAAGTTTCAACTCTTCCTGTGACTATATTATCACCCATAACCTAACGCTTTCTTGTTTGCATTTTTTGCTCTAGCAACATCTAACGCCATATAAGAACGGGATTCTGACTAATCAATTGATGTCATATATAATATAATACATAAATAATATATATAATATACTGACATTTGTGAATGCTAATCAGTGAATATCAACAATCGCAGAAATCGGCGAAATCGCTGACCGTTTTCATCCCTGGGCCATAGGACATGTTGAACGCTCACGGCGTTGACCCCCCCCCCCCCCCCCCACACACACACCTGGTAATAGCCCCCCCCCCCCCCACACACACACAGACTACTACTCTAGGCCAACAATAATTGTCTCTTTCCAGGCGCCGTAAAACCTATAGAGACATGACTCATTCTGAGAAGTGGTTGGTGGTTGTTGGAGTTTTATGTCCTGGCAGCATCTAAGGTCATAGAAACACCCGTGAGCAGGCCGGGCACCTGGATATTTAACCCCCTCAAGTCTTAGGGGAAAATTCCCTTGCGACAATTGAAAGAAATTAAAAGCTAAAACAGAACAGTACCCAAATGTTGTCACCTGTTCATCATTAAGAATAACACTTATGTACATGTATACCTGGTCATAATTGAGGATAACACTCATATATTCAGGAATAGCATAGAACAGCTGCCTGTTAATATTCACATAATACAATATATGGCACATACATTTAATATGTAAGAATATATCAAATAATCATATATATAATGTACCAAATTATTCCTCCGAGCTAGTGGAGGAGAGGCCCCGCGCAGGAAGCGGAGAGGTGCATGCTGGTACCCACCCCCGGAGAGGGGGGGGGGGGAGAGTGCAACCCACTCCAGGTCTTATTACATGCGATAACGGGCTTATCACTATCCATATAGTATCGCATAACTTGGTAGATTATATCTGCCTTTTATATTCACAAAATATATTATATGACGCGTACCTTTTAATGTCTAAGCATATATCAATGCATTATACATAATATACAAAATTATAATATATATATAATGTACAAAATTATACTATATATATAGGATAGCATAATTTCATACATTATATATGCCTGTTATATTCAGATAATACATTATATTAAGAATAAGACTCATATATATGGGAAAAGGATAGAGGAGCTGCCAGTTAATATTCACATAATACATTATATGGCACATACATTTCATGTGTAAGCATATAATACTTTATATAAATAATTTTGAGAATAGCACTTATACCAGGTCAAAATTAAGAATAATGTACCAAATTAAACTATATATAAATATATGTGCAGTATAAAGTATTTATACAAATATTATTATGGAACCTTTCTGTCGATTGCATTTGTATGTGTGGGATCGAACCAGCAACCCCAACCAACGCTTGCTGGACAGTGGTTGCAGGCAGTAGCAGGGACCTGGAGACCTGTTGTTGCTGAACTAAGGCAGCTCGCGCCTCCAGGCTCCAATGATTTTTCTCTCTAGGCGTCCCATTTGGTCTGGAACTCTAGATTAAAAAATTATAGTTTAATAAACGAGGAAGGTCTTTAGGAGCCAGCCAGAATACCAACTCAATCCAATTACTGTGTTCACCTTCATGTAATAACTAATAATATATATATATGAAGTGGGCGAGATTACTCGCCTTGCGACAATTGCGAGCTTGGGCCGATTAACCCACATTTGGAAATGCGGACTACTCGCCATGGCAGACTCGCAATTGCCACCATTTGCGAGGCCCCGGGTTTCCGGCCGTAAAGCGTTGCTAGGAGACGTCAATTGTGACTCCTCTGGCAGCGAGAGGAGGTCGGGTGTTCGGACCTAGAGCCATCGGACGTGTTTATGCGCGCTCTGATGTTTCAACCGAGATTTAGGCTTTTATTGTCGAAATTCTAAACTTGTTTAAACTTAATAAAATGGGAGGGGATTTCATAGTTCATATACAACATGTTGCTACAATCTTTTGTTAGTTTTTGTTAAGAATAAAGCCGTGAGCTCTTGGAAAGGTAAATTGGAACGTTCCTTGCATTCTTTACTATTCTCCAGTCTTCTTGTAGATTAACCGCTATGGTCAAACTTGATATTCGATTGCTTTGTATGTAATTAAGGGCATTATGCCTGATAGGCCTTATGCAGCTAATTAACCCATCTGCGGGATGATAATAACAGACATATAAACGGAATTAACATAGTGTTATTTTGGCTAAAAATACGACAGTAACTTAGGCTGATTAACAGTGACAGTGGAAGCAACACTAGCGTGTCTGCTTAGTTCTGGATTAAATTAATCATATTAATATACACCGAAAGGCGGGGAGGACAGTAATTGATTTAGTAATTGATTTAGGCCGATAAATGCGAGTAGGGGCAAAATCTCGTATTTAGATGATACTCTGGCTGGTCGCCCTTAGCCCGGGAATGACAACGACGGCGACGGACTACCTGCAGACGGACGAGAGGCAGCGGCGGCCCGCGGCAGGCCCAGGAAATTCACATGGAAATAATTACATAAATTAACACGTAGGCTCGCCTTAAGCGGGGATGGAATAGCCCAACGGTTAAATATATATATATAGTATACTTTTGTGCATCAAACTGAGGGAACCAAGGAGGGTTGGAGGGTCGCGGCTTTGATAATAACCCTCCTGTGCCTGTTCTATAGCTGTGCCTGTATAGCAGACCACGTGACAGGGTCACCAGACTGAAAGACGCCCCAAACCCCCGGACGGGCCGCAAATGCCTTGACCTGGCCTGCTCACAGTGACCTTTGACATGTGAGGTGACCAGCCAGTCTGACCTGTGGCCTACCTCCAGTCCTGACACTGGCTGACCTTCACCTTGGGGACTCTCCAGCGTGCGCCTCGTCCGTTCAATAAAGTATGACCTTGCTCGAGTCACTGCGTGTGCGTGTGTGTGTGTGTGTGTGTGTGTGTGTGTGTGTGTGTGTGTGTGTGTGTGTGTGTGGACGTGTGTGTGTGTGTGTGTGTGTGGATGTGGATGTGTGTGTGTTTCCACCAGATCTATCTCCACACGAAACCTGTATACGTTGGTTAGTTGGTTGGTTGTTGGAGTTTTACATCCTGGTAACATCTAAGGTCATATCAGGACGGGTACCGACTTGTAACAGTGCACACTCATGGTGAATTTATAGTGCTGCCCCACTGAGAAATCAATGCGCTGACACCATGACCCAATACCCCACTCAGTCACATTATCCTAACATTTAGCTAACCAGTCCTTGCCATATCCTAGCATTTAGTAATAATGCAGAGCACCCGGCTAGGAAGCGATAAGTATAAATTTGATAAGTCATTGGTTTGACTCGACCGGGAACGAAACTTCTGATCTCCTACAAGCGAGGCACACGCTCTACCAATTCTGCCACCGTGCCCGGTACATGTATATGTAGAACCGGCCATGGGCACAACATGCCAGACTGGATAGCCGAATGAGTTGAGCGTCTGCATGTCTGTCTCCGGTTTTAGTAGGTCATGGGATTTTAACTCTGGTCAAGTTAAAGCAGTGAATTAAAAATTTATACTTGTCGCTGCTATTACTAGAATAAGGCAAGGAGCAGTGGAATGAGGAAGACCAATTGACTGCGATGGAAATTACCCATGCTGAATCAACTAATGTACAAAAAAAAAGTATATAAATGCTTAGAGAACATGGAAAACAGTCTTTCCTACCTGAGAAAAATAAGCCAGCTGTGTCAGTGTGACAAAATGGTGAGTCAACGGGACATATTTTTGTTTGTCATTTATCCCAATTTCTGGAGAAGGATAGTCCAACATTTTTATCTGGTAAAGGTACTGTAGTAGTCTGCACTGACCTCTCAAGCAAGGACTCTCACATAGACAGATAGGTGTAGATGTGGTGATTGCATCAGGGAGCATATGTAGTGTAATGGTTAGCACACTAGACCAGGAATGGCAAACAATGTGGGTTCAAATCCTGCTGTAGGCACAATATTTGCCATTTTCATTACTCCCCCCCCCCCCGCCACTCCCACGACAGAAACAAGGTTTTGACAGTACATGTTTCTGGTTATGGCTCAATAGTGCTTCTCAACTGAGACAGCTTGATTGCTGATAGCTTAATGTGATATCCCGCTCAAAGTAAAATTAAAGCTTGCTTTATTTCACAACGCCTCTAGAGCACATTGATTTTTATCATTGGCTATTGGACGTAAAACATATGGTCATTCTGACATATTTCTTTGGAGGAAACCAGCTGCTGCCATATAGTGTACTTTTTCCGACAAGCAGCAAGGGATCTTTTATATTCACTTTCCCACAGACAGGACAGTATATACTACAGCCTTTGATGAACTAATTGTGGACCACTGGTTGGAACAGCAAAATCCCCTGAACTGCAAATGTGTCCACTGAGCAGGATCGATAGGATGACCGACACCATGGGTGGACACTCTACCACCTGAGGTACGTCCCACTCCCCGTGATATTCCACTCAGTCACATTATCCTGACACAGCGTCACTTAGCCACTCGTTGTCCAATTCAACTGAGGCCCAATGACAGGTGATGTATTGACATGCGCTAACGTGTCTTCAGTCTTTGGTTTCGCTTAGCTGGGGATGGATGGAACCCACACACTGTACTGCTAAGCCATCCTCGTACTGTATGACATTAGATGTTGCTAGAACGTAAAGCCCCAAACAAATAAAGAAACAAGCTAAGCATTTCAGTCTGATGCATTTGCTAAGTTAAATTCTGAAAAATTCTTTTTGGTATCATGTAGACTTGATAATAAAACTCACAATGGGAAATTCTATTCAAGAACTATAGCTATTTGTGTCTCAAAGCTGAAACAGTATGGAATGCAAAGCTAAGTTACTCTTTTCATTCAGAGGCGTCTGTTCCTGTTTCAAGATATGCGACAACTTTTATTAAAAGCCCAGTAATGGGGTTTACCATTATAATTCCTGACAAAACCTGAATATTAACTAGCTGTAACTAGCTTTGCATTCCAAACTGTTTTAGCTTTGAGACACAAATAGCTATAATTCTTTAATAGAATTTCCCATTGTGAGTTTTATTATCAAGTCTAAGTGATACCACAAAGAATCTTTCAGAATTTTACTTAGCAAATGCTCAGTTTCACAAGAAATGCTTTGGCATCTTCTCATGAAAGAGAATTCTCTTTTGCTGCCAGCATGGCATTTAACTGACTCTAACTAAATGTTTGTAGGTTGATGACGATTGTGGGAAGCCATCCATTAGTGCTTGGTTGCTGGAATGTTACATCCTGGCAACATTAGGATGGGTACAAACTTGTGACACTGCACACTCATGGTGACTTTATAGTGCTGCCTCACTGGGAAATCAGGCCTCAGTCATATTATCCTGACACTGAGCAAACCAGTCCTTGCCGTATCCCATTAATGCTGAGCGCAAGGCTAAGAAGCGACAAGTATCAATTTTATAAGTCATTGGTTTGACGCGACCTGGAACCGAACTCCCGACCTTCTGGATGCGATGCCTGCACTCTACTGATTCGGCCACTGCGCCTGGTCCATCCATCAGTAAAACGTGCCCATCTCTATTCTCTACGGACAGGATAGGCGGGCTTATAGAGCGCGCATCGTCATATGGAAGGGGATAGGGGCAGATCAAGTGCCATGGGGCTGTTGCACCAACTGCTTCACCTATAGTTGACCTAGTTTAATGCCTTCCTTGCTTTGTGAACCTGTGTTAGACCTACAGCCAGCACTATCTCTGCTATTTCAAGGCTACACCGTCCTATGAAAGCATAACATTTTCTAACCTAAATACTGACCTAGATTTGATCCAACGTGTCCACCTTAAGCGCCAGTCACACTATGACTTGCGACTACTTTGCAACCACTTTGGAACAAAGAACCTACCTCCTTGTGACCAAAGCAACGGTCGCTGACCTCTGGGTGACTATTTTGGCCGCAAAGGTTTTTAGTGCAGTAGCTGCAACCTACTTGTGACCAAAATGGACGGCGACCACCGAGAACCACTTCACGACCATTTTTGCAACGACCCCTTTTTTTGTGGTTGCAAGCAATAGCGTGACTGAGGAACAGTAATTAAGGATTGATCGATTGGTGGTTTCCTTACGCCGTGTCGGCAGCACAGGCCTATATTCACGGCTAAAAATTGTATAGTAATTAAACATTTGTTGCTGCATAGAAGGGAATATTAAGTCAATTTAACAGAAGCCGTCACTGCTAATGGGCCTAATATTTCGATGTGTACACTGGACGCAAAAGGAGCTGTGTGGTTTTGAAAGCTGTTAATAGCGGAGTCTGATACTTTTGATAGCCGATAGGTGGCAGCACCTACACTCCATTCATAATCAGAACATTCTACACGACATATAAATATGGCACTCCCCAGATAGGGCTCATCACAAATGACGTCACGCACACAAATTTATATAAGCATTCAAACAGACAGTCGGTTGGTCAAACAGACTCCCCAATCTATATTTAGCACTACACAGGGTTCACACACATGTGAAGATATGGAATTCAAAGCTATTTCAAGTCTTTTCAAGGCTGTTTTTGGTAGGAATTCAAAACTATTTTCAGTTGGATTTCAAGGGGGAAAACAACAATGGCAATTGGCGATCTCAGACTAATTTAGATCAGTGGGGACAGTTTAATGGAATTCAAGGCTTTTCAAGACTAATTACCCAAAATAGATTAAATTCAAGGCTTTCAATCCTTAACCCGGACAGGGTGTTGGGGGGGGGGGGGGAGGAGTCCAGGACACTACATGCATTATTACACGCGATAAAGGGTTTATCGCTATCAATATATATATATATTATATATATATATATATATATATATATATATATATATATATATATATAAAACACTCAGCACTTTCCAGTAATTGTAACATGTCCTTTGTTGCTTGTTAAATACAGCATCATTATATTGCAAGCGATACAACCATTACCAGCAACTTTAATTGAACATATTAAAAGAAAGGGGGGGGGGGGGAAACCCACCATAAATGTATACAATTAAGAATAGCTTTTCATTTCGCTGATACATATATTTAGATATTGTTTATTAAATAGCTTTGACAAATTGGGTTTGAGTATGATTTTCTTTTTTGAGAATAGAATAAAGCTGCCTAGTCCAATGAAAACATCAAATTTTCAAAACCAAAACAATTATCTAGATTTGATTCTAGATATCTAACTGAAATACTGATGCACTTATTAAACAGTTCTCGCCACAGAGAAGGGAAGACTGAGGCAAGTTAAGAGTACCTATAAAATAACTGCAGAAGCCTGTGGTGTCAGAGCTTTGGCGTGCTTGCCAAAACTAATTTAGCACATTTGCACATCAAATATCTCAAAAGTACTCCACCAGTTAAGCCGGAAAGTACCTGAATACAGTGGTTCCAGATTCTGCCTATAGATCCTGAATACAGTGGTTCCAGGTTCTGCCGATAGATGTCACTAGCTTAACTGGAGGGTGTAATACGTGAAGAGAGCAGCGGTGAAATTCCAGAAGAAAAATACAATTTAGTTGCCTTTTTTTAATTATATATATATTACAAGGATAAGAGCTTGAATCCTGTTGCAATATGAATATCTGAATACAATCAGGTATTTTATTATTTTTCCAGGCATTCTTTACGGAGATATAGCATGTGAAATCATAGGCGCTCGGGGAATGTACCCAAATAGAGTGGTTCCAGATTCTGCCCATAGATGTCACTAGCTTAACTGGTGGCGTATATTTAAAATCAAAGTTACTTCAAGCTAATGTAAGGTAGATTATAACTATCAACCTGATATGTTTATCTCAGAGAATGACAGAAACTCAAAAACCATCGGACGTTGCAACGCTTAACAAAAGTCAACGCGTGGATTCATTTATATATATTGAATAAATTATATACGAACAAGAAATGTGAACTTACGTCATTCCTGTTGGATCTCGGTCGAGTGGTGAAGCCATGGGATGCTGCACCATTCTCGTCATCGGGTGGCCAGGGTGGCCGGGGTGTGGACCGGGCCCTCCGGGGTGGCCCCCCGGCCCGCCAGGGTGGCCCCCGAGCCCTGGGTGGCCCCCCGGTCCGCCGGGGTGCCCAGGGCCACCAGGGTGACCGGGCTGAACGGGCATGCCCCCCGGTCCCATACCGAGCACCATCCCGGGACCGCCCGGTCCCATCCCCGGTCCCATCCCCGGTCCACCAGGCCCCATGCCCGGCCCCATTCCCGGTCCACCCGACCCCATCCCTCCCGGTCCCATCCCAGGTCCCCCCGGTCCCATTCCCGGTCCGCCAGATGGTCCCATGCTCCCCGGCGCCCCCGATCCCATGGTCCCGGGGCCCCCGCCAGATGGCCCCATGCCCGGTCCCCCGGGGCCGATGCCAGGTCCCCCGGGTCCGTTGGAGCCCATGCCCGGTGTCCCCGGCCCCATTCCCGGTGTCCCCGGCCCCATGCCCGGTGTCCCCGGCCCCATGCCCGGCGTGCCCGGGCCTCCCGGGGTGCCCGGACCGCCCTGCTGAATGCCCATCTGCCCCCCGGGGTGCGGTCCGGACATGGGGCCCGGGGGGCCGCCCAGATGCGGCGGGGGCTGCTGCTGCTGAGGGCCGCCGGGGTGGCTGCCCGAGTGTCCCGGGGGGTACCCCAAGGGGGTCCCCGGCGGGGGGCCAGGGGTGCCCGGGTGTGGGGACCCCATCCCCCCAGGCCCCAGGCTAGGGGAAGCCAGGGTGGAGGACGAGTCGGGAATCGGGGCGGTGAATGGTGACACTGAAGGTGGTAAGGCTGCAAAGAGAAAAACACAAGAAGTTTAGTACTATTACTAAACACTAATAGCAGAATCGGTTATATCAACAGTAAATAATTCAATTGTTTTCAAGGGCTTTCAGGACGACTTGGGAGTTCAGAGTCAACATGAAACCGTTGTTTTTTTTGTTTTTTTAGTTTAATTTTTTTTAAATTATTATTACTAATTTTAACCTGTGCGCAGCCAGGCTCCGCATCAATCCCTGGATCACTATTGTGTTGAAGTGTCATTATATATATATTCATGGTCTCTGACTATATTCAGAGACCGTGTGTATATATCTATGTTATCTGCTATATTCCTGGACTCGTGCACAGTCCCGTTCCAATACAACACCGCCATCTGGTGGAATCTGTACCATTTTGCGGCAAACCATATTGGTGGCACTATCTAATGGTGGAGTTAACAACAGTCATGGTTACATGACTCAAAATGGATGCCGCTCTGGTTGATTTGATCAAAGCCATCAAAATTAATATGAAATGTGTACGGTAGACATGAAACAGAACCATGCTATTAACAACACATACATGGCGAAACATCAGTGGAGTACGATGAGGCACATTGGCAGTGCCGATTAACAGAGGAGCCATATTATGCTTGTCCGTGCCTACTCTCACTTGGCTAGGACAAGCGGACAAGCTCTCATTTTGAAGATTCGAACATTGAAGGGTCAGTTCTTGACCTATCGTGGTGTTCTCTGTGGCGGAGTGGTTAGAGTGACTTTTTTCTAGGTCGGACTCCTAATCTGAGGGTCGGTGGTTCAATTCTCCATGCCCCCACCTCTGGCAATTTGGATTTCCACCGCTGTGTAGAACTTACAGCGTCATCAAAGGCCAGTTGCTCTCATACCATGTCTATGTGGTGTGGGAGGATAAAAATCCCTTGGGTCAGTAAAAGTGTAGGCTTGGGCTTTCTATCGACAAACTGTCTAGTGGTGAAAACAAGTCTATTCAGACTTATCCATGATAGACAATATAAATCTTCAAGGAACATCAATGCCTATGATCAGGCAAGGTGATAGTGTCAATTTTGTAGTGATTTGGCTTGAGTCAGTCAGGGATCGATCAGACGACCTATCGCACAAGAAGCAGACGCTCGAACTACTTTGTCATCCTACATGTTTTTGGTATGTGTAGTTTTTGTGGTTTGTTTTGTGGGGTTTTTGTTGTCTGTGGGTTTTGTTGTTTTATTTTTATGTTTCTTTGCAGGCTTTTATTGCGGCCGGGTGAGGGAAGGGGAGCAAGCCGTTCACACTGACTTACTGTGCCTGATTATCGAACCTCTGATTTGACTTACTGAACCTGTACCGCCCCGATTGACTATATTGCTACTTACTGAGACACTGTGTTTGAATAAAAATCCACTCATAAGAGCTCCTTGTTCTCGTCGAAAATTATCTGAACAAAACGGTTCGCAGGCAAACACAGAATTCATTTCTGCGAAAAGAATTCGTCTTGAGGCGAAGGCCGTGTTAAGAAACCCGCAAACGCATCCATACACTGAAAAATGTGGCCAACTTTTGGCGTTGCTATGAGATGCCTGACTACCAGAATTCATTTCTGCGAAAAGAATTCATCTTGAGGCGAAGACCGTGTTAAGAAACCCGCAAACGCATCCATACACTGAGAAATGTGGCCAACTTTTGGCGTTGCTATGAGATGCCTCACTACCAGAATTCATTTCTGCGAAAAGAATTCGTCTTGAGGCGAAGACCGTGTTAAGAAACCTGCAAACATGGTTTTTTAACACCCATCCACACACACACGCACACACTGAGAGATGTGGCCAACATTTGGCGTTGCCATGTGATGCCTCACTACCATGCCTCCATCGCAACCCATGACAATAACAGCTTAGGCGAATATCTTAACAAAACGGTTTGCATGCAAACACAGAATTCATTTCTGCGAAAAGAATTTGTCTTGAGGCAAAGACCGTGTTAAAAAACCCGTAAGCATGTCTTAAGTGCCTGTTACACCTTACCGGATTGAGCAACGGACATAAACCGGACAAAGAATTGTCTAGTCCGGTGGTGTTCGGTATCAAAATGTACCGAAATGTGTCGAACTGTTGCAACCGCCGCCAGACGAAATGGATGCTAAACGGACAAGGAACGTATATTAACAAATATCCACCGGACGATAGCCGGACGACATCCGAATGTCAAACAGACGGACCAAACACCAAACGGACATGTACCGGACTGTTCACGGATGCGCCAAAAACATATACTGACCGAATTCCCGACCGAACACTCTCAACGGACACTGCAGGAAGCAAACCGGAGACGTAACAGATGGGTACCGGACATGAAACGGACTTAAACCTGACACCAACCGTACACGTCAGTCCGGCACAAGTTTTGTGCATGTTCAAAACTTGACACCGTACACACCGGATGCCTACCGTATATAAACCGGACATTGACGTATTTCACCGGACAGTGTCCTGTTTCTATCCGTTTCCCCAGTCCGGTAAGGTGTGACTGAGCTTTTAGACGCCCATCCACACACACGAACACATGTGGCCAACTTTTGGCGTTGCTATGTGATGCCTGACTTGCGTGCCTCCATGGCAACCCATGACAATAACAGCCCCCCCCCCTCCCCAGCCCCACACACAGTTAATGATAGGCCCCGTGGCCGCTGCATTGGAGGGTTCGGCACAGGCCTGGAGTGGTCGCCTGCCCTTTATTTTCCTCCTTAGCGTCGTCTGAATCTGGGATCTGTTTCCATGGCAACAACACCTGGTGACTGACTGACTGAGGTGAGTGGGTGCGCCAACGAGGCTGAGTGTGTGTGTGTGGGGGGGGGGGGGGGGGGGGGGGGGGACTGCGGTCCCGGTCGGTAGTTTGCCCGGTGGCGCCGTGCCGCGGCGTCCTTAGTGATCGCCATGCCCACCAGGCGGCGTGGCGGTCCGTTAGCGACGGTTCAGCTCACTGACACCAGGCGTCACTCAAGGTGCCAGGGTCAGCGGTGCCACAACCACTCCCAGTCTCCGCCCCCCCCCCCCCCCCACACACACACACATACCCGCGCCCCGCCTTCCCCCTCCGCCAAACCGCCAAGACGAGTGAATGACGAGAGCAAAGACGTATATTTAGAGCAGAACCGTCCATCTTACTAGGAGTGTTACACATACTTAGCTCCCCATAGTGGTTAGACTGCTACTGCTAGTCACAGTGACCTGTATGAGGAGTGCTAGGTTTGGATAAATTGTTGTAAAATATCTGAAAAGATGACAGGGTCATTATCAGTGCATGTATGTATGTATGTATGTATGTATGTATGTATGTATGTATGTATGTATGTATGTATGTATGTGTGTGTGTGTATATGTATGTATGTATGTATGTATGTATGTATGTATGTATGTATGTATGTATGTATGTATGTATGTATACATACATGTATGTATGCATGTATAAATCAAATTTCAGTGCGCGAGTGACAGCATTTGGTGCCACCTGGCCCAACTGTGAAAGGGGGTCACCTGTAAAGATGTACACAACATATGGATGATCATATAGGGAACATTCCCTTTCATGCCTTTATACTCGCATAATTTGTATACATCACATATGTATGTATGTATGTATGTATGTATGTATGTATGTATGTATGTATGTATGTATGTATGTATGTATGTATGTATGTATGTATGTATGTATTCATGTTGGTTGTTGGGAGTTTTACATCCTGGCAACATGTAAGGTCATATCAGGACAGCTACTGTCTTGTAATAGTGCACACTCATGGCGACTTTATAGTGCTGCCCCACTGGGAGACCAGGCTGCCAGCACCATGACCCGATATCCCACTCAGTCACATTTTCCTGACACCAGTCATGAAGTGGTTTCTAGCAAAAACCATGGAAAAGAAGCCAAGATTATTATACCGACGACAAATTTCCACGGTAATGAGGATCTTCTAAAATATTCTGATATACGGCACAAGGGGGAATGCAAATTTTCTATTACTGATCGGTGTTCGTGACCAGGCGCATGTATGTGTATATATATATGTATGGGCTGGTGGTGCCTGAGTGGGATGTAAATAGACATAGTGGTGCTGGCAGGTCTGGGTGAGGGCACTCAGGGCCTACCCCCTCTGCTGGGATAGTGATCACCACACTCAACGGTCAAGGTCAGCTTGGTGGTGGTGGGCAGACCACTGGTAGCCATGGGGACCAGGAATGCTGGATCCCTATTGGTAGGGCCAAGAATGCTTGTTTCCCATTGGGGGAAAGAGGTGGGGTGATACTCTACAATGAACCCATGTAACCATATAAATAATAAACCAGAGGGCTTGACTCTCTCTTCTTCTTTCAACTTTTTACTCTTCCTTTCTCTTTGACTGTATTGATTTCACTATAGCCTACCTACACAGCCACAGATTCAAGCCTTAGCCTTTTTACACATAGACTTAGCACTGTCGGGGAATCGTGGAAACAAAACGGAAGTCAGGTTTCAACTAACCTTGTGGTGACTATTATCGCCGATACATACCAGACGGGATGGCCGAATGAGTTAGAGCATCCGTCTCCCATGCTGGTAGATCATGGGGTCGAACCCTGATCGAGTCAAACCAATGACTTAAAAATTGATACTTGTTGCTTCCTAGCTAGGCGCTCGGCATTATTAGGACAGGGCAAGGACTGGTGTGCTCAATGTCAGGATAATGTGACTGAGGGGAATACCAGGTAATGGTGCTAACAGCCTGGTTTCCCAGTGGGACAGCACTATAAAGTCGCCATGAGTGTGCACTGTCACAAGTCGGAAATCCTGGAAATCCGCGAAACCGTGGAGATCTTTCATCCCCGTGACACTGAGCTCCAAATATAACAGTCCTGAAGGTCTTCCTGTTTTTCATTTTCAAATGTTGCAACCCTGCCTTAAGGCCCAGTCACGTACATGTTAGTGAACATAGTTGAACGTAGTGGAGGCTAACGTAGTTGACTGTAGTGCAACGTACCGGCATCCGTACTTCTCCGTGATGATAATGTGATAATAACGTCTGTGGGCCGTGAGTTCCGATTTAAGCTTTGGACATGTTCAAAAGAGCACTACGTTTGAGACAGACCTAGCCTCCGTGATGATAACGTACTCTAGCATACTTCTTAATGTACTCTAGCGTACTTTGACCCACACAAAACCTTGGCCGTTGTGCTGTGGTCACATAGCCGTTAGTGGACGCAGTTGAACATAGTTGAATGTAGTTGAACGTAGTGGAGGGTAACATAGTTGAATGTAGTTGAATGTAAATGGACGTACTGGGATCCGCACTGTAACGCACTGGGATCCGTACCGTAACGTATTTATCCATACCATTAGGTGGGTCATCAACCAAAACCTGCCGTACCTTAATGTATTTGAACGTAGTGTCAGCATGTTTCACCCAAGTTATTCTAACTACGTTCAACTACATTCACAAACATGTATGTGACCAGGCCTTTAGTAACCAGGCGATACCAACCAACACTTGTCAGCTAATACTAATGAGCCCAGATCATGTAGCTAAAGGCCCTGTCACATTACGGCGTATGGCAGGAGCGTATTGAAAACCTATGTAGGTCCTGCGCGTGCCGGCCTATGATGACATTTGGTGACCTTTCGGGTGGTTTTGAGCGTATGTGGAACCTACGAGGAGCGAACGAGGAGCGTATGAGGAGCGTGCTGTGACATTTTTTGACAGTATGGGCCATACGCCCTCATAGGTCGAGATTTTTTGAGCATGCACAAAAAATTTTGGACGGACGGATTTATGAAAGCGTATGGCGGCGTATGCCTCATACGCTTCACATAAGCCGTCACCTGGCGGCGTATGAGTAGCGTATACGGCGTACACCGACGTATATGACGTAACGCGCCTACGCCGCCATACGCTCCCGCAAAAAAAACCTAATGTGACAGCCCCTTAAAGGCGTCCGTCCAAATTTGTTTGTGCATGCTCAAAAAATCTCGACCTATGAGGGCGTATGACCCATACTGTCAAAAAATGTCACAGCACGCTCCCATACGCTCCTCGTAGCTTCCACATATGCTCAAAACCACCCAAAAGGTCACCAAATGTCATCATAGGCCGGCATGCGCAGGACCTACATAGGTTTTCAATACGCTCCCACCATACGCTGTAATGTGACAGGGCCTTAACGAACATAACATGTTTAACAATCATTACAGGCTTCCCCTATAAAACAGTATTGAAGCACACCTGGGCATTAATAACAATCCTCTCCCATAATTAGGCCAAATAAAAGAATATATATTCTTATTTAGCGTCCCCGCCCGACCTCAGAAATGCCCCCGACCTACAAATATTAATTTGTTCTCTTTCAAAAAACCCTTAAAAAAATTAAACCTCCAAACAACACCCTCCCGCCTATTATACACTCAGTGGTCAGTCAGATTCCACCTGAAATCGGACAAAGTACAATAAAAACAATTTACATATTTTTAATATAGAGTTACGTTAAATACATGTAGTTTCAGTTGAATAAAGATTTTATAGTAATCGTAATGTTTTCTTGTCCAATTTCTAGCTAGAATTCAACATTACAAAATTAAAAATTAAAATAAAAACCTCCTGCCCGACCTGGACAGATTGAAATGGGTGGACGCTAAACAAGTATTTTTTTATGTGGCCTAATTTTATAGAAGTGGGTTATAAACAAGCACTCCACTGCAACAGAACAACATTGTGTTCTCTGTGGCGGAGTGTCTGACTTTTTTTCTAGGTCAGACTCCTAATCTGAAGGTCAGTGGTTCGATTCCCTGTGCCCCCACCTCTGCCAATTTGGATTTCCACCGCTGTGTAGAACTTACAGCGTCATCAAAGGCCAGTTGCTCTGTCTATGTGGTGTGGGAGGTTAAAAATCCCTTGGGACGGTAAAAGTGTAGACCCGGGCTTTCTATCGACAAACTGTCTAATGGTGAAAACAAATCTATTCAGACTTATCCATGATAGGCAGTATAAATCTTCAAGAAAAAAACAAAAAAACATCGAAACCCTAATGAAGAAAGTATCACGAGGCTATAAAATATTATTGAAGCATATCTGGGCTCACGTGTTTGATTGATTGCTGATGGTTTAATGCCGTGCCGGCAGGCAACAAGGGCCCATATTCACGGTGAAAAGCTAGTGCTATCTATTCTGTCAGTCTTGTCCATCACATTTATACACAATTACGAAATAGTAAAAGCCATGGCAAAATATATCAAATTCTGTCATTCGTGTCAATCACATTTAGACGAAATTACGAAATGGTCAGATCCACGTCAAAATATAGCAAAAACCATATCCGATGCAATTTCAAAGTGTTCACATTTAATGTCAATTGACAAAATCTAACTGACAAAAAATAGCCAAATTTACAGAAGGTGATACAGCCCAGTTTTTTTTTTTAGAAACTCTAAGACTGGTTTGTGATTTACATTGGTTAAGAACTCTCGCATGCGTCCTGATATGACCTTAGATGTTGCTGGGACGTAAAACAACAACAAACAAACAACAAACAACAACAAACAAACTCTCGCATGATATTTACATTAAAACAGTGTTGACATGAGGCTATGAAATCCATACACTCAAATAGAACGTGTCTGAGTGTTTCTGGGCATTGACAACCAATGAACTCGGGGGGTGGTGGGAGGGGTGTTCTCCCTTGAGTAAAAATGCATGAGTCAGCCAAGAGTGGCCAATGTGGCATCGAGCGAGGACCACTTGGTCCCGTTGACATCCAGCATGTCATTATAGATGTTCTTCAATGCTGTGGGTGATGCAATACAACTTATTACTATTATATCCGTGGCATGTGAGCCACTTCGAGGAAGAGAGAGGAAGAGAGGGGAAGAGAAGGTAAGAGAGGATAAGAGAGGGGAAGAGAGAGAGGGGAAGAGAGAGAGGGGAAGAGAGAGGGGAAGAGATGGGAAGAGGGAGGAAGAGAGAAAGAAGAAGAGATAGGGGAAAAGAGGAAGAGAAAGAGAGGAAGAGAGGGGAGAGGAAGACGGGAAGAGAGGAAGAGGATGAGAGAGGAGGGGAGGGAGAGAAAGGGAGAGGAAGAGTGGACGAGAGAGGAAGAGAGGATGAGAGAGAGGAAGAGTGACAGAGGAAGAGAGGAAGGAGCGGAATAGAGAAGAAGAGGGGGAGAGGAAGAGGGAGAGTGAACGAAGGAGAGGAAGAGACGAGAGAAAGGAAGAGAGGATGAGAGAGAGGACGAGAGAGGAAGAAAAACAGAGGATGAGAGGAAGGAGTGGAAGAGAGAAGAAGAGAGGGAGAGGAATGGAGAGGAAGAGAGCGAGGGGAGGAGACTAGAAATTAGAAGTGAGGGGTCGAGATAAAAAGAGGAAGGGACAGGAAGAGAGGAAGAGAGAGGAAGGGAGGAGTTACATTGAATTGTAACAATTCCCTTGTAGCCCCTAACTAGGCGGTGTAAGGTATTGTGCTCTACTGTAGTAAGTAGACACAGCACAGCACACACTGTGCCTGATAGCCCTGTCACACTACGACGTTTCTCACCAACGCGCGTCAACGAGTGCCGACGTGTCGCCTCGAAGCGGTGGGGTGCGTTACCGGCGCGTTACGAATGCGTTACCGGCACGTCGGTCCACTTTGAGTGACAGTGGCGTTCTGGGCGGAACGCCGGCACACGTCGATCGTTTTGTGCTTGCACAAAACTTTCGACGCGCCACAACGCGCGTCAACGTGTTGATTGGCGCGTTACGGGCGTGTTACCAGCACGTTGATACCCATTATCAGCATGTTGGCGGAACGCTGGTAGAACGTTGATTAACGTTGGCATTTTTTCGCCAAACCCCATTAGTGACGCACCACCGCCAAGCCAACAGGATGCTGATAACCCGCTGGTGGAATGTCAAGCTATCAAGTAACGGTCGCCGACGCTCAGTAACGCGCTGTCGACACGCTGATAACCCGCTGGCGGAACGTTGAGACGCGCCGACAGACACAGGAGGAATTCGGTCAAGCGGACATTTTTGTTGTTGTTCCGCCGCACGTCGAAACCCGTTGGCCACGCGCTACTAACATGCTACTAACACGCTGTGCTCCGTCGAATTTTCTCCCAAAACGCAGAAAAGTTGGACGTGTCTCAACGCTTTGAAAATATTTTGCGTGTTGGCAGCACGCTGGTAAGAAACGTCGTAATGTGACAGCACCATAAATGCAGCCCCAAACACCCCCTGTACCGCCACTCACTCACCCCCCCCCCCCCCGCGCCACAACGCCCACCTCACCCCTCCACGCCTATCGCCCAGAGCATCGCCCCCCTATCTGGAGGCGCAGTCTAGTCTATTTCTCGTGGAAATTGCGTTGGTTGCCGCGCGTTGCCGCCGTGTGGCGCTGTTTGATTGAAGCGGGGCCGGCTGGACGATTATATTGGCGTTAGCATCTCCGTCGTCACCACGCCGCTGGTAATGGGCAGGATGTTCACAGCCCCCACCCACTCCACCCTCTCCTACATCCCACCCCACCCACCCACCCTTCCACCCCTCACCCTCCCAGCCCCCTCCTTCCCTCCCAGCCCAATCCTCCCACCCCGCGCCTGCCGTCTGCCGCTAGGTGGCTGCTGTGGGGGGAGGGGGGCAGTGTTGCAAAGTATCTGTTGACCACTGAATGGATTATTAATATTACTGCCCCACCCCCTTCAGCGCACACGTGTTTATTTCATGAAATTACATTTCATTTGGGCGCGATACTGTATGTGTGATGATATAATGATTCAGATTGAGTAAGGATATTATTGTCGCAATCTTTTCGTTTACATTTATTTATTTGAGCTGCAATGTTGGTAATGGTTGGTTGTTGGAGTTTTATTAAGTCCTGGCAACATCTAAGGTCATATCAGGATGAGTACCGACTTGTGACAGTGTGCACTCATGGCAACTTTATAGTGCCACCCCACTGGGAAAATCAGGCCACTGGCACCATGACCCGATATCCCACTCAGTCACATTATCCTGACACTGAGCTAACCAGTCCTTGCTCTATCCTATTAATGCTGAGCGCCAGGCTAGGAAGTGACAAGTATCAATTTTATAAGGGATTGGTTTGACTCGACCTTCCGCATGCGAGGTCTGGGCTCTACCGATTCAGGCATCGCGCCTGGATTTCATGAAATGATATTTGGGCGCGATATTGTACCTGTGATGATATAAATATAATGTTTCAGATTGAGTAAGGATATTACAATAGCGATCTCTTAGTTTAAAAGTTATTTATTTATTTGCATTGCAATGTTGGTAATGAGACTGGTCGGAGAGGCAGTGCACATTATTAGTACAGGGGGTAAAGTGGTGGCATCGGCTGGAACCAGCGAATTCTCTACCCAACTGGACATGGCGCCAAGTGGCGGGAAAATAAGATAAAATGAAGGCCCGAAGTCGTCTGCTCGATTGCAGCTGATTCATCTATGACAGGGTTGCCAACATTGGAAAATGTAAAACCAGAAGATCTTAAGGGACGTTATATTGGGGGCGGGGGGGGGGGGGGGTCTGTGGAGTACTCCTACAGAATCTTTTTTAAAAACCTTAGATGCTGTGTGGTGCATTTTGGACACAATAATCTAAGATTTATATCATTTTGGAACATGAAAAACCAGAAGATTGATGATGGAGACATAACATATTGTACACCTTACGGCGAAACTGTAAGGGTTGGCAACCCTGGGGGGGGGGGGGATGTTCGTCTGGCATCTTCACGCACCATACAGTAATATAATATAATCGAAAGACACAATTTTACATCAGCATAGGGATATGGAAGAAGCGGAGTAAGTGTGGGTGTGGGTGTGGGGGGGGGGGGGGGGGGAGGGGGAGTGATTCCAAATGGGTCAAAGGCTGAGGCAGGGTGGCCAACATTGGGAAATGAAAAACCGGAAGGTCCTAAAGCTAAGATTCCTTATATGCTGTATGCGGCATGCGAATGTGAATAAAAATCTAAAAGCATGTAAATGAATAGTGGTGCTTCCATACGTCTGAATGCGAATGTGGCAAATGGATCGACGCATGGACCGATGCATGGACCGATCGGTGCGAATGCGAATACTGCTGCGTTTGCCATAGAAAACAATACTGTTCCTTCACAAATTTGGAGGAAAAACCCCCAAAAATGTTGGGGGTTGGCATATATCTATGTCGCATATACGACATTTGCATGCCGCATACCGCGTATAAAGAATCTTAGCTTAAGGGATGTTATTTTGGTAGGTTTCTGGGTACTCCCATAGAACATCTTAAAAATCTTAGTTGACCTGTGGACACAATAATCTGTAAGATTTATATAATATTACTATATTAATGGTATTCATTTGGCTGAATCGTTTGTTTGTTGGGGTTTTACATCCTATCAACATCTAAAGGCCCTGTCACACTACGACGTGACAACGTCAGCGTAGGCAGAACGTGAAAATAAGTATTTTACGTCGAAGTTATCGGCGTAATATGCAAATTGTGGACGTGAATGCCGCGTAGTTGACGTGAGCGTAACGTGAATGAAAGTAACGTCGGCCTAGCGTAGTGTTAGGGACATAGCTAAGCATGGGCGTAACGGGATGCGAGCTTGGTCGACGGCGGGCTAGCTTAACTGAAACGTTGGTCAAACGTCGGTGTAGCGTTGTGACGTTAGCTGTAACGTGAGACCGTTAGGGGGAGCGGTAATTGGCGACCTGACCGGGCGTAAGTGTAACGGGAGCCTAATGTCGCCGTAACGCGCGCGACGTGGACGTAACGTGACCGTAACGTGATCGAAAAGTACAAAACACCCGTCGCAGGGTAGATGTCTGGGTATATAAGGCTGGGGTTCAGATCACGTTATTCTTATTAATTATATTAAATAATAAATTATCTCCTAATAATAGTCTTAATATTATAATTTTTTTTATTTTTTTATTAATATAATTATTTATGAATATAATTAAATTTTTATTAACTAACTTTTTTTATTTTTTTTATAATTATTTATTAAATTTTTTGTTTTATCAAATTTCAAATTCCCAATCTGTAAGATTTATATATTATTACAAATCGAATAATAATGTGGTATTCATTTGGCTGAATCGTTTGTTTGTTGGGGTTTTACATCCTATCAACATCTAAGGTAATATCAGGGTGGGTATTGACTTGTGACAGTGCACACTCATGGTGACTTTATAGTACTGTCCCACTGGGAGACCAGCCCACCAGTACCATCACCTGATATCCCACTCAGTCACATTATCCTGATACTGAGCTAACCAGTCCTTGCCATATCCTATTGATTACCAAACGCCAGGCTAGGTGCCGGAAAGTATAAATTTGATAAGTCATCGGCTTGACTCGGTTATGATTTGAATGCGCATGGGAAACCTGTGGCGTTATCGATTCGGCCACCGGATCTGGTCAGCCGAATAAAAAGCACCCCTATATCAAAGTAACACATAGATCTATGCAATAATAATACCAGAGAGAATTTGGATAATATCTGACAATGAGGCTAAAGATGCAGTCTACAAGCCGTATATCGCTGTCGGATACCGATTTGATTAAATTAGATTCGATTAGAGCAGAGCAATCAAGACATGTTCAGGCATTTTATTTTTCTACCCAAAGTGAATTAGATCAGTTCAAGTGCTCTTTCTATTGGGTTTTATTTTTCTCCCCAAATTTTTTTTGTGGTATTTGTTTCCCCCTTTTATTATATTTTATCCTTGTTTTGTAGGAAACTCTTAAAACCTTTTTTTTTTTTTTAAAGAAACCCTACATTCATTAAAAACTAGCCATTATAGTTTAATAGCATGTTTACATCGTTGACAGAGGACCAGTGTACAAGTCTATCTGGACCGACTGCTCAGCAGCACTCCCGAAGCAGGTTCTCCCGAGGGACCACCAGTACGGCTGTTAAAAATTCATTTGCCACGTACTGATTCCTAAGTTCACCAAGCTGTTTTCCTTCTTGTGCCCCCCCCCCCCCTCCCACCCGCCCCATCTGCACCCCCTTAACAAAATTAACCGAAGTTAATAACTTAAGTGCCTTGTAATAATTGGTGTTAAGCTTGCCAATAATTGAAATATTTTCCTTTCTTATGTTCATCCACAAAAGGCAATCAACGGAGAATGCTGTGTTTTTTTTGGGCGTTTCTTTCCTTCTTCCAAATTAAAATAAAACGGGGGGTCAAATAATCAGTTCGCAATTAAAATGGCCATCCATTGGCTGCCTGGGGAGGTGGGGGGAGGTGGGGGGGAGGAATCACGTCAAGCATTGCTTGTGATATGGGTGGTTGTTTGTTGGGGGCTCCACGTCCTGGCAACATCTATGGTCATATCAGGATGGGTACCAACTTGTGACAGTGTGCACTCATGGCAAATTTATAGTGCTGCCCCACTGGGAAATCAGGACGCTGGCACCATGACTCAATATCCGGACACTGAGCTAACCAGTCCTTGCCCTATCCTATTAATGCCGAACACCAGGCTAGGAAGTGACAAGTATACATTTTTAAATCATTGGTTTGATTCTACCGGGAACTGAACTCCTGACCTTCCGCATGTGAGGCTCGCGCTGTACCGATTAGGCGACCGCGCCCGATTTGTGATTCTTTGTTTGTTGTTGTTTTACGTCCTAGCAACATCTAAGGTCATATCAGGACGGGTACTGACTTGTGACAGTGTGCACTCATGGCGACTTTATAGTGCTGCCCCACTGGGAACCCAGGCCGCCAACACCATGACCTGATATCCCACCAGTCACATTATCCTGACACTGAGCCAACCAGTCCTTGCCCTATCCTAATAATGCCGAGCGCCAGGCTAGGAAGCGGCAAGTATAAATTTTTAAGTCAGTGGTTTGACTCGACCAGGATTCGAACCCACAGACTCTTGGGTTCGGATCTCCCGATCTCCCAAAACAGGAGAAGGATGCTCTATTCATTCGGCCACCCCGCCTGGTCTCCGGTTTGTGATACGGAGACACATCTTTTAGGTGTTAAATGTCAGGAGAGTGGCTGGTGACTGGGAGCAGTAAGAGCAGACGACTTTTTCACCACACGCACACACACACACGCAGTGAAGCTGGTTCTCACCAGGTGGCGCGCTTTAGGAAATTGATCCGGGATATGTGTCACGCAGAAATCGCCACTGAAAGTTCCTCAAAATAAAGGTTGTTGGTGTGTTTATTTGTTGTTGTTGTTGTTGTTTGGAGGGGATGGCGACGGTTAGATATTCGTTTTAATCATTCAAATTCTTGTTGATTTCAGACTATTATAAGTTTACGTGAATGAATGTAACATGGCTGGAAGATATGATATGGCGCTGAAAAAATAACTTTATTCGCTGAATAAAATGATCATTTACAAAAAGAAAAAAAAACAAAAACAGAATAGAACCGTGTACTAAGTTATAGTCAGCTCAGTCGATCGATGTAATGTTTCGGGTTTTTTTTGGCTTTCGATAGGAATTAGGTCAAGTGGATTCAATCTGGGTCACAAGGGTTTAATCAGGGCACACATACGCTAAGTTTATGATGCGAAAGTCTGATTAGTCATGATTATTGGTTAGGGGAACAATGCTTTTGGAGCGTGTCCAATGTTCGAAAGAATTCTAATTTTCACAGAAAATGGTCAGAACTAGAATCAAGCTGCTTGCCACATGAGTTGCCTGACCAAGTCTTCGGAGATATATATACAGATGAACCTCGATCCAACGGACACCGATGCAACGGATTCCAGATCCAACGGACACAATCCGCTAGAGTGAATATCTGGTCCGAACGTTTAAAACTCCCGAGTGATATCTGTAAGGCTAAGGACAAGCTTAGAAAATATGCTGTAAAGTTTAATATTGACTCTAGTAAGGATAAAAAGGGGGTCATTCATGTACGTAGGCATATGAAAGATCCCCAGAGGCATATGAAAGATCCCCAGAGGCATATGAAAGATCCCCAGAGGCATATGAAAGATCCCCAGAGGCATATGAAAGATCCCCAAGGTAAAGTAGAGGTGAATGTGTGTGGGGTAGAGCCCCCGGAAAATGTTGTCGCTGCAACGGACAAACGGCGTTAACGGACAACTGCTCCCCCCTATTAGTCCGTTGGATCGAGGTTCATCTGTATATATATATTTATATTATCGTAATCCCTTCAAGGTTGATGGCTACGGTCAGAGGACATGGCCAGTTGGCCCTCTAGAGAGGGAGTGATTTGATTCGCTAAACTACGTTGGAAGAATAGAATCAACATTATATAGCAGATGAAATAGAATAATGTCGATTGAAAACAATGATTCAGAATAGTTGTGTGTTTTATAATTAATTGCATAGACATTTTCGAATTTATAAAAATGGAAAAAAAACACACACACAAAACAAACTAAAACTAGTACGGTAAAACCTCCACAAGAAGTTGTGGCAGTAGTTGTTTTGAACCAAGTCTCGTTTTAAAGAGAGATCAATAAGTGGAATCAATTTATTGCATTATTTAACTGAAATGCTGCTCTAGAACTTTGTGTATCATACTGGGGGTCTCACTACACCACATAAAGGATGGCGGACCCGGCATCTGTTGGCAGCGTAAGTTGACTTATTCAGTAAACTGGCCGCCCATTGGCAGCAACTTACACATACCGCCTATATGTTTCCACCAGCTCTACCGATTTCAGCCGTCCCTTTCCTACCAGTTCTACCGATTCCTGCCATCCCTTTCCTGAATATTGGAGAGACCACTGTCATGGTATGTGTGTATTCACCACCTCCCGACGTCCCGACTTCACCAGAAGTTAATGACGTCAGAGATGGATTAGGATAAGTCAGTTGCATACACCACTGAGTGTTCTTCGGCAGTGTGTGTACATCCAATATCACTTAGGTGGTAATATTTATACAATATGCCTTAGTTCCTTTGGTACGTCCATATTTCTAAGTGGTATCTTTCTTTCTGTCTTTGCGGGGGTTAAGTGGATGAATATCTCACATGGCTATCTCGGTATTCAAATACAATTCTGGTTTTATTCCCTGAATAAATTGTTCACCCCCACACACAAAGAGAGAGAGAGAGAATGAACAAAATAAAAGAAATTAACAAATGAATGAGGGAGGGAGGGAGAGAGAGAGAGAGGGAGAGAGGGAGGGAGAGATGGGGGGAGAGCGAGAGAGAGAAAATACCGCTTAGAAATATGGATGTACCGAAGGAACTGAGGCACATTGTATAAATATTACCACCTAAGTGATATTGGATGTACACACACTGCGGAAGAACACTCAGTGCCGTACACAACTGACCTATCCTAGTCCATCTCTGACATCATTATCTTTAGGTTTTTCTTCCCTTTCTTGTCTTCTTCTGCTTCTGTCAATGACAAAGCTTCTGTCTCTAGCACAATAAGAGGCCAGCTCGCTATTTCCTGCCACTATGGCACCATAATTATCCATCCTCACAGTCACTACTTTGCAATTACAATTTGGAAATAACCTACTGTTTTGGTCACAAAAAGCCTGATCTGATGCAGTTTATAAATCGGTGTGTTGTGAATGTTTCTAACAGACAGTTGCGATAAATAAAGAATTATAAATAGTACTCTTTTGTCCCCGTGTGTGTGTGTGTGTGTGTGTGTGTGTGTGTGTGTGTGTGTGTGTGTGTGTGTGTGTGTGTGTGTGTGTGCGTGCGTGCGTGCGTGCGTGCGTGCGTGCGTGTGTGTGTGTGTGTGTAATAAACTCATAGTGTTTGTGTGTTTTTAAAGGGGCTCACCTTTAAAAGAGAGAAAGAGAGGGGAGAGGGCAGAGAGAGCACATGCGTTGACTTTAGTTTTGATTGATTGATTGGTGGTTGCTTTACGCCGTGTCGGCAGCATAGGCCATATTCACGGTGAGAAATGTTTGTTTTTTGTTCAAACCATCGCTTTTACATGTCAAAGCAGACAATCAATTATGTGCCGATAGACACTCATTAAATTAGAAAGCTAACAATCCTATATTTGTGGTCAAGGGAAACAAATTCCCATAGAAAAAAAGTTTTATTAATAATTGATAGAATCTATTTAGTAAACTATATGAGGTGGTACAATCCAGCTGCCCTCAAAAAGGCTAAAATGCTTTCCTGTTTTACCTTAGTAAAAAGGTCATGCATACTATCTGCAGTGTAGAACTGTTGGCGCAGGGCCAAAAAATCAATGTAACTTAGTCAAATGTGTTTGAGTGTGAGCGGGGACTGACACCCAATACATTCAGGGGGAGGTTCCCCCTTGAGCAGAAAAGCATGTGTAAGGCACGAGTGGCCAATACGGCAGCGGCTAAGGACCACTTGGTCCCGCCGACCTCCCGCATGAGTCTGTGGTGGTTTTCCCACAGATGGTTCAATTTCTTTTAAGTTTATTAATGTAGTAGTAGCTGCCACAATGAAACACCATTTTCTCTTATTTCACTGATAATACTAGTGTCATGGGGGTGATAAGAATGGGAAATATTGCCCCTGGAGAGGGACTCGAACCCACATCTCTTTGCATTCCGGGCCAGTGTGCTAACCATTACCAAAGACCCTATAATACTAAGACGGCTCACTCCCTATCTCTTCCATGGTAATGTAAATTTTGCAGTGGCACCTTGTGGTGGGTTTGATCAGCCCGGCTGCTGGTTGGTGTTTCACATGTAAACACATACAATTAATACTATATTATGCAATGAGACTAGGGTTAACGTGGTAGTGCAATTAACACATCATATTATGAGAAGTAGTATGAACACTATATGAAATCATAACATACACATCATCATTAGCATCATCATCATCATCATCGCCATCATCACACATCTTTCACATTCATATATACATTTATACATATAATATAGCAACTGTTTAACCAAGAGAACAGCCAGCACACCAAGTGGTGGGTTTGATCATTTTGATTACACAGTACAGGCTGAGTGAGCCGTCTTAGTATTATAGGGTCTTTGCCATTACACCACCTAGGCTCCCTGATGTCACCACAGTTGTAGTGCAGACCACTAGTATTACACAACTTTAAAAGAAGATAGGCAAAATAATAAGATGAACTGAATATGGACTTCAGTGTAAATTGGTGAGCTTTTAATGCATGTATACAGTCAACCATCGTTAATCTGGACTCTTGTGTTCCCCAAATTAGTGAGGTTATTGGAGCTAATGGGGCTGTCACACTACGACGTAACGACGTCAACGTAGGGAGAACGTGAAGAACGTTGAACTTCTCGGCGTAGTATGCAAATTTGGGCACAAGTTGAACGTGGATGCAGCGTAGTGGACGAGAACGTAACGTTGGTAAAGCGTAGTGATACCGTCAGTCACGAGAGAGGACAACGTCACTACGCTCACGGAACGTTATGAACATTATTCCATCGCCAGAAGAACGTTACATGACGTTAGCTATGTAATGAGACGTTGAACGTACATTGAATGCACGTTCTCCTGACGTTCTCCTGATGTTTTCCTGACGTTCTCCTGACGTTCCCATTAAGCCTCGTAGGCTTTTGCACTTGGTTTAATGTGGGTCAATGTAGTGGAACGTAGTTGAACGTAGTGAGCAGCGTTGAAATAACGTCCGCTTAACGTCATTGACGTTCACTGAACGTGAACAGAACGTACGGCGAACGTAAACCCTTACGTTCGACCTACGTCCAAAGTTTTGAACATGTCCAAAACCTTGACGTAACTCGACGTAACACGACGTAATGTGACGTAGCTCGACGTCATTCTAACGTCATTTTGACGTCATCATGACGTAACCCAACGTCATGACGAAAAATGATCACGTTAGGCTCACGTTGGCTCGTCACGTCGTAGTGTGACAGGGGTATAACGATTTTGACATGCAATTATTAAATACCTTGAATAATCATCAGGTAACGTGTATTTTTATATATAATACAGCCAACGATCAGTAGTAATTCATTAGTGGGCGTGGTGGCCTCATCGGTAGAGCGCAGGCCTCGCAGGCGGATGGTCGGGAGTTCGATTCCCGGTTGGGTCAAACAAATGACTTTAAGATTGATAATTGTCACTTCCTAGCCTGGCGCTCAGCATTAATATGCTAGGGCAAGGACTGGGGCCATATGCAGGAGTCGGTGTTACCGAGCCAAAACACGTTTAGAGGGGATTTCTGGTTTAGCGCCGAAAAGACGCTATGCATGAGTCAGTGATAGGCCTAACACCGCTCGTTTAAGGTCCGCGACACTAACCCCGTTTCATATGACGTTTAAGGGCAGTGTCCAAATCTATTCAATGCTATCATATTTAACAGAATTAAATATGCAATAAGTGAAATTTGATCAATTTAACCCTAAATTCGAAGCAATATTAACGCTGCCTCTTACGGCGGCGATATTAATATTAATATTTTCGAATTGACGAACGTACAGTAAACAAACCGCCGCCGCCGCCAGTAGCCTTAATAATGCTTCGAATTTAGTGTTAATTTCATGAAATTTCACTTATTGCGTATCTAATTCTGTTAAATATGATAGCATTTAATATATTTAAGCCTAATATATGGTTACAGATGCAGAGGGATTTCCCAAATATATAAATAAATTCATGTTTATCTATAATGAAAGTGTTACGCGCTCCTGCATACGACTTGACAGAGTTCCCGAGGTCGGTGATAGCTAAACGGTAACAGGCTCTAACACCAAACCCCGCTAACACTGACTCCTGCATATGGCCCCTGGTTAGCTCACTTTCAGGATAATGTGACTGAGTGGGATATCAGGTCATGGTGCTGGCAGCCTGGTGTCCCAGTGGGGCAGCACTATAAAGTCGCCAAGAGCACGCACTGTCACAAGTCAGTACCCGTCCTGATATGACCTTAGATGTTGCTAGGACGTAAAACAACAAACAAAAAAGTAATTCATTGTCACACCAGTCATAAATTTGACCGAATATTTAATTTTTATTCTCATTAAAAAAAAAAATTCATGTTATGGCTGATCCATAAATGGAGGTGGTGTAGTATATACCCGTAGGCAGTAGGTGTTGTATTTATAGTCGCCATTTTATGTTTTGGGAGCATTCGTACTGCAGTTCCGCTATCAAATTAGAGCACTAAAATCAATGGTGGAGATCTATTCTATGAATATTTAGATTAGTTGGTCGGTTGTTGTTTTACATCCTAGCAACATCTAAGGTTATATTAGGACAGGCACCGACTTGTGACAGTGCATAATCATGGCTACTTTATAGTGTTGGCCTACTGGGAAATCAGGCCACTGGCACCATGACCCGATATCCCACTCAGTCACATTATCTGGACACTGAGCTAACCAGTCCTTGCCATATACTAATAATGCCGAGTGCCAGTCTAGGAAGCAACACGTATAAATTTTTAAGTCATTGGTTTGACTCGACCGGAAACCAAACTCCTGACCTTCCGCACGTGAGGCCTGCACTCAGTATTTAGATCAAAGAAAGCGCTTTTCAAATTGAATATGGTCAGATGAGATTTCTAGGTTGAACATGGTCAGATTAATGAACATCTAAGGTCATATAAGAACTGGATTCAAACTAATTGCTGACATATATCGTTTGCATTTTGTGCTAGTGAAGTGGCGATTATATAAAAAAAAACACGAAGAAAAACAATTCTGTGGAACCATCCAGATCTTTCCTCCCCCTTTTTCTTCTTGAAGATTTATACTGCCTATCATCGATAAGTCTGAACAGTCTTGTTTTCACCATTAGACAGTTTGTCGATAGAAAGCCCAAACCCTACATTTTTACCGACCCAAGGGTTTTTTAACCTGCCATATCACATAGACATGGCACGAAAGCAACTGGCCTTTGACGACGCTGTGTATAACTGTCAGTTATACACAGCGGTGGAAATCCAAATTGGCAGAGTGATGGCACACCCATCCCTCATGCCCCCTCCCGTAGTTTTTATTGAAAGTCAGACGCCCTATAACTTATAAGGGACCCCACATTTCTGTGGTGGTTTAGTCACTGGTTTCTGTCCCTGTGCGTCTCTCTCACGTGGTACATCACGTGACACGATTGAGCCAATCAGCACCCACCCCCCATCCTGCTTTAGCCAAGTGTTGAAAGTTTCACTCAGTCACGCCAAGCACAGATCCGGTTGCCTTCCTCGGTTATTTTGTTGGCGCTAAACGAACTGCTTCTGGCTGAATGTGTCTGGCCTGTCATAGTGTATTTATATATATATAGATATCGGTAGAACACAGGCCTCTCGGGCGGAAGGTAGGAAGTTCAATTCCCATCAAGTCAAACCAATGACTTACAAAATTGATACTTGTCGCTTCCTAGTCAGGCGCTCAGCCTTATTAGGATAGGTTGGCTCAGTGTCAGGATAATGTGGCTCAGTGGGAACTGTGCCTGGTTGCCTGATTTCCTAGAAGGGCAGCACTATAAAAGTCGCCATGAGTGCACACTGTGACAAGTCGGCACCCGTCCTGATATGACCTTAGATGTTGTCAGGACGTAAAACTCCAACATCCAATGTACAGAGACTGGGACGGCCTACTCGGAACAGACACCGCTGGTTAAAACAACACCCCGACTATAATGGTTGCCGAGCTAGCCGAGTATGGCGCTTAACATGCAACATGATGAAGTACCGCAAATACACCAGTTCAGAGTTGACAAACTGACTGCTGATTCTCAGGTCACCTCCACTTTTCCTAGTCTCTGTCATTAGATAGTTAGTTTGTTAGTGGTGGTTGCTAAAGGCCGTCACACTATGACGTATGGCGTTAGTGCATGCATAACGTTTCGAAATGAAAATATAATTTAAATAGGTTGGCATTCGCCAAACTTTTCGTGCTGCAGGCGGCCCACGCAACTTATGAAACGTATACAGAGTGTATGGCTGGCGTATGCGTGGCGCCTAGCGATGTATACATGGCATATAGCGATGTATACTCGGCAAGCTGGGACGTGTAGTGACGGTTGGAGGCGACAGTTTCAGCGCATCAGTAATGAACAGCGACGTATGGTCAACATATGCCTAGCGTGTCGACGTGTGCCTAATGTATGCAAAATGTATGCATAACGCATGCAAAGCATATTCGTGATGTATGCGAGCACATTTAGGCCACGCCCTGGGCAGGTGATCTGTCGCCAATGGGTATAAATACCCTGGAGTTTTGGCTCTCTCCACACAAAGCCACCGTGCCTGCCAAGAAGAACATCACAGCTTCAGCTGCCTGCAAGTAGGTATCCCAAGTGCCTTGCCAATCCACCAATAATCTGTGTGTGTAGCCTTAAAATTCATCATTTTCAATCTGTTGCTGTGTTCTAAGTTATTCACCAATTGAAATCAAATCTAAACGAAAATAAAGCTTCATATTTCTTCTTTCTAATAGTACCATCCACATTAGGATATTACTTTGATCAGGTAAAGAAAACCAATGCTTTGTCAAGTCCCATTTATGTAGAAAATCACCTTGTTTCAACTAACTTATCCATGACATTTTACACTGCTTCTTCAAACCTCCAGCGCCCATTCACCAGAGCTACTAGCATCATCATGCCAATGGTATCATTTTGTTGCCAATACTACAGGCCATATATTCATATTTTGTCCTTGAATAAATTTGTTGTCCATCTATTTAAAATTTTAATTAAAAATGTTCAATTAACCACCATTTCTGAACCGAATAATGGATAACTTAGGTTTTTACATGAAAATAAAGATTTTTTTTCTTTAAAAAAAAAAGGAAAAAAAAGAGAAGTTTATCATGATTCTTAATCTTAGCAATGCACTGTGTGAAGGCGCGAATGTGAGACAACAAAAATGTTGGCTCTACTTAATAATTAAATGCTAAAGTTGTGCCGTCGACCCGGGGAATATTGCAATGCGGGGTCGATCCGGCATCATCCGGGTGTTGTCCGGGGGTAGTTTGTGTCCCGTCCGGGGCAGTCCGGGACATTTTTAAACCGGAAGAGCCACGTTTTAGCCACGGTTTAGCCCCGACAGAGCCACGGACCACTCCTGGGCTGCCCGGTTAAGACCCGTACAGGCCAAATGACCACGGATAGCCACAGATGACCATGTATTACTCATGGATTACCCCAGGATGAGTCCCGCATTTCAGACTATCATCCGGGTAGTCCGGGGGTTGTCCGGGGCTCATCCTGGGTGATCTGGGCTTGTAGTCCGTGGCTCGTCTGGGTAGGTGTGAGAGCGAGGGAAAAATAGTGATTTTATCTGGGACTGTCCGGCTAAAAATACGGGGCTAGTCCGGGTAGGTGTGACTTGGGCTTTAGGCAGGATTTGAAAAAAAAGTAAAACATGAAAAGAAACCTTCAACAAATTGTACATTTTTAGAAAGAAGCTACTATAGACCTAACATAAAATAAAGGTCATTTCTATGCGGCGAGACGTACTGGGCATTTCAGGAAGGGTAATTTCACCCAAGTTTATACTGCCTGCACCGCTCCATGTTTACGACAGATTGCAGCAGACGACATCCCGCTAGCTTGTCATTACAGCGCGCAATCCCGCCATGCAAAATACATCCCATAATATCTCAGCGGGCGGTAAAACCAGGCTCTTTACCATACGGAGAGGGGGGGGGGGGGTGCTGCGTCCCAAACACACCTTCACACTGGTCGGACCAATTATGAGAGGGACTCAGTTGGATTTATACGAAAAGGTCTCCAGAATGCAGACGCAATGGCCTAACTGGTAGAGCGCAGGCTTCCCATGCGGGAGATTGGGGTTCAATTCACGGTCGAGTCAGCAAACCAATGACTTATAAAAATGTATACTTGTCGCTTCCTAGCCTGGCGCTTGGAGTTATTAGGATAGAGCAAGGACTGGTTGGCTCAGTGTCAGGATAATGTGACTGTGTGGGATATCGGGTCATGGTGCTGGCGACCTGATCTCCCAGTGGGGCAGCACAATAAAGCCGGATTCGAACCCCATGCCCTGTCACCCGGGAAGCAGGCACTCAACTTCCTTTCCTTCACTCGCTAAGTTTCGCAAAAATAAAGTTCCACAAAGAACATGTAAAGATAGACCGTAGAGTAATCTCATTGGGATTGATGCTGAGGAAAAATTATCATTAAATGGTCTAGTTTTGTCCAGATCCAATGCATTTACTTCACACCACAATCCATGCTTTGGACAGTCTGGTTTCCACGTGGTCAACTATGCAAGTTCCTGCTTAAAAGACAAAGTTGCATAGTCCAATAGTTTTGAGTTTCTAATATGAATAAGCAATGCTTAGGACTGACCCCCAGGTCGTATTCGATTAACACGACCCGGGAGACTTGGATCACTATGGAAGATCTGTAGGGAGGGACCAGTGTAGTTGTTCCTCGACTCGCCATGCGCTACTGTGGGGTGGGGCATTGTCTAGGCATTAAGCCCATAGGCAATTTTTAACCAATCGCTGTCGTCCAGCCTGTGTGCTGCGTAGCGAAGTTGGACGGGCTTATTTCCGTTCCCGTTTGCTGGATTTGGATTATTCAACGTTGAGTATACAAATGGCGGAGCCCATATAGGGCTATTTCCGTTTGCTGGATTTTGGTGATTTCATTGTCCACCTCTATGAGTACGAGTATTGTTTATGTATACACGTGTTAGTCCTTAGCCTCCCCCCTGGGTGGGCTGGTATCATTTTCTGAGATAAATATGTTACGTTGATGGTTATAATCTCACTTACATTAGCTTGAAGTGACTTTGATTATAAACGGTTACCGTTAGAAATATTTGATGTGTAAACATCAGGGACGATAGTGGTTTCAGGCAAAAAAAGAAAAGCGGAAATGAAGCCAAGATTATTATCCCGATGGCAAATTTCAATTACACCTATATAAAAAAATGCCTCCAGGCTGTGAAAAAATCCGGAAATCCGCTTAAATGTGGAAAAATATCATCCCTGAAACATCAAATTAATTTTGACATGCCTGCCAAAACTCTGATCACATAGCCTTTAAATTGACTCAGTATGCTTGCTCTTCTATGTAGCAACACATACTATTAAAGGGCAACCAGACAGGATGGCCGAATGAGTTAGAGCGTCCCTATCCCGTGTTGGTAGACCATGGGATCGTGGGTTCGAACCCTGGTCGAGTCAAACCAATGACATAAAAATTGGTACTTGTCGCTTCCTAGCCGGGCGCTCAGCATTATTGGGATAGGGCAAGGTCTGGTTGACTCAGTGTCTGGACAATGTGACTGAGTGGGATATCAGGTCATGGTGCTGGTGGCCTGATCTCCCAGTGGGGCAGCACTATAAAGTCGCCATGAGTCCGCACTGATATGACCTTAGATGTTGCTAGGATGTGAAACAACAACAAACAAACTATTAAAGGGCACCAGTATCTCAGTTGGATATGCAGGTTCAAATCTATCTCAATGTTTTTCTTGAACAAATCTGATGCTTTTATCGGACTACGTAACTTTAAACAGTTGCCTAGCAACTGCTTATCAAAACTGTGCATCTTTATTCAGGGATACAAAAGAAAAAGCTGGACCATCCACCAACCGTAACCACTAGATATCTACATTTTCATGAATTGAGAGCATAGTTAAGTAAACAAAGGTTGGTTATTGGAGTTTTACGTCCTGGCAACATCTAAGGTCATATCACGAGAGTTGACAAGGGTCTTCGGTGGCTGTTTCCAATTTTGTTCTAATTTATAATTTGGCTTAAAAATTCCTAATGGTTCTCCAGCCAGACCTATAGGAGTAATCCCATGAGCAGGGGGGGGGGGGTCCTGGGGTAAAAATAAGTTTCTCATTGTGAAGATGTACATACCGACATGACAATGCGCACTCGTGGCGACTTTATAGTGCTGCCCCACTGGGAGACGACCGCCGGAACCATGACCTAATTTCCCACTCAGTCACATTATCATAACACTGAGCTATTAGCTTACCCTAATAAGACCGAGCGCCTGGCTAGGAAGCGACAAGTATAAGTTTCTAAGTCATTGGTTTGACTCGACAGAAACGCGAGATGGATGCTCAAATCCTTCGACTATCCCATCTGGAGGATCACAACATGATAGTCTGTGAATAATGACTGCCCGTTAACTTCAGTCTACGTGGAATGACCCGCTAGTAAACGGTGGCCGAATTGGTAGAGCGTGGGCCTCGCGTGCAGTTCCCTGTCGAGTCAAACCAATAACTTATAACATTGATACTTGTCGCCCCTGCCCTGCAGAGTTGTAAACCACCGCCTTGTGGTACAGGTTCTTGACAGAACCGAAGGGTAAGGGAACAAACCCTAAACAGAAAACCATGTCACTGTGGCAGCATTAAAGGCGGTTGATGTATGGAACTCCCAACATCTCCCGACCAGCCACTGCAGGGACAAATAGTTTTGCGCCTGTCTGGACATGTTGTTGCCGGTGTGAAACCTCTATTTGCTCCCCGAGAGAGTGCCGCTGGTAACTTGCAAAAGCCAGCAGCACTTCAACACTTTTGCAGGCAGCTTTCATGAAATGGAACCTGAAGCTGAGAGACATTAAGACCGACTCATGGACATCACTCTCACAGCAGACAGCTAAATGGAGAGCGGCAGACAAGTAATGAAAGCAGTCTTTGTCGCATCGTGACCGACAGCATGATGATGATGATGATGACTTGTCACTTCCTAGCCTGTCACTCGGCATTAATAGGATAAGGCAAGGGACAGGTTAGCTCAGCGTCAGGATAATATGACTGAGGTGGGATATCAGATCATGGTGTCAACAGCCTGATTTCGCAGTGGGGCAGCAAGCACCATAAAGTCACCATGAGAGTGCACTGTCACAAGTCGGTACCCCTCCTGATATGACCATATATGGTGCCAGGATGTAAAACTCCAACAACCAACCAACCAGTAAGACGGGCTCACAAACTCATTTATATGCATCGTTGTGGCTCAGAACGAGGCTCCCTTATTCAGCGAGGGCGAGGCTTCACTTTCAGTTTAATTGATTTACTTTAAAATGGCGCCGTCGGCCGTTCTATTACAGCACCACTCAGGGCCCGTTACGTCACGTGATCAGCGGAGAAACCCCCACGAAATAAACACTGCCGGATTCCCTCTGAACTCTCATGTTGGTTGGTCGGTTGTTAGGAGTTTTACGTCCTGGCAACATCTAAGGTCATATCAGGACAGGTACCGACTTCTGACAGTGCACACTCATGTCGTGTTGGCCAACTGGGAGACCAGGCCGCCAGCACCATGAACTGATATCCCACTAAGTCACATTATCCTGACAACCAGCCATTGCCATATCCTAATAATACGGAGCGCCTGGATAGGATGCACAAAATATAAATTGTTAACTCATTGGTTTGAACCGACCAGGGTTTGAATCCCATGATCTACCAAAACGTGAGACAGACACTCAACTCATTCGGCCACCCCGTCTGGTCTCCTTATGTAGAACACGTCCTGATATTACCATAGATGTTGCTAGGACGTAAAACCCAAACAGACAAACAAACCGTACACAGAAACACACACACTGCATCCACACACACACACACTGCATCCACACACACACACGCACACACTGCATCCACACACACACACACACACACACACACACACACACACACACACACACACACACACACACACACACAAGATAAATATCTAAGTTATTTTGCTAAATTAACAGAGGTGTTAGATTTTCATATGAATTATACCATAATGGAGCGGTCACAAAGACCCTATAACACTAGGACCGCTCACTCCCTATCTCTCCCATGGTAATGGTAATGTTTCAGTGCCACCTTGTGGTGGATTTGATCAGCCAGGCTGCTGGCTGGTGTTTCACATGTAATGGCTGGCACACACCTACCGTTTGTCCGCACCCACCTACCGTTTACGATTCGCGCACTAAAACTGACGACCCGACCCGACCCGACCCGTTTCCCGACTGGAGCGCTCACATATACCGTCCGTTTTCGCGACTGTGATCCACGCACCTGGTGTCTTTAGCACAAACTACCCTAGCTACCCGAGCGCCTCCTAGCGTTTTGTGTGTGTCTCTGTGTTTCTGTGTGTCTGTGTGTGCGTCTGTGTGTGTGTGTGTCTGTGTGTGTGTGTCTCTGTGTGTGTCTCTGTGTTTCTGTGTGTCTGTGTGTGTATTTCTGTGTGTCTGTGTGTGTGTCTGTGTGTGTTACTGTGTGTGTCTGTGTGTGTTTCTGTGTGTCTGTGTGTGTGTCTGTGTGTGTGTCTGTGTGTGTGTCTGTGTGTGTGTTACTCTGTGCCTCTGTGTGTCTCTGTCTGTGTGTGTGTCTCTGTGTCTCTGTGTGTGCCTCTGTGTGTGTCTGTGTGTGTGTCTCTGTGTCTCTGTGTGTGTGTCTGTGTGTGTATCTGTGTCTCTGTGTGTGTCTCTGTGTCTGTGTGTGTCTCTGTGTGTGTGTCTGTGTGTGTATCTGTGTGTGTCTATGTGTGTGTCTCTATGTGTGTGTCTCTGTGTGTGTCTGTGTGTGTGTCTGTGTGTGTGTCTGTGTGTGTGTCTGTGTGTCTGTGTGTCTCTGTGTCTGTGTGTCTCTGTGTGTGTGTCTGTGTGTGCGTGTCTGTGTCTCTGTGTGTGCCTCACTCTCACTCTCAGTCTGACTCTCACTCTCAGTCTGACTCCTCTCACTCTCATCTGACTCTCACTCTCAGTCTGACTCTCACTCTCAGTCTGACTCTCACTCTCAGTCTGACTCTCACTCTCAGTCTGACTCTCACTCTCAGTCTCGTCTGACTCTCACTCTCAGTCTGACTCTCACTCTCAGTCTGACTCTCACTCTCACTCTCAGTCTGACTCTCACTCTCACTCTCAGTCTGACTCTCACTCTCAGTCTCACTCTCACTCACTCTCAGTCTGACTCTCAGAGACACACAGAAACACACAGAGACACACACACAGAAACACAGAGACACACAGAGACACACACACACACATAGAGACACACAGAGACAGAGTCACACACACAGATACACACACAGAGAGTGAGAGTGAGAGTCAGACTGAGAGTGAGAGTCAGACTGAGAGTGAGAGTGAGGCACACACACAGACACAGACACACACACAGACACACACACAGAGACACAGAGACACACACACAGAGACACACACAGACACACACACAGACAAAGAGACACACACAGAGACACAGAGAAACACACACAGACACAGATACACACATAAAGACACACACACATACACAGAGACACACACACAGACACAGAGGCACACACAGAGAGACACACATACATACACAGAGAGACACACATACATACACAGAGACACACACACAGACACACACAGAGACACACACATATACACAGAGACACACATACATACACACAGAGACACACACACAGAGACACACACACAGACACACACAGAGACACACATACATAGACAGAGACACACACACAGACACACACACAGACACACACACAGACACACACACAGACACAGAGACACACACACACAGACACACACATAGGCACACAGACACCCATACAGACACAGAGACACACACAGAGACACACACAGACACACACAGAGACACAGAGACACATACAGAGACACACACAGAGACACACACAGACACACACAGACAAAGAGACACACAGAGACACAGAGGACTTGGATCGCAAACGGACGTTGGGTATCACACATATACCGTTTACGATACGACTGACCGTGCACACCTACCGTTTCTTGAACGGCCCGATTCGTTTTTCGAATCCCTTGCGATTCGAGTTTTAAGGCCTAAAACTGAGTTTTACGTCGCGAATCGCAAGGCTCTGGTGTGCTAGGGGGTCGCACACCTAACGACTAAAACCCAGTTTTACATCGTAAACGGGCAGTTTTACGTCGTAAACGGGAGGTGTGCGCCGGGCATAAACACATACAAGGTGAGAGGGTGAGTTTAAAATTAAAAAAGAGAGATTGCCTGTCATTTGGATTTGGCCGATGTTGCGCTGACTGCCTGGTCCCCACCTCCCTCTGCTCCACCCTCCCTCCCCTCCCTCCTGTCCTCAGCTCCCTTCCATCCCTCTCCCCCTACAGTCCCTCGGCCTCAGCGCCCTTCCCCATCCTATCTAAACCCTTCCCTCTCCCTCCAAACCCTTCCCTCCCAGCGCTCTAGCACCACACCTCCCTCCCCTCACTCCCTCTCCTCACCCACCTCACTCGGTGCTCTCACACCACACCTCCCTCCCCCCACACTCCCTCTCCCTCCCCTCCCCACACTCCCTCTTCCTCCCTTGCACTGCCTCCTCACCCACCTCAGCCGCCCCTCTCACACCACACCTCTCTGATGTAAGCATGGGGGGAGGGAGGTTCCCACTGGTTGCATGTTGCTACTCCTATCAGGGATGAAAGTGGTTTCCGGGAAAAAAAGCGGAAATGCTGATATTCTCCCATAGGTTTAGCATCATCAGGGAATCGCGGAAAATTCCGGGAAGTTGGGTATCATATATATTGGTATACGCTGATAGTGCTGCGCCGTTTGAAGCATGTATTAGTAGTATACGCTGATAGTGCTGCGGTGTCTGCACTACACATTAGTATACGCTAATGGTGCTGCAGTGTAAAACAGTAGAGCCTATATGTTAATCATCCTGCGGGATTAAAAAATCCCGGAAATCCACGAAATCGCGGAGATCTTTCATCCCTGTCCTATAACTCCCACCACCACCGCTACCCCCCCTCCTCCCCCACCACCATACACACACCATTCGCACAACCCATTATAACACTATCAAAATGATCAAACCCACAACCTGGTGCGCTGGTTGTCTCTTGATTACACAGTACAGGCTGAGTGAGCCGTCTTAGTGTTATAGGGTCTTTGGCGGTCATTAGTTATTAGTACCGCGGACTGTGGCGCCACAAACCGATCACTCATACACCCTAGCGGCCTGGGCCCGTATGCATGGAGCGGTGTTAGCGAGCCAAACCGCGTTTAGGGCGGGATTTCTGGTTTAGCGCCGAAAAGTTGGTATGCATGGAGCAGTGTTAGGCCTAACACCGTGTGTTCAAACCCGGAAATTCTAACTCTGCTCATAGCAGGTTTACAGCAGTGTTAGTGTTAGGTTAGTGTGAAGATGGTGCCCAAATCTATTCAATGCTATCATATTTAACAGAATTAAATAGGCAATAAGTGAAATTTAAGCAAATTAACCCTAAAAATGAAGCGAAATTCACGCCGCCACTACATCGGCGGAGATATTAATATTTTCGAATCGACGAATGTAAAGTAAACAAATCGCCGCCGCCGCTGCCGAATCGGCGGCTATATATTAGGCCCAAATCTATTCAATGCTATCATATTTAACAGAATTACATACGCAATAAGTGAAATTTGATTAAATTAACCCTAAAATCGAAGCGAGATTAACGCTGCCGCCGCAATGGCGGCGATGTTCATATTTTCGAATCGATGAAGGTAAAGTAAACAAATCGCCGCCGCCGCTTCGACGTCGATATCCATACTGTCGAACGTCAACTAAACATCGCCGCCGCCGCCAAAACGGCGGCGATATTGTGAAATAGTGGTGGTCGCTGGGTACAGCGCAGAGGGATTTCCCAAATCTATAAATACATTCACGTTTAGCTAACACTCACCGTTTAGGCACCCATGCATACGGCTTGACATAGTTCTTGACGCCGCCGATAACCGGTGTTAGCTACCCTGTGTTACAGGGATAACACCACACGCCGCTAACACTGCTCCATGCATACGGGCCCAAGGCACGGCCACTGCTAGTGCATGTACAGTGGGACGAGACCAGGCGCGGTGGCCGAATGAGTAGAGCACAGCCCTCGTGTGCGGGTGATCGGGAGTTCGGTTCTCACTCAAGTCAAACCATTGACTTATAAAATTGATACTTGTCGCTTCCTAGCCTGGCGCTCAGCATTAATAGGATAGGGCAAGGACTGATTAGTTCAGTGTCAGGATAATGTGACTGAGTGGGATATCGGGTCATGGAGCCAGCAGCCTGATTTACCAGTGGGGCAGCACTATAAAGTCATCACGAGTGCACACTGTCACAAGTCGGCACCCGTTCTGAAATGACCTTAGATGTTGCGAGGATGCAAAACTCCAAAGCACCAACCAAGCGTGGGACACAGACAAACAGCGGCTAGCTCGCCAATGAACCACTGTAAAGCTCCGGTTAAAATAATAGTTGTGTTTTATTTGTTGGAGTTTTACGTCCTGGCAACATGTAAGACCATATCAGCATGGGTACCGACTTGCAACGGTGCGCACTCATGGTGACTATATAAATATAATGTTTCCCCACTGGGATATCAGGCCGCTAGCACCATGACATGATTTCCCACCCAATCACATTATCCTGATACTGAGCTAACCAGGACTTGCCCTATCCTAGTAATGCCGAGAGCCAGCCTAGGTAGAAAGAAGTATCAATTTTGTAAGTCATTAGTTTGATTCGGCTGCGATTCAAACTCCCAACCTTCCACCCAGGAAGCATGTGCGCTAATCGATTTGGCCACCGCGTTTAGTACACATTAAAGCTGCATAGTCCACTGAAAACATTAAATTTTCCAAACAAAAACAATTATGTACATTTGATTCCACAAATCGCACATATATACTGGTGCGCTTAAACCTTTGTCACCACATAGAAGGGAATACTGAGGCAATTTAATAGAACCTGTCACTGCAGAAGCTTACGCTGTCAGAGTTTTGGCGTGCTTGCCCAAATTAATTTACAACATTTGCACTTCAAATATCTTCTTAGCCATTTAAAATAAAAGTCACTTCAAACTAAAGTAAGGTATCTTATTACAATCAATTTAACATATTTATCTCGGAAAAATGACAGAAACTCAAAGCCAATCGGACTATGCAACTTTAAGCAAAACAGAAATTAATCACAACCAGTTCTCTGTGGCGGAGTGGTTAGAGTGTCTGACTTTTTTCTAGGTCAGACTCCTAATCTAAGGGTCGGCGGTTCGATTCCCCGTGCCCCCAGCTCTGCCAATTTGGATTTCCACCGCTGTGTATAACTTACAGCGTCATCAAGGCCGGTTGCTCTCATACCATGTCTATGTGGTGTGGGAGGTTAAAAATCCCATGGGTCGGTAAAAGTGAAGGCTCGGGCTTTCTATCGACCAGCAGTGGAATGAGGAAGACCAGTCATCTATGACTGAAATTTCCCCTGCTTAAACAACTAATGGACCAAAAAAAACACCAGAATACAACAAGAGGTCACTGCGCATCCAACCCACGCAGGAATTAGACCAGATGTGACGTGTGCCTGTACCCAGCGTGACTGAAGTAAACACCCAACATTGCATGCCAACCCCAAAAGTTCAGCATTTAAGCGCCACTCTATGGATCGAAGGCTCTATATTATTCATTTAAAACAGAGACAAAAAAAATAACGGCTATAAAACCCTTTTGATCATCCAAAGCTGCAAAATCTTAAATAAAATGTCTTGACATTAAACGCCGAAATCCTGAGATGCGAAACGGTTTGATGGTTAATATTTCTGCAACATTTTCGTGCTTACCATAAGAATAAGTTCGAGCATAATCCATGAACACCCTAATTTCATGCGCTTCACAGATTAACTAATCATCGTCATTAAGATTAAGTTAGGGGAGCGACGTAGCTCAGGCAGTAGGTGTCCACCTGTAAAGGTGTTGGTCATCCGATCGAACCTGCTCAGTGGACCAATTTGCAGTTCGGGCTATTTTCCATTCCAACCAGTGGTCCACAACTGGTTCATCAAAGGCTGTGATGCATGCTGTCCTGTCTGTGGGAAAGTGCATCTAAAAGACCCCTTGCTGTTTATCAGAAAGAGTAGCCTATGCAGCGGCAACAGGTTTCCTAGATGGAAATATATCAGAACGACCATATGTTTGACATTCAAAATCCGATGATAAAAATCCATGTGCTCTAGTGGCGTCGTTAAATAAAACAAGTCTTACTTTATGATCCAGTTATTAAAACATTAAAACAAAACTGAAATTGCATGACATAAATATCTGGGTCTTGCGTAAAAGTAGACCTACTGGTGGTGGAAATTATCCACACAATTACTCTCACCAAAAACGATTAAAGTTGCATGGTCCGATGAAATATAATTTTGTCAAAATTAAAACAAGTACTTACATTTGATCCTATATATCCAACTTAGATACTAGTGCATTAGCTAATGATTTGGGACAGCATATACAGAATATCCAGTGAATTTATAACCTCACTCCTTTGGACACTCACTTTGAAACGCCCATTATGCAGGGAGGCCATTAACCAATTAGGCCAATCTTGTGACCTCATTAGCTTCCCCTGACCAAGTAGGCCTACTGTGCAGGGCCATAGAGGGGAAGGGGAAATGGGGTGGGTGTTGCCCGTCACCTCCATGTTGGATATTCAATGTTGTTTGGTCAATTCTATAAATATAATTAATCAATTTGGGTAATTTAAATTTTTACATTTTTACATTTGTCAATTAAAATTGCATGTGCTACCGGGACTATGTATGGTATGAGGGAGGATGAGACATGGGTGATATAACAGTAAATAACAACAGAGCAATAATATGTACATGAGAAATGCAAGCAGTACGCATATCCTTGGCGGTCTAAATGTATGTGAGGATGTGCATGCATGTGTTTTGCGCGCATCCGTTTGAAATTTGTCAGTTACACTCGATATAAAAGGAAAACATTTTGTTGTTATTGAATGTAAAAAGGAGTGAGATATGTGCATTTGAAAGTTTTTGACTTTCAGATCTTTTGTATTAGCTAATGCAGCAGCCGTTCCATGATGGCCACATCAGCCGGGCCTGAGCATTAATAGTTTGATGGGATCCACTGCAAATACACAGGTTTCCGGTTTTAATGCTATGATGGCAGCAGCCGTTCTGGTTGTGCCTATGCATTATCATTTGGACGGGATCCATCACAAATGTGCCGGGTTCTGCTCTTAATGCTATGATGGCAGCAGCCATATTCTATGATCCAGCCTGACTTGAGCATTAACGGCTTGATGGGATCCGCTGCAAATGCGTAGATCTCCAAGTTTAATGCTATGATCACAGCAACTTCTGGTCATGCGTTATCGTTTGGACGGGATCCCTTGCAAATGCGTCGGGTTCTGGGCTTAACGCTATGACGGCAGCAGCTGTTCCGCAGTGTATGCACCGGTGGACGGCTCGGGATCGCAGAGCATGCAGTTTGTCTTAGGCGAGTGTAGAAATTGATATGGTGTTACAACCCCAGGCCGTCCTCCGATGCATATGCTGTGGAACGTCCCATTTGCGATGGATCCCGTCCAAACGATAACACATAGGCACGACCAGAACGGCTGCTGCAATTATAGCATTAAACCCAGAAACCTGCGCAATTGTGGCGGATCCCGCCAAACCATTAATGCTCAGGCCTGGCTGAATCATAGAATGTGCAATTTGGTGGGTGGTTGCATAGTTTGAAATTTTTTAATTTCTGCCATTGGGACGATGTCAATCATATACCGATGTATATATCTGATGTTGGATATTCGATGCTACTTGGTCAATTCGATAGATATAAATCAAATTAACCTTTCTACAAAATAATATTTTGTTAAAAACCCTAGTGCCACGGACCTATGGCACCAATCCGTTCTCAGAATGTTCAAAACCCCAACTGAAATACCTACATACAGCCCTGTTAGGTTCCAGGATTAGTAGGTCATCTCAGATCACGTGGTCACCGCGCGATGACCATCTGGGTCATAGACACAGGAGTTTTGGCAAGCTTGTCAAAATTTTTTTGGGTTCTTTCAGCTCAAATTGCTTTAAAACTAGTCATTTTTCATCAAAATGACTCCAGACTAATGATTAGTAGCTCATAATGATCAATTTGATATATTTATCTAAAAATAAAAGACAAAATTCAAACACCATCGGACCAAGTAACTTTAACAGCCATGTGGGTTTAAAAAAAAAAGTATTCACAAGAATTACTGGAATATCTTAGTCCTCCCTGGATGGTAATTATATGCATTTTCTCTTGCCATGTGTGGGTTTTGGGGTTGTTTTTTTCTCTTTATTTTTGCTATTGCAGTAGAAGATGGGTCAGTTGGTTGTTGGAATTTTACATCCTGGCAACATCTAAGGTCATATCAGGGCGGGTACCGACTTGTGACACTGTGCACACACACGGCAACTTTATGGTACTGCCCCACTGGGAAATCAGGCCGCCGGTCGCCGCTACCATGACCCGATATCCCACTCAGTCACATGAGCTAACCAGTCCTTGCCCTGTTCTATTAACGCCGAGCGCCAGGCTAGGAAGCGGAAAGTATCAATTTTATAAGTCATTGGTCTGACATTCGACATTCGAGGCCTGCACTGTACCGATTCAACCACTGCGTCCGGTGCAGCAATAGAAGATGGTCGTCTGCAGAAAGACTGCACTGTGCATTGCGTCATTTGGAACACCGCAGTCTCGACAGTGGTCATGGCCCCAATAGGCTTACGTGGACTACTCACACATGTACCCAATGCATTATTACTGCGGACCGCTGTCTGAGATGACAATGTGTGCACTGAGAGCTCGCCCCCACTATCCCCCCACACACACACTCTCTCTCTCCCTAGCCCAGCAGCCCCACATCCCACACTCATCAGCGTCCTCTGTCCTGATTGGTGGAGCGGCCACACTAATAGAAATGGATGCGGGCGGGGATCGAAGGGGCAGCATGCCACCACATGTATATTTGATCATGTGGATCACAAGGGGAAAGGGGGGAGAGGGCGAGAGGGAAGGGGAGGGGGTGTGAGGTGTGTGTGTGTATGTGTGAGGAGTGGGGAACGATAAGGATGGTGCCTATCCAAGGCCCTGGTGGTGAACGGGGGGTGGGGGGTGGAAATGGAAGATCCGAGCAGGGAGTCAGCCTCGGTATGAATGAATGAATGTGTGTGTGGGCGTGTGTGTGTGTGTGTGGAGGGGGGAGGGTGGGGCGATGGGGTCTGCCATGGTTAGTACCGCTCCCCGCCACTCCTACAACCACCCCTAGAGGCCGCCACCGATGCCGCCACTAATCAGGGCTTTAAGGGAGGTGGGTGGTACACAGTGGTGCACCCGTGGTGCGCGATGTGGACCATGGGACCAGTGTAGGTTCGGGTTGGAGCGGTAAGGATGCTGCCTACCCATGTCCTGGTGGTGTAGGCTTTCGTAAGGATGGAACTGGAAGATCCGGGGCTGGGAGACGCAGCCTCAGTGTGAATGAATGTGGATGTGGATGTGGATGTGGATGTGGATGTGGCTGTGGCTGTGGCTGTGTGTGTATGTGTGTGACAGAGCAAACTATAGGACAACATCATCTTCAACAGACTAAACTCCATTCGTGGAGTGCAAAATCTAAGGTCATATCAGGACGGGTTCCGACTTGTGACAGTGCACACTCATGGCGACTTCATAGTGCTGCCCCACTGGGAGACCAGACCACCATCACCATGACCTGAGATCCCACTCCGTCACACTATCCTGACACTGAGCCAAACAGTCCTTGCCCTATTCTAATAATGCCGAGCGCCAGGCTAGGAAGCGACAAGTATACATTTTTAAGACATTGTTTTGATTTGACCAGGAAAGTGCACATAAAAGATCCCTTGCTGCTTATCGGAAAGAATAGCCTATGTGGGGGCAGTGGGTTTCCTCCAAAGAATATGTCAGAATGACCATATGTCAGACGTCAAATAGCCGATGATATGAAAATCAATGTGCTCTAGAGGCATCGTTAAATAAAAACAAGCTTTATAAAGTTACCATGAGTGTGCACTGTCTCAAGTCGGTATCCATCCTGATATGACCGTAGATGTTTCCAGGATGCAAAACTCCAACAACCAACCCATGTCCAGCTACATGAGGACACCTTCCTCTAGTTTAGAGGGCTTGTACTCCTTGACCTACAACACATTGACATGAACCGAAAATGCCATGCAACCCCCCCCCCCCGCACCCCACACATAGCTGGCCACCTATCGGAGCCGGCGTGAACTAGGAGAACACGGGTACAAGTGCACTTCAATACCCGGCTACACCCCAGTGTCCGCCGGGCGTTCTCATCAGGCTAATTTACACCGCTTGCTCTCCGGTGGGTTTTCCCCCGTACCACCCACCCCAATGGGCCCCCCTCCCCTGCCACCACCCTTAACCATCATGAACAAACCATCAACACACCGAACATCCTACACAACTATCAATCTGTTTAAACACATTGAACATTATATAAGACAGACAAAATGTCTTGTCAACTCTGAACTTAACTTGTTTTATAAGAGAAAAAATGTAACCCACAACGATTATTTGAGTTGCACCAAGTATACACCTTCTACTCGGTGCTGCTCCTCATTTTTGCATGAACTGCAGTGACTGGTGCTGTACATTATACAGCAGGAGCCACTCCCTTAATTCTACAGGATCGGTGCTGTAACTAATACAGCACTGATCAAACTTAGATTATTTAGATTATTGAGACTGTCAATTCTAATAGTAAGATGGCCGTAAGACCAGTGCCCCGGCGCTGACAAATGTCATGTTCAGATGAATAAATACTTTACCAACAAAAATAGTGGCGGGCCCGCCCGTTTGATGGCGCCACTGTCGCCAACCGTGGGGTGATATTGGGAAGCCACAGACGCATCAATATATATAGGCTATTTAATTTATTATGTGAGTATAAGCAAATTACTGCACGGGTTCCATATAATCAACTATCAGGGCTGCGACTGTCATAGTATTTTACTTAGGTGTAAGTGATTGGGGTTTTATGTCTTGGCAACCTCTAAGGTCATATCAGGACGAGTACTGACTTGTGACAGTGCATACTCATGGTGACTTTAAAGTGCTGCCTCACTGGGAAACCGAACTGCCAGTACCATGACCTGATATCCCACTCAGTCACATTATCCTGACATCCCAACCAGTCCTTGCCATGCCCTAATTATGCAGAGTGCCTGGCTAGGAATCAACAAGTATCAATTTTTAAGTTATCGGTTTGACTTTACTAGAGTTTGAATCCTACGATATCTCAAAATGGGAGATGGATGCTCAACTCATTCGGCCATTCCATCTGGTCAAAGTGATAAGTAGTGGTGGTTGCGCGACTGCTAAATCTAGTCTTATCAGTGGTTGGTGCATCATTACTACTGTACATTGGCTTCTCAGTGCAGAGTGTGTGACAGTGAACAGGTGACTGCCACTGTTTGGCTTGGCAATGGTGGGTGCACAGGTTCCATACATTCAATCATCAGGGTGTAAAAATATATGGATTTTCGGTTAAGATTTATATATTGGGCATTATTAGTCTTGGGCGACGGAGTGGGGACGATGTTATATAACCTAAAAGTAATAATATCCCACTCCCATTATGACATGATATAAGCTGTGTGAAATATATGTTCATATATTATGCCTGCGATTAATGAAGAGATGTTCCTATATAAGAGGCAGTACATGATTGTTGAAATGTTTCTCTATGCACCCATAAAGAGTGCAATTGGAGAAAAGACCATTTTAACAGAGATCTATTGTAACTGTATAGCTACCTGCCCCCCCCCCCCTTCCTGGACCACTGGGCAGGTCCACCAGCCTAATTTGCATATACACACAGGGCACCACCTGCAGCTGGGTTGAGTGACAGCCACCCCTACTGGGGGAGGGTGCCACCCACCCTGACTGTGGAGGTGCCTGATTGGCTGGCTGTGGACCCCCCAGTCACCTGCATCCCATTGGCCCTCTGACCATACTAGCCTCAAACCTGAGATCATTATTCTGGACTCTGCTTCAGACACACTGAAGAGAGATCACTCTACTCCTGGCTCTTGAGTGAGACACACCTACTCTTGAGCAGGAACCCCAGACACTTTGTCTGATGCTATCAAAATTCATCTATTCCAATTGAGTGTGTACACAGCCATAGGACTCCTGTCCCATGGGCTGTAGGCACTGCTTTCTATACAGGCTAAAGTGGTAATGAGATATTGTGTGGCTAGAAGGCAAGGGGTGTGGATGATAGGTCACTGGTAGGTGGACAGGAGTTGGTGTTATTAAAGCACAACTTCTCCACTGTTTATCTGTGTGACTTGTCTTCATTCTTCCTTAGCATTGGTTAATGAGTTGATAGATAAGTGATATGAAGGGGAGAGTTTCTGTAGTATTATCTGGTGTCCCAAACGTGGCCGGGCATTCAGTAATATTATAAGGGGTAGGTGCGCGACTGTCATAGTACTTTAGCTATCGGGTGTAGCTTGTTGGTGTTTTACGTCCTCAACATCGAAGGTTACATCAGGACGTGTACCGACATGTGATAGTATGCACTCATAGCAAATTCATAGTGCCGCCACACTGGGAAACCAGGCCGCCAGTACAATGACCTGATATCCCACTCAGTCACATTATCCTGACACTGAGCCAACCAGTCCGTGGTTTCAAGTGTGACTGCCATATCGTTAATTGTCATTGTTGACTGACATGGTAGTAGTTATCAGTGTTGGGGGCGCGACTGCCACAACATTCACCGGGCGCAGTGGGTGAATCGATATAGCACAGGCTTTGCATGCGCGAGATCGGGAGTTCGGTTCCCGGTCGAGTCAAACCAATGACTTATAAAATTGTATACTTGTCGCTTCCGAGCCAGGTGCTCGGCATTAATACTAAAAGGATAGGACAAGGACTGGTTTACCTCAGTGTCAGGATAATGTGACTGAGTGGGCCTGATTTCCCAGTGGGGCAGGCAGCAATATAACGTCACCATGAGTGCACACTATCACAAGCTCGTACCCGTCCTGATATGACCTTAGATGTTGCCAGGACGTTAAACTCCAACAAACAAACAAACGTCTGATTTCCCAGTGTGGTAGCAATATATAGTCACCATGAGTGCGCACTTTCACAAGTCGGTACCCGTCTTGATATGACCTTAGATATTGCCAGGACGTTAAACTCCAACAAACAGACAAAAGCCTGATTTCCAAGTGGGGCAGGACTATAAAGTCACCATGAGTGCGCACTGTCACAAGTCGCTCCACGTCCTGATATGACCTTAGATAGTGCCAGGACGTAAAACTCCAACAAACCAAACAACAAAATCCTGATTTCCCAATGGGGCAACACTATAAAGTCACCATGAGTGCGCAGTCACAAATCGGTACCAGTCCTTAAATGTTGCCAGGACTTAAACTCCAACAACCAACCAAGCCCCGCCATTGCTTCCTAGTGGTTGGCGCGCGACTGCCATGTCCTGTACACGTTGGCTAGTCGGCAAGGGTGCCCTATCGGTGTTTATTGATTGGCCGCTGAGGGTGCTTGACGGTCGTGTCTGGTGCAGATCGGTTAGTCGGCTAGGATGCCATGTCTGGTCGTGGACCGACACGATCACCCGCCAACCCCGCCTACACCGAACAGTTGATTCTGCACGAGCTGAGGACATCATCCATCATTCAACGCAGCATTGTACGTAAAGGCCATCTTAACCCTTCTCTTAAAGTTGCATAGTCCGATGGTTTTGAATTTCTGTATTTTTTTCTAAGATAGATATATTAGATTGAACACTAGTATCTACTTTACATTAGTTCAAAGTTACTTTTATTTTAAATGGTAAACTTTTTTTAAATAGATAATTTGAGTGCAAACATGGACAATTAGTTTTGGCAAGCTTGCCAAAACTCTGACAGCATAGACTTCTGCAGTAACAGGTTCTGTTAAATTGACTCAGTATTGCTTTCTACGCAGAAACAAATGATTAATAAGTGCATCAGTATCTAAGTTAGACATATGTAAAATCAAATCTAGATAATTGATTTGGTTTTGAAAATTTGATATTTCATCGGACTATGCAGCTTTAATTTAACTTAATTTTTGTTATATTCAGGTGGGTTTAATATTATCGATGGCATATTTTCAAATGGTTGCATTATTTAGGCCGATTTAATATTCCGAATCGGTAGAGCATGGGCGTCGCACCCTGAAGATTGGCGAGTTTGGTTCCCAGTCGAGTCAAACCTATACACTTATAAAATTGATACTTGTTGCTTGCTATCCTGGCGCTCAGCATTAATAGGATAGGGCAAGGACTTGCTGTCAGGATAATGTGACTGAGTGAGATATCGGGTCGTGGTGCTGGCAGCCTGATCTACCAGTGGGACAGCACTATAAAGTCACCATGAGTGCGCACTGTCACAAGTCAGTACCCGTCCTGATATGACCTTAGATGTTGCAAGGACATAAAACTCCAACAACCAACGTTCACTGCCACCCCGGCTACATCGAACACTTGATTCTGCATGAGCTGAGAACACAGCACTGTGCTTGAAGGCAAATCTTAACCCATATCTTAATTTAACGTTAACAATTCTTATTCAGGTGGGTTTAATATGATTGATAATCTATTTTCAAAAAGGTTGCTTTATTTAGGCTCATTTAAAGCTGCATAGTGCGAGGAAAACATAAAATTTTCAAAACCAAAACAATTATCTAGATTTGATTCTACATATCTAACTTAGATGGTGGTGCACTTATTAAACATTTGTCGTCACATATAAGGGGATATTGAGTCAATTAATAGAACCTGTTACTGCAGAAGTCTATGGTGATAGAGTTTTGGCAAGCTTGCCAAAAATAATTTAGCCTGTTTCCATTTCAAATATCTCAAAAGTTAACGATTTAAAATAAAAGTTACTTCAAACTAAAGTAAGGTAGATTATAATGAACAACCTTATATGTTTATCTCAGAAAATGAGAGAAACTCAAAACCATCGGACCATACAACTTTAATATTAGTGATAACCTATTTTTAAGTAGGCTGCTTTATTTAAAGTTGCATAGTCCGATGGTTTTGTGTTTCTGTCATTTTCTGAGATAAACATAATAGGTTGATCGTTATAGAGTCTATCTCACTTTAGTTTGAAGGAACGTTGCTCATTTTCCTGCCTTATTCCTTCCTAACTTTTGTGATTTTCCTTTGGACCATACTGGGCTAATTTTATCATCCATTTAAATTTTAAGCCGAAGCTTCTAGTGTACATGTATAAACGTGATTTTGTTAAATGTATATATGAATAATATTCATTTACCAGGGATGATAACGGTCTTCAGCAAAAATCGCAGAAATCAAGCCAAGATTATTACACTGACGACGAATTCCGACGAAAACGTGGATTTCCCCTCATCGGATTAGTACTGCCAGGGAATCGTGGAAAACTGCCAGAAGTCAGGTTCCAACTATCCTTGTTGTGTCCATATTACCACTCATATCTAACTCGTTCTTGCTTGGGTTTTCTGTTCTACCAACATCTAAGGTCATATAAGAACGAGTTTCGAACCCAATTGTTGTCATATACATCCAGATTCATCAGCATTTTGTTAGTCAGGAAATACCAAAAGTCGCGGAAATACGCGAAATTGCGGAGATCTTTCAATGAATCCTTGATGTACCAAAAAAAAACCACAACTTGACGGCCCTATTCGGTCCAGTCAGCGCCAGGCATTGCTATAGCCTGCTAGTGCAGGAGGAAGTGGTGACAGCCGACACTCAATGGAAAGGTGTCCGTACCGAGATGGGGTCACGGCCCTCACATCAGGTGAGACATCGACACCTGTGGCTGCTGCTCGGGAGCAGTGAGCTGCTCACAGTCACACTACACTGGTCGCGTTGCACTGGTAGTAAACACACTGCACGGGCCGTGCAGCGCGACGCAGCGTAGCATGGCGAACCAGTCAGGGTGAGCTTCTTATTATACAAGGGTGGTGTGGGATGGGGTGGCACTACACTGGTCCTAGTGTCATAACTTACAGCATCCTCAAAGGCCAGTTGCTCTCATACCATGTCTATGTGGTGTGGGAGGTTTAAAAATCCCTTGGGTCGATATTAAAAGTGTAGGCTCGGAATTTCTATCGACCAACTGTCTAATGGTGAAAACAAGTCTATTCAGACTTATCCATGATAGGCGGTATGAATCTTCAAGAGAAAAAAAACAGCATCCATCAGCGGCTATGGTGTTGGCGTAGTGTGGCGAGCTGCTCGGTGCGTTGGGTTAAATGGGACATCTACGCACCAGCTTGGTGTGCCTAGTGCTACACTCCTCCTGCACTCCTTCCTTCGATCCCCGTAATTGGCGGCTTCAGTTATTGGTGTAGATCATGTCAAGGCGGGAGGGAGTCTGCGATGGGTGGATCGGTCTGTGTTTCTCCGCGGAACCGTATCCTCCACTGAGTTGGGTTGGGAACAGTTAAGTATTAACCGGCTAGAGCTGAGAATAGACAGCAGCGACCGGCTTGGGCTGGGAACGGTAATGGCCGGCTTGGACTGACAACGGTACTGACCGACCGGCTTGGGCTGTGAATAGAAAAACCTGACCGGCTTGGACTGGATTGGGTTGTGAGCGGCACTGACCGACCGGCTTGGGGTATGAGTACTAACCAGTATGGGCTGAGAACAGACAGAACTGTCGGCTTGCGCTGGGAACAATGCTAACCAGCATGAGCTGTGAACAGCACTGACCAATCGGCTTGGGTTGTGAACAAAAAGCACCGACTGACTTGGACTGGGAACAGTAGTAACCGAGTTGGGCTGAGAACGGTACTAACCGGTACGGGCTGAGAACAGACAGAACTGACCGCCTTGGGGTATGAGTACTAACCAGTATGGGCTGAGAACAGACAGAACTGACCGGCTTGGGCTGGGAACAATGCTAACCAGCATGAGCTGTGAACAGCACTGACCAATCGGCTTGGGTTGTGAACAGAAAGCACCGACTGGCTTCGACTGGGAACAGTAGTAACCGAGTTGGGCTGAGAACGGTAATTACAGGTACGGGCTGAGAACAGACAGAACTGACCGCCTTTGGGCATGAGTACTAACCATTATGGGCTGAGAACAGACAGAACTGACTGCCTTTGGCTGAGAACGCACTAACCGACCTCGTTGGGCTGCGATCAACACTGGCTGACTGTCAGTCGCAGGAAAGCGTAGTTACGCATGCGTAGTGTGCAACAGAACAACCAGCTAACAAACCATCCAACAAACCAAACAGTTGGGATGGGGGTGGGGGTGGGGCTCCGCAACAGGCCGCCAAGTCAATATAATGCACACCTCATCCACTCTGTCCGCTACACAGGGTTGCAACAGTCTGGGAGTGAGCAACTCATACTTACAGCGGAGGAGCAGCTCGCTCAGTGCCAGACAGACAGATAGACAGATAGACAGACAGACAGACAGCGCAGGGCAGGCCGTGTTTGCCGTACAAGTGGCGCCGCGGCCCCCGCGAGCCAACCGCCCGTCAAGGCATGTCCCTCAACCTGCCCTGCCGCCGCCACCATACCAGCACCACCTCCTCAGCTCAATAGACGAGATCACGGTTCCGACTGCGCATGCGCTGAAAATGGTGTTGGCAGCAAAGCAAATGCGAATTTGAGTTTGTCGATACGCATAGGGAAAAACTTTGATTTTATTCAAAATGAATAGAAATACATAACAATTTGGCATAAACATGTATGCACACATGCAATATAATGATCTGATGAATATAGCTAAGACAAAACTAGCCATAGTTAAACATTTTGAGCTAAGAAACATACAATTCCACACAAAAACAATCAGTGGTATCCACATCACCATTATTAATTCTTGTTCTAAATATTAAAATGCCAAATGTGTCAACATACACTTGATTCAGAGAAATATATAACCAATATCTGATTAACCCTACTCATTTTCTAGTTCTACATATGTCATTAACCATAGGATATAAATGAAAACATTAATAAAATAAGTAAAACTGACTCTGGCTATGGCTCTAACACTAGGTACCGGCAGCGCCCATTAAAAGTCCAGGAATGGTGCTTTTTTCATCAATATTCACATGCTTGTAACTATGTCTGTATGTATATGATTTAGATGAAATTACATAACCTAGAACATCAACATATGTTCTATCCGATGGTGTTGTTGGATAGAATATATAGTAAGTTTGTATTTAAGTAAACTCCATTTGTATGATGAGTGTATTTAGTGAATATTCCTTCATTCCTGATTTAAATGAAAACGACTGCTAAAACAGGGCTTCCTTGCACTACCTCGTAGAAAGTCAGGGATGGTATCCCAAGAAGCGCAATGACCTCACCTTTCTAACCATATATGGTTTGCCCTAGGTCAAAAAGGTCAATCAGGTCAAATTCTGCAATTTAAATAATTTTGAAAGTTTAAAGCCCATCTACTGAATTAAAAAATATGTTAAACCTAATAAGATTTGGTATGGATGGAAAGACAATTTAATTACCTTTCTAATGATACCAATCTTACTATAGTGCCATGTATTCCAAGGAGGCGCAGGTAGAATATTGTCACCAACCTGTTTGGGCCTTTGCTGACCATAGTAGTTTCACAATGATGACACCCATTTAGAAACATGTATTTGACATTGATGTCTATTGAGTTATATCACAAAATATATAATCTAATATTGTACCAAATTTGGGGAAGATCCAACCATTACTTTAGGTACAGTGAATATTTAAAGATTTATTTAAATCAATATTTTTGGTTTGATACACTTTTAATCTGTATTTGCAATCAAAATACAGCTTTTCATATTTTTAGTTTAAATCAGTGGTATAGCTAATATGCATTAGTTCCATATGCTATGTGTGCAAAATTTGAAGGAGATCCAACTATTAGATAAGCCACAGTGAGTGTTCAAAGCTTGATGAACAAATTTATATTTTTGATTTTGTACACTTTTCTTTTGTATATGCAATCAAAATGCACATTTTGTATTTCTAGATTGAATATTAAAACGATTATGTGTATTACCTCCAGATGATATGCACTCTCAATTTATAGGATGATACACCAATTGGTTAAGCTACAATCAACATTTAAAAATTCATCAAATTAATATATTTGGTTTTTTAACAATTTATCTTTATATGTTCAATCAAAATTCAATATTTTGCATATTTTTGGATATAATATTGATATACATAATATCTATTAGTCTCAGGGAATGCTTATTGTAATACTGTGCCAAATCTGAGGAAGATTCAAGAGGTTGTTTAGCTGCAATGAGCTTTCAAAGATAGGAAAATTATACAAATTTCACTTACAGATGTTGTTTACATGCAAACAATTACACTTTTCCACATTTTTGGATGCAAATATCTTTTGAATTTCTGCAGATAGAGGTCTGGAAAAAAATAGACTATTAAACTGTTATGAATATGTGAACTATTTTGCATTTATTCAGTATTGTTGCAGTTTTTCAAGAAAATACCATGCTTTGAAAATGGCTATTTGGCCAAATGAGAAAGATTTTTTTGTTACGAATTGCACTTTTTGACATCGTCTTATTAAAAATCTGCTTGACGAACTGATTTAGCAATTGGCAGTTTAAATTCCTTTATATATGTACAATAGAAATTGGTTAGCAGAAAACACCTGACATGGTTCCACTTGTTATTATACTTGGTCAAAGTTCCACTTTTAATTGGAAATTAATACATTTTTATATATTAATTCTTTTAAATTGATTATCTCAAAAACAATAATATATATAGCCTAACTCTTTTTGGATTTGGGTTTGTAAATTCAACGTCTACAGGAAGGAATAACAATATTTTACCCTGTGCATATTTTTAAATTTCGCTGCCTGTACCTACTAACACTAGTCTGAGTGCCCAGATTTGCCTAAATCTAAATGCACATGGCATAAGATGTGCTGATTATATTGATGTAAATGCAATGCTGGATAAAAGATTAATATCTTAATTTATTATATATATTTTTAGTTAGTGTTCTATGTTTCAAACAAGAGCTGAGATGAGCTGAAATTAACACATTTCATAACTGCACCCAGTGTATTAGCATGTGCCATGTGCTTCTCGCGGGTTTGTTTTGCTTTGACGCATCCCACAATGCACCGCTCCGCTGGAACGGTGATGTATTCTATAGACTACATCGCCATTCCAGCCGCGCGGTGCATTGTGGGATGCGTGGAAGAAAAACAACCCCCCACAAAGCACATGGCTAATACTAAGACACTGGGTGCAGCTATGAAATGTGCTAGTTTCAGCTCATCTCAGCTCTTGTTTGAAACATAGAATACCAACTAACAAAATATATAAAACTTTTATCTAGCATTGCATTTAGATCAATCTAATCAGCACATCTTATACCATCTGCATTTAGATTGAGAAAAATCTGGGCACTCAGAGTAGTGTTAGAGCCTTAGCCAGAGTCAGTTTTACTCATTTTATTCACGTTTTTATTTATATGCTATGGTTAATAACATGTTTTAGGCTAGGAAATGTGTAGGGTTAATTAGACATTGGTTATATATTTCTTTGAAACAAGTTTTTGTTCACACATTTGACATTTTAATATCTAGAACAAGAATTACTTATGTCTAATCAATGGTGATGTAAACATCAGCCTGTAAAGTGACGGAAATTGTATGTTTCTTAGCTCAAAATGCTTAATTATGGAGAGTTGTGTCTTAAACATATTCATTATATTATTATATTGCATCCATCCATCCATGTTTGTGCCAAATTGTTATGCATTTAAAAAAATTAATTTGGAATAAAATCAAAGTCTTGCCCTATGCGTACCGGCAAACTCAATGGCCGTACGCCCTTGCTTTGCTGCCAACGCTGTTTTCAGCGCATGCGCGCTCGGAATGGTGATCTTGTCTATTACGCCCAGAGTCACCACCACGGCCATCCACCCGCCACCACAGACACTGAGAGCAGCTCACGCTGCGCTCCACCTTTGGTGGCAGAATCGGTAGAGCACTGACCTCGCATGTGGGAGTTTGGTTCCCGGTCGAGTCAAACCAATGACTTATATCAAATTGATACTTGTCACTTCCTAGCCTGGCGCTCGGAATTAATAATAGGATAGGATAGAACACGGACTGGTTTAGCTCAGTGTCAGGATGATGTGAATTGAGTGGGATATTAGATCATGGTGCTGGCGGCCTGATTTTCCAGTGGGGCAGCACTATAAAGTCACCATGAGTGTGCACTGTTCACAAATCGGTACCCGTCATGATATGACCGTAGATGTTGCCAGGATGTAAAACTCCCAACAACCAACCACCAGCACCACCACCACACCAACCAACACCACCAACCACCACCACCCGTCCGCCATCGCGGACACCTAGAGCAGCTCACACCGCCCCGCCCTCCCCCTACCCTTTTACCGGTAAATCAATGAGTCGCTCGACGCCGGTGACAAACTACGTCCACTCGCCTTCTGTGATCACGTCATTACCCATTAACGGCCCTATAACGCACTCTAATTGTCCGCAGCGCCACCCACGGCGCCCGGCCGAACCTCGCTGACCCGCCAGCCGCGACCCCTGGCGACGCTCCTGGGAACTGGGATCAAACGGCCGGCCAGGGCGACCCAATGGCCGTGCGCCGGCGTGGCGTGGCGTGTCGTGGCGGTCGGATTGAGGCGGGGTATTGAGATATTTTGTGCCCGGCGCTTGGGGAGTGCGATGGAAACTGGTGGCGCGCGAGGAGATGGTGACGGGGGGTGGGAGGAGTGGGTTGTGTTGTTGGTGGTGCTGGTGGTGCTGGTGGTGGTAATGGAGGCTAAAATGGCTTCGCAGAGGGTTGATGTGTTTACGGGGGCAGCTGCCTGGTCCTGCGTATCAAGTTGTTGTGAAAATGTGCAAAAGACACAAGCACAAGAGGAAAGCGCCACACCAGATTAATATATATGATATGTATATACTATATGATATATGATATATGATATATATATATCGCCGTGAATATCCCACGCCAGGGCACGCTGCCGACACAGCATAACGCAACCACTAATCAATCTATATTATATATACTATGATATATATTATATACACTTGTAGTGGTCTGCACTGACCTCTCAGTCAAGGAGCTGCATAGACAGGTAGGCGTGGGTAGTCTGTTGATATCAGGGAGCCTAGGTGGTGTAATGGTTAGCACACTGGCCCGGAATGCAAAGAGATGTGGGTTCGAGTCCCACTCTAGACACAATATTTCCCATTTTCATCACCCCCACGACACTGGTTTCCGTGACCATGATCCTGTACAAGCTATGCGCTGTATAGTTGTTGAACCTACCCTGTGTATGTAAGTGCGTTGCATTGCCTGTATGTATGTAATTGTAAGCATTAAAAGACTTACAATTCCAGGGGGACGAGTGTAGTGGTCTGCACTGACCTCTCAGAAAAGGAGCCGCATAGACAGGTAGGCGTGGGTAGTGTGTTGATATCAGGGAGCCTAGGTGGTGTAATGGTTAGCACACTGGCCCGGAATGCAAAGAGATGTGGGTTCTAGTCCCGCTCTAGGCGCAATATTTCCCATTTTCATCACCCCCACGACACACTATATATAAATGATATATATATATTATATGACATATATATAATATATAAATGCACTATACGAGTTTAAATGAAAGGGAACATATACTTTATACATATATTCCTCCATGGCGCATTGGTGGATTGCCCCCACCCCCCAAGCTGTCGAGGTAATTGGTGGGTGGGATCCCCCTCGCGCCACAATTCCTCCAGTGTGTGTGGCGCGAGGGGGGGGGGGGGCACCCGTATACATTACTCCGACAACTGGTGGGGGGGGGAGGTCGAAGGGGCACTCCCGCAGGCGCCTATGGAGGAATATAGTGAGTGTATGTTCCCCTATAATTTATACTTGTATAATGCGTTATACATCACATAGATATATACCCTATATATTATGTGTGTGTGTGTGTGTGCCACGTGTAGTGAGGCATGATCAGGCAAACTGCTTCGAGTCTACTACTGATTCATTTTACCGTAATTCAACCGGCACATCCTCAACATACCAAAAGCCACTGCACCACTCTCGCTCCACCAACCAACTGCGAACCCGCTCTCACACGGTCACATACCTATACACCAAATCAAGGAACATATTGGCTTAGAAAATTCTGATAGAGCGACAATTGCTGCTAAAGTGTGGAAATGGATTAGCAATCTCCTTTTCTTTGTATAGAGGATCACCTATTATTTATACAGCGAAAGGTGGTTGATTTTGTAAATGTAATGCAGTTTATGAATGCCTAGCGTTCTATGTAACTTTTACCATGATTTGAGATGGGAACTGTAACAAAATGTTCAATGTGTTATACATTATATGCTGTATAATAATTATACAAGTATAACCACCTGGAATATCTCTCCTGTTCCCCAGCACTCCCCCAGTTATCGACTGCTGGTGCCTGGACTAGTCATCTGCTTCTCCAGCCTAGTCAACCTCAGCTCCGATCGTGGCGCCACCACCCGCTTCACACTGTAACTGCCACTCACTATACCGCCGACCATAAATATATATGAGTGTGTGCATAAATGTAGTAGGAACTGGAAAAACAACATATTATATTTGCAGATAGAGCATTTACCCCCTCACATCATACCATATACCCACAGAACCCAACCACACAAAACAGCTCCCTCAGCACCAATCAATGGGACCACCGCTTCTCAAGAAAGCTAAGGTCAAGGTCACCATCCCCAGTTTTTAACGATTGCAATCAAAGGCAGGCGACAAAGGCAATGAAGCTGCGACTTGTTGACACTGACATAAACATAAACAATAATATTACTACACGCACACACACACCCCCACTCACTCACTCACTCACTCATACTCACTCTCACACACACGACTTTCGGGGGTTTACCCGCCCGACTTTGACACGCTTTTGGCACAAAGCCAGCGCCCGCACACAGAGCAAGCAGTGAGCAGACGACATTTGTTGGCAAACGACGGAGAGACGCCAAGTTTAAAGAACCACTAAAGTAAATAGCGCCGCCTTGACCGCTGACCCTCAGCGTCTGCGCCCGCCACTTCCGCCCAGTCCCGCGCCAGGTCACGTGCCAGTTCGTGCGGCGTCCGCAGTACTGGTGGCGCCCCTCCCTCCTCCCCCCCCCCCCCACCTCCGCCTGACCCTGGGATCGTCCGAGTCGCCGAAGCCGTAATTGTGCGGCGCCAGCCGGCAGAGGGAGCGGGTGACGGGGGTGAAATTGGCAAACAAAGTTCACAGATGGCAATCATGGCCGGCGGCGGCGACGGTGGTGGTTGTGGTGGTTGGTTAGTTTGTTGTTGTTTTACATCCTAACAACATCTAAGGTCATATCAGGACGGGTACTAACTTGTGACAGTGCACACTCAAACAACTTTATAGTGCTTCCCCACTGGGAGACCAGGCCGCCAGCACCATGACCTGATATCCCACTCAGTCACATTATCCTGACACAGCTCACCAGTCCTTGCCCTATCCTAATACTGCCGAGCGCCTGGCTAGGAAGCGACAAGTATTAATTTTTAAGTCATTGGTTTGACTCGACCAGGGTTCGAACCCAGGATCCCACGGTCTACTAAGGCTAACTCATTCGACCATCCCGTCTGGTTGGGTTTGTTGGTTGATTGGCTGTTTGGTTTGTCAGTTGGTTGTTGGGAGTTTTATGTCCTGGCAACATCCATGGTCATATCAGGACAGATACCAACTTGTGACAGTGCGCACTCATGGTGACTTCATATTACAGTGCTGGCCCACTGGGAAATCAAGCCGCTGGCACCATGACCCGATATCAAATTCAGTCACATTATCCTGACACTGAGCTAACTAACCAGTCCTTGTTCTATCCTATTTATGCCAAGCGCCAGGCTAGGAAGTGACAAATATCAATTTTTAAGTCACCGGTTTGATTCGACCAGGAATAGACTACATCACGGTTCCGACTGCGCATGCATTGAAAACGGTGTTGGGAGCAAAGCAAAGGAGTACGCCCATTGAGTTTGCCGATATGCGTAGGGCAAAACTGGCATTTTATTCAAAATAACTAGAAATACATAACAATTTGGCATAAACATGGACGGAAGGATGCAATATAATAATATAATGAATATGTTTAAGACACAACTCTCCATAAACCATAGAATATAAATAAAAACATGAATCAAATAAATAAAACTGACTCTGGCTATGGCTTTAACACTAGTTTGAGTGCCTAGATTTGTCTAAATCTAAATGCACATGGCATAAGATGTGCATATTATGTTGATGTAAATGCAATGCTGGATAAAAGATTAATATCTTAATTTATTATATATATATATTTTTAGTTGGTATTCTATGTTTCAAACAAGAGCTGAGATGATCTGAAACTAGCACATTTCATAGCTGCACCCAGTGTATTAGCATGTGCCATGTGCTTCTCGAGGCTTTGTTTTGCTCTGATGCATCCCACAATGCACCGCGCCGCCGGAACCGTGATGTAGTCTATTGAACTCGATCTCCCGCACGCGAGGCCTGCGCTCAAACCGAATCGGCCACCGTGCCCGTCACTGGGTCACTTAGCGTGAGTTGACATCACTCAAGAGACTAGATGGAGATGGAGAGGGTGGGGGGCGTCATGGGGGGAAGAGGGAGAGGGGGGGGGAGGAGGGGGGAAGGGGGAGGGGAAGTGGAGAACCATTTTCTTGTAAATACGGGATGGCCGAATGAGTTGAGCGCCAGTCTCCCGTTTTGGTAGATCATGGTATTCAAACACACAAATTCAAACCCCAGTCAAGTCAAACCAAATGACTTTAAAATTTATACTTGTCGCTTCCTAGACAGGCGTTCGGCATTATTAGGATAGGGCAAGGACTGGTTTAGCTCAGTGTCAGGATAATGTGACATGAGTAACCCAGGGATATCGGGTCCTGGTGCTGGTGGCCTGATTTCCCAGTTGGACAGCACTATAAAGTCACCGGAGCAGGACGTAGCTCAGGTAGTACAGTGTCCACCTGTGACGGTTTGGGTCATCCGATCGATCCTGCTCAGTGGACACATTTGCAGTTTGGGCCATTTTCTGTTCCAACCAGTGGTCAACAACTGGTTCATCAAAGGCTGTGGTATGCGTTGTCCTATCTGTGTGAAAGTGCATATAAAAGACCCCTTGCTGCTTATCGGAAAGAGTAGCCTGGGTGGCGGCAGCAGGTTTCCTTCGAAGACGTCCTGATATGACCTTAGATGTTGCTAGGATGTAAAACAACAAACAACAAACAAATCCTTCAAAGAAATGTCAGAATGACCATATGTTTGATGTCCAATAGCCGATGATAAAAATCCATGCGCTCTAGAGGCGTAGTTAAATAAAACAAACTTTCCTTCTTTTTTTGTTGTTTTATAAAGTCACAATGAGTGGGCAGTGTCACAAGTCGGTACCCGTCCTGATATGACCTTAGATGTTGCGAAGGACGTAAAACTCCAACAACTAAACAACCAGATGGAGAGGTGGAGAATCATTTTCTTGTAAATAAACCAGCCGCTGATAAAGTCGCTGGCGGGCAGACATTAGTGGGCGGGTCACCGGAAGTGACCTTCTGATCGACGCGCAGATCTCTGTCAAGACACTCACCACGCATTCCGTCAGCCAGTAAAGGACTGCAATCAGAACTCACCGTTTCACAGAGCAACAAGCGCTTAGGTTCAATCCGTAAGCACCGCAATCAGAACTCACCGTTTCACAGAGCAACAAGTGCTTAGGTTCAATCCGTAAGCACCACAATCAGAACTCACCGTTTCACAGAGCAACAAGCGCTTAGGTTCAATCTGTAAGCACCACAATCAGAACTCACCGGTTCACAGCGCAACAAGCGCTTAGGTTCAATCCGTAAGCACCACAATCAGAACTCACCGGTTCACAGAGCACCAAGCGCTTAGGTTCAATCCATAAGGACCACAATCAGAACTCGCCGGTTCACAGAGCAACAAGCGCTTATGTTCAATCTGTAAGGACCACAATCAGAACTCACTGGTTCACAGCGCAACAAGCGCTTAGGTTCAATCCGTAAGCACCGCAATCAGAACTCACCAGTTCACAGAGCAACAAGCGCTTATGTTCAATCCGTAAGCACCGCAATCAGAACTCACCAGTTCACCGCGCAACAAGCGCTTAGGTTCAATCTGTAAGGACCGCAATCAGAACTCACCGGTTCACAGCGCAACAAGCGCTTAGGTTCAATCTGTAAGGACCGCAATCAGAACTCACCGGTTCACAGAGCAACAAGTGCATAAGTTCAACGCACACCTTCTGTGTGTGTGTGTGTGTGTGTGTGTGTGTGTGTGTGTGTGTGTGTGTGTGTGTGTGTGTGTGTGGAGGTGTGTGTGTGTGTGTTTGTGTGTATGCAGGCAGGGTAGGACATAGATAAAAGATTCACCCCATATTTACAAGTAGGGTGAATGACGAAAACTGCTTTAGTATGGAACAGGAAGTACAATCTCTGGCTCCAGTCTCAAATGGTTTCTTATATCGGCCACAGTTGGTGAACTGAGCGAGAATGCCTAAAGACGAGATGGCAACAATAGAACACCGTCGAATTCACTGTTACGGTCTTTTAAACTACATGTTTTATTATATTTTCCAAGTCAAAAGTAGTGAGTAAATATGAAGACTTATATAAAGAATATATTTTGCTTGTTAAATATAAATGTTTAACTCATTGGTTTGACTCGACCAGGGTTCGAACCCACTGGTTCGGATCCCACGATCGCCCAAAACAGGAGACGGATGCTCAACTCATTCGGCCATCTAGTCTGGTCTTCTTAAATTAAGAATTTATCTGCTCATTTCATTTACCAGCATGTAGATATTTTTCGCCAATGTTTCTAAAGGGCTGGCATTCACCACTGTACTGCGAGTACGGGGTGAATCTTTTATCTAGGTAGGACAGTAACTTTTTCCCTGGCAAGTGACTGAATTTTCTAGTTGGTCTGAGTGGCAAAACTACTTGGCCAAGCCAAAGGCAGCCAATTGAAACTGAAATCTGCTACTGCAGATCAGATAAATTACGACTTGCCCATTCGAGCAGGTCACCGAGAACTTCACCTGCCCGACCGAGTAAACTAGTGCCCTGGACAACCGGATAGTCCTTATTAGGTGCAAACCAACACAGCACCTAGGCTCCCTGATGCCATCACCCTATCTACACTCACCTCTCTATGTGGCTCCTTGCCTGAGACGTCAGCGCTGCCTACCACAAACTTAACATGTATGTGTGTATGTGTGTATGTATGTATGTATGTATGTATGTATGTATGTATGTATGTATGTATGTATGTATGTATGTATAATGTATGTATGTATTTATGTATGTATACATGTATGTATAATGTATGTATGTGTATGTATGTATGTATGTATGTATGTATGTATGTATGTATGTATGTATGTATGTATGTATGTACGTATGTATGTATGAATGAAAGTGGTCTCTTGTGACTATTATCGCCCATATCCAACACTTTCTTATTTGGGCCTTATGTCCTCACAACACACAAGGTCATAAAAAAACGTGATTCGAACCAACCATTTGTTGCCATTTATAACCTGATTATTCGGCATTTTGTTTAATATTAATCGGTAAATACAAAAAATCGCGAAGATCTTCCATCTCTGAATGTGAGTGGGTGGGGATAAGGGGATGTGGGGTGTGGATAAGGGGGTGTGGGGTGGGGATAAGGGGTGTGATAAGGGGATGTGGGTGGGGATAAGGGGATGTGGGGTGGGGATAAAGGGATGTTGGGGTGGGGATAAGGGATGTGGGGTGGGGATAAGGGGTGTGATAAGGGGATGTGGGGTGGGGATAAGGGGATGTGGGGAATGAGTTGATGGGAGCATGTCCTGGTTAATTCAATTAGTCTATATCCATCCCATATCCAAATATAGCACGAGCTGCAAAGCAGTCTGGGAGGGAACTCAGGTAGGTCTGGTGGGCACAGCTGTCGTCCTCGCTGATTGGAAGACACGACGCTGATGTGCAAGAATAGTCCAAACTACGTCATCTCCCCGTTATGCTCGCTGATTCAATCAACTAAAGCCACGCCAATAAGATTATTTTGGGAGATGAAATGGTAATGGTGGACTGAAACCGGGAACGGCTTCGAGTAGTTGACTCCATTTGAACTGCATGTCAGGGATGAACGTTATCACATAAAGGGAGGGAGGGGGAGGGGGGAGGGGGAGGGAGGGAGGTAGGGAGGGAGAGAGGGAGGAGTTAAGATTGCTTGTTGGAGTATTACGTCCTGGCAACATATAAGGTCATAAGGTCGGGTACAGACGTGTGACAGTGCACACTCATGGCAACTTTATAGTGCTGCCCCACTGGGGGACCAGGCTGCCAGCACCATGACCTGATATCCCAGTCAGTCGCATTACCCTGACACTGAGCCAGCCAGTCGTTGCCCTATCCTAATAATGCCAAGTGCCTGGCTAGGAAGCGACAAGTACCAATTCTTAAGTAATTGGTTTGACTCGACCAACGAACCCATGGGTTCGGATCCCCTGATCTCCCAAAACAGGAGACGGACGCTCAACTCATTCGGCCACCCCGTCTGGTCGGAAGACCTCAGTGCTGCATGTTATTTTAAAAATTATTATTATTCCATCTAAATAAAAACACTTCAACCAAAAAATAAAAATAAATCAAACGAGACAAATAGTGTTTTTTTCATTAGAAAACAAAATGGTCCGGATATGGCAGTGGTCCGCTGCCCGCAAGAGTTGCCGAAGAATGGCAGTACTGTATTTACTTTTTTTTTTTTATGTATGTGTTGTTGAAAATAACTATTCTCTGGATGACATGATCTATGCTAAGGGCTTCTGTGAGGTCAAGCTGTGGCTATTAGGGTCAGCCAGCCATACATTAATGGCCCTACTCTGTACAGGGCCAGCCACTGAGAGGGCTCCTCTGTGAAACAGGTTCAGGGTCATAGGTCACTAATATGCCAGTTCCGAGATGGGTCGTTCTCAGATACTGTGTACCACTTGAGGTAGTCTACTTGAAATGCATATTTCAAAGAAACCCATTATTGGAGTGTCAATATTTAGAGGTTATCATTTAGCCCAATAATGTGGGAGATATTTTAGATCAAAAGTAAATGTTAATATTGTGTATTATGTATGTTATTGGGATGGATGTAGCTAAATAAATAGAAAATGTCATCATTAATTTGTGACATTGTCAACAGCATTGAAAATAAAGTGTCACAAACTTAATGAAAACCTCTGAACAACAGCATATTTCACTTCAAATGGTCATATACAATTTCTTCATTAAGTTGAAGACATTTATTTCTCAACAAAATTATAAAAATTTAGTATGAAATAGTTAACCTTTTCTGAAGTCATTAACATCGCAACATTTCGTTTCCATTTCCAAGTACTATGAAACTCTGTATCAAACACTGAGTACAGATACAGTACAGGAACTATTTTCACCATTTGACACTCTATGCATGGACCCAGTTATGGTATAATATAATATAAATCCTGAAATTGCCCCTAAACATTGAAATTTGAGCCAAACATTTGTGTAAAATTCTTGATTCCACTTGGACTGTTACCTTGTTAATATGTTTCTGCTTTTCTCTTTAATCATCACAAATAACACAAAATCATAGCAATGAGGTTTCAAATTATTATTACTACTGTTTATAAAGCAAGTGGCATGTGAAATGTCAAGCTTTGTGTGGAAAATATTTGATTTTCGAGTCAGATTGGTTTCCATGCTATACTACTATTTATTGGGTGTGAGCATCATTTGACCTACTTAGAAATGTCAGAATATGTTTATTTTCAATTATTCAGATGCAAAAGGACATACACATTGAGGAAGCTTGCATATAGGACTTTGGCAGCATTTTGATTTTGTGGTACTGATGTCACAGTATTGGTACACAACTTCTGAGAACGACCCAGATGCTAAAACTAGGTCATCATAAACATAATTGGTTGCCAATTGTAGCTATGGGTCACACTGCAGCCCCCCAATCACACAGGTGCTAGTGTATGTAGAAAGTGTGTATTTATATACATTAAAACCTCTCTAACCGACCATCTCCACAGATCGACCACTCCCCTATATCGACCGCTTTATTTGGGTCACAAACGATCGCCAATACAAATTACAATACCATTGTAATGATTTTTTTTAACTCCCTGATCCGACCACCTCCCTAAATGTACCATTTAAAATCGGTCCCATGGTCAGTCCATTTAGAGGTTTTACTGTATATAAAAAAAAATCTTTAAAAAAAAAATTCAAGTTGGTATATTCAAATAGCCAGGTACAAGTTCAATATTTGGGAGTTTACCCTTTACAAAAATGCTACAAACAAATTTGTTCATAGTAGTTGGACTGGATGGCTGAATCTAACGACTTACAAAATTGACATGTGTCGTTACCTAGCCTGGCACTCGCCATTACTAAGATAGGGCAAGGACTTGGCTCAGTATCAAACTAATGTGACTGAGTGGGATATCAGGCCATGTTGCCAGCAGTAGCCTACTGTCTTCCAGTGGGGCAGCATTATAAAGTTGTCATGCGTATGCATAGTCACAAAAGTCGGTATCCATCCTGATATTAACATAGATTGTTTGTTTGTTGTTGTTTTACGTCCTAGCAACATCTAAGGTCATATCAGGATGGGTACCGACTTGTGACAGTGCGCACTCATGGCGACTTTAGAGTGCTGCCCCACTGGAAGATCAGGCCACCAGCACCATGACCTGATATCCCACTCAGCCACATTATCCTGACACTGAGCCAACCAGTCTATTAACTTATATGTTGCTAGAATGTAAAACCCCAACAAACAAACAATCGCGGTGTGCTTATTTACGACTCGGTTGTTACCAGGTTCTCCATGCTTCACTCTTTCAACCAATCGTGCTCTGTGTTAGGGCGTGTATCCAAAGACTGATCCCTTGTGACATGTTCCCTTGTTCCGCTTTCGCTTGTGAAGCGCCACACAGACAATGAACCTGTGTTTTGCTTATTGGCCATTCCCATAGGTTGGACCCAGGGACCGTATGGCCTTATGCACGGCGCATGTGATGTACTGAACGGGAACATAGAGAATGAATATGTTTATTGTCTGTGTGACGTGTCACAAGCGAACACGGAACAAGGGAACATGCCACAAGGGACCAGCCTTACACGGCTCATGTTTTTATGTGGTAGACTGCAGACAGACCCATCATGCATCCACGGATATTTCTCGCGTTTGTCTACCCATACTGGTCGCTGCTGGCACTGCAGTACAAGATACAACAGCTGCAGTTGACGATCGCTCCAAATTCCAAGGCAATAAAAGCTGTGAGTTTGTATTCATTAAAGTCTGATGGTTTGTTTGTTTGAGTTTTAAGTCTGGCAACATATCAGGGCATATCAGGACAAGTACCACCGCCTTATGACAGTGCACACTTATTAATGACTTCATAGTGCTGTCCAACTGGGAGACCAGGCTGCTGGCACCAAGACTCAATTTCCAACTCAATCACATTATCTTGATCCTGAGCTAACCCGTCCTTGCATAACCTAGTAATACCAAGCGTCAGGCTAGTTAGCGACAAGTATCAATTTGGTAAGTCATTAGTTTGACTCGGCCGGGGTTTCAAGCTCCTGACCTTCCGATGCACACGATTCGGCCGCCGCATCCGGTCAGTTAGCGAAAAGTATCACTTTGATATGTCATTAGTTTGAATTGGCCGGGGGTTTCAAACTCAAACTCCCGACCTTCCGCCGCACGGGAAGCCTGCGCGATAACCGATTCGACTATCCAGTCTGACCGAAACAGGCTTGCAGGCAGGCAGAAAGGGCCACAGGGAGGGGGGGGGGGGGGGGGGGGGGCAGGCAGAGACGGGCCCCAGCTGACACCATGTAATAATGTGTGTGGACACCGTGAGTTCTTTTTAGTAACTGTTTATTTGACATTCCATTCAGTGATGCCTTAACCTTAGTAACTGTTTATTTGACATTCCATTCAGTGATGCCTTAACCAGGGATGAAAGTGGTCTCTGGGGGGGGGGGGGGGGGGGGGGGGGGAAGCGGAAATGTGGATATTCTTCCATAGGTCTAACATTGTCAGGGAATCGCGGAAAATTTCCGGAAGTCAGGTTTCATATATATTGCTATACACTGATAATGCTGTGCCGTTTGAAGCATGTATTAGTAGTATACTCTGATAGTGCTGCGGTGTTTGAAGCATTTATTAGTAGTATACGTTGATACTGATAGTGCTGCGGGATTTTAAAATCCCGGAAATCCGCGAAATCGCAGAGATCTTTCATCCCTGCTTGACTGGTTGCATGACCAAATATTGGGTACCCTTGCGTCGTACAACGAATACCTTACAGGCCGGTGTGTGTGGGTGGGGGGGGGGGGGGGGGGTGGAGGAGTCGCGGGGCCAGGCAGGCAGAGACAGGAACAGACAGCTGGGTAGTGGGGCCAGGCAGACAAGCAGGCAGGCAGACAGAGACGGGAACAGGCAGGGGGGGGGGGGGGGGGGGAGACAAGCAGGCAGGGGAGACAGGCAGGCAGGGGCAGATAGGTACAGGCAGGGAGGCGGGGTTTGGGGGAACATGGGCAGGGCTTGGGGGGAAGGGGGGAGGGGTTTGGAGGGAAGAGGGGCGGGTGGTGGGTGGTGGGTGGTGGGTGGTGGGTGGTGGGTGGTCTGCAGTGGACTGCGCTGGTCCTAAAGCGTAAAGGGAAACGCGGCCATTACTCCGGCCGCTGATCCGGGCCCCTCCGACCGCCCATTGAAGCCACTCGCCCGCTACAACATTACACCACAATAAAGCTGTCAGCGCCCACTGCGCACGCGCGCCGCGCCCATTGTTACGTTGTCAAGGTGACGGCGGCCGTCGCCATGGAGAGGCCTTATCAGACGGCGCCCGGCTCGCGCCGAGGTCCTCCGGGCGCCCGCCAGGGGCCCACTGGAGGAGGGGCACCACTCACAAACACATCAACACACCCTTCTACACATAGCTTGGTTTACTAAATTATAAATGATGATTTTGTTGTTGTTTTGTTGTTGTTGCTGCTCCTCAGTGGAAATTGTGTTCGCTTTTACGTCGTGAATCGCAATACAAGTAAAGCTAAGATTCCATATACGCGGTATGGGAATGTGACAAAAACGCATTAACACCGATCAGTCCACTTTGCCGTCCACGCATTCGCATCCGCAACTGGACATATGGAAGCACCACCGTGCGTTTACATGCTTTTCCTTTTTTGGGGGTCGCATTCGCATACCGCATGTTTGGAATCCTAGCTTTGCACAGATCGCTATTTATCACGTTACAGCAATAACCCACATTTGGAACGATTGTATCTATAATTATGGCTATATTTAATTTTTACATTTAAGGCTATATTCAGATAGACATTAGGGGGTCCAAAAACCATTGAGTTATTTACCGTGGGTTGATGTGTTTTCTTTGGGGGGGTGGGGGGGCTTAAAGATATCGTGAAGACAATCACGCAACAAAAGTAGGCATACAATAGTCATATATTACACACACACAAATATAATTAAAATGGTTAATTGCTAATCAATTTCGAAATTTATTAACAATCGTTGTTTATCAAAATATTCACAACACAATCTTACTTACTGCTGTTGAGGACATCTTACAATTGCGGACAAATAGATTTTTTGTTTTGTTGTTTTACATTCCAGCAACCTAAACTAAGCAAGAGCATGCGACTCAAATATAACGGAAGTCACGTGAGAGTCCAGTGGGGAGAGCGAGTGGTGGGCGGACACATAATACTCTGGACCAGACGGGGTGGCCGAATGAGTTGAGCGTCCGTCTCCCATTTGGGTCAATCGTGGGATTCAAACTCTGGTCGAGTCAAACCAATGACTTAAAAATGTATACTTGTCGCTTCCTAGCCAGGCGCTCGGCATTATTAGGATAGGGTGAGGACTGGTTGGCTCAGTGTCAGGATAATGTGACTGATTGGGATATCAGGTCATGGTGCTGGCGGTCTGGTCTCCCAGTGATACTGATAGCACTAAAGCGTGCACTGTCACAAGTCGGTACCTGTCCTGATATGACCTTAAATTGATTGATTGATTGATTGTTGGAGTTTTGCTTCCTGGCAACACATAAGGTCATATCCCGTGAACGGCGTAAAGAAACCACCACCAATCTAAGGTCATATCAGGACGGACACCGACTTGTGACAGTGCACACTCATGGGGACTTTATAGTGCTGCCCCACTGCTGTTGCCAGGGCTAACTGTATCGGAGTGGTGGGTTATGACTTAGTGCGACGTGGTCTCGGGGCGGGGCGAGAGCCGGCGGGATATCCCGGGGTTATTGGCTGCCGTGGCGCGGCGAGTAACAACGATAAGGCGCCCCCGTGTGGTATGGTGGGTGGGGGCGAGTGTACAGGGGCGTCCCGCCCACCCGCGTCCAACATCACGTGAGCGCCGCACCGTATGGACGCCCGGTCTGGGTTATAAGGCAGGGCGCAGTCGCAGCAGATGGCTGGTGCAAGGGGTGGTGGGACATCATTGCAGTGTGTGTGTGTGTGTGTGTGTGTGTGTGTGTGTGTGTGTGTGTGTGTGTGTGTGTGTGTGTGTGTGTGTGTGTGTGTGTGTGTGTGTAAGAACTAACTGACATTCTCTTGTCACTGTGTGTGTGCGTGCGCGTGTGCGTGTGCGTGTGCGTGCGTGTGCGTGCGTGTGCGTGTGTGTGTGTGTGTGTGTGTGTGTGTGTGTGTGTGTGTGTGTGTGTGTGCACGTTTCAACTAACTGACATTCTCTTAATATCACGTTAGTGTGTGTGTATGTCTTTCAACTAATTGACATTGCTCTTGATACTATAATGGTGTGTGTATCAACTGACAAATCTCTACACTACACTGCGGTGTAAGTGTGTGTCAACTGACTGACATTCTCTTATCACTATGCTCCTCCATGTGTAAGTTTCAACTGACATTTTCTTGATATCATATTAGTAGTGTGTGTGTTTTTCAATCGTGAATGTATTGACATTTGCCTCTCTGATATACAACTGACGTAATTATCTACTCTAAGCTGGGTGTATTATGTGTGTCAACTCACTGACATTTTTCGTGTCACTATGTTCCTCCATGTGTAAGTTTCAACTTGACAGTTTTCTTCATATCTTATTAGTAGTGTGTGCGTTTTTGCAACGAACTGACAATTCTCTACACTATGCTGCGGTGTAGGTGTGTCAACTGACTGACATTCTCTTGTCACTATGCTCCTCCATGTGTAAGTTTCAACTGACATTTTCTTGATATCATATTAGTAGTGTGTGCGTTTTTCAACGAATTGACATTTCTCTTGATACTATAATGGTGTGTGTATCAACTGACTGACATTCTTTCGTCACTACGTTGCACTGTGTGTCCGTAAGTTTCAACTGACATTTTCTTGATATCATATTAGTGTATGCGTGTCCTTCAACTAATTGACACATGAATGCACTGTCACAAGTGAGGACCCACTCTGATATGACCGTATAGGTCACTAGGATATAAAACCCCAACAAACCCCATCATCCAAAAACTGCCATGTTAAGCAGTAGATGACCCTACCAACTCAATTCACCGGCTTCCACCCCCATCGCATTAATTCTTTCTCATTCTTAGCATCTCCAATTAGCTTAAGGGTCATCCGGTGAGGGAGGGATCATTTATTGGAATACTTTTGTCATTGGTTCTTTTTCAGTGCCAAGGCACCAGTTGTCTGACTGGAGTCTATGACAGCGATGTCACAATGGGTTTGTTCAACCTCAGAATAGACAGCAACACCAGAGGCCAGCGGGATAAGATCTTCAAGGAGAGGCCCAGGCTTAAGGTCGGGAAACACTCATTTCTCTTTCGAGTGACAGATCCATGGAACAGACTTCTAGACCAAGTGGTTAAAGCACCAATGGTACAAGCATTTGAGAGAAGGCTTTTTTGTTTGTTTGTTGTTGTTGTTTTACACCCTAGCAACATCTATGGTCATATCAGGATGGGTACCGACTTGTGACAGTATGCACTCATGGCGATTTTATAGTGCTGCCCCACTGGGAAATCAGGCCTCCGGCACCATGACCCAATATCCTACTCAGTCACATTATCCTGACACTGAGCTAACCAGCCCTTGCCCTATCCTAATAATGCCGAGCACCAGGCTAGGAAGTGACAAGTATAAATTTTTAAGTCATCGGTTTGACTCGACCGGGAACAGAACTCGCGAACTCCTGACCTTCAGCATGTGAGGCCTGTGCTCTACCGATTCGGCCACCACGCCCGGTGAGAGAAGGCTGGACAGACATTCGAGAGGACACACACAATTATGACTTCAAGGCTCCGTCCAATTCCACATATGTACAAAGGAGATAGTTCTTTTGGTGTTTTTTTTTTACCACAACAAGGTGGCATTAGAGGCCCAATGGGGCCTAGATGAGCCAGAAGAGGATTTGTAGGTTAACCTATAAGTTAACCTGTAAGTTAATCTGTGAGTTATATTCTTATAATTCACATACGGGTGATTTATGCCGATCTTTCGAGACTAGCACTCTCAAGGGATCATTCACAATTGTCAACATTTTCATGTTCATACGAGGAATACTAATCCACAAACATCCCACCACCCCCAAAGTAGTACGTCATAAAATGTGTATATGAGTCAGCCTCACAAAAATGAGCCAATTGGTGGTCAATTGAAGATGTCGGCGTCACAATTCTTAAAAGTGTAGTGCATTTCTTTGTTTCATATTAAATTATCCTAGAAACAAATAAGGTTGTTGTATTTTCTCGACCTTTACATTCAGGATAAATTTAAGGACTTTCCGACACCTCTGTTAACGGTAAACTATAATTATACCGATCGACGCCGACATCCAATGATCGACGCCGACAACTTTAACAGATGTCGGCATCGCAATTCTTAAAGTGTAGTGCATTTCTTTGTTTTATATTAAATTATCCTAGAAACAAATAAGGTTGTTGTATTTCCTCGACCTTTGCATTCAGGATAAATTTAAGGACTTTCCAACACCTCTGTCAATGCTGAATTATAATTATACCGATCGACGCCAACATCCATGCTCGACGCAGACAACTTTCCCCAATTGGCCTCTTTTCGTGATCCTGACTCATATACGTAGATAAAAAAAAAAAGAGGACATGTACAAATTATATCATGACCTTTACCATCTTTGACCATTCTTAACCCCTCACACTTAGAACCATGACACCATGCTGGTAGATCGTGGGTTCGAACCCTGGTCGCTTCAAACCAATGACTTAAAAAATTGATACTTGTCGCTTCCTAGCCAGGCACCTGGCATTATTAGGACAGGGCAAGGACTGGTGTGCTCAGTGTCAGGATAATGTGACTGAGTGGGACACCAGATCATGGTGCCGGCAGCCTGGTTTCCCAGTGGGACAGCACTATAAAGTCACCATGAGTGTGCACTGTCACAAGTCGGTACCCGTCCTAATATGACCTTAGATGTTGCTATGACGTAAGACAACAACAAACAAAAAATCTAAACCATCGAAAATTACAGACACATTTTTTTAACATTCATCCAATCAATTGTCACCGACTTAAATTTACCCTGCTTAATCAACAAATGTTGTTTTTTTTTGTGTTTTTTTTAAATTTAAAAATAAATAAATTGCAACTCACCATGAATGATCACGTGAGCTTTCTTCCTCATTGCCTGTCAATTACATTTCTTCACAAACTGAAAGACTTTAATTTGATCATTTTAACTTAAGAGAGTATAACTATTCCAGTACAAAATACACCTCATAGACGGTGAATCTCCTGAGGAGGAAAAACAGTGGTAGATCGGAGTGGCCTTCGAAATTTTTTCTCTCTTTGATGCGCGAGAAGGAAGAAAACAAGGCGGGGGTGGAAGAAAGGCGCGTTTATTACACGCCTCAGCGGAGAGATGTTAGGTACATATAAACAATAAAATATGCACAGTGGTAAATGTACAGGTACATAGAAGATAAAGGGAAATGCACAGTGGTAATAACAAGATCAAGGTAACGAGTAATGAAAGGGCTCCCAGGAAGGAGCAGAGAGGCTCATAAGGAGCAGGAGAGAGTAAGGAAGTCCGGTTTAGTTAATTGTCAGCGGCGTGAGGGGGTGCCGAGGAGCCCTCCACCCTCGGGAGTGAGTAGGTTAAGTGAGTGTAGGGTGGGTGGGCGGAGGAAAAGTGAAGGAGAGCGGAAGACGGCAGGAAGGTGAGTGCCTGAGGAGAGCCGGCGGGCGGCCTTATAAGGGAGGAAGGAGGGGGGAAGGGGGTGAGGTGCGAATGCTGACGGCCCGGGGGAGGGTGAGGTGTGGCGAGCAGCGGGCGTCGGGCGAGGCGTGAGCGCCAGAACAAAGAAGGTGGCCTGAAAGAGGGGGGGGGGGGGGGGGGGAGCCGGGGCTCGCCCGAGGTGAGCAGGCAGCGCCACAGCGGCGGGGGAGGGTCTCCTCCTTCCCTCGCATCAAACGTAATGCTTCGCATTACGACCGATGCGCGAGAAGGAAGAAAACAAGGCGGGGGTGGAAGAAAGGCGCGTTTATTACACGCCTCAGCGGAGAGATGTTAGGTACATATAAACAATAAAATATGCACAGTGGTAAATGTACAGGTACATAGAAGATAAAGGGAAATGCACAGTGGTAATAACAAGATCAAGGTAACGAGTAATGAAAGGGCTCCCAGGAAGGAGCAGAGAGGCTCATAAGGAGCAGGAGAGAGTAAGGAAGTCCGGTTTAGTTAATTGTCAGCGGCGTGAGGGGGTGCCGAGGAGCCCTCCACCAAATAGTAGGAGAGGGCTCGAGGCGCGCCCGAGGCGGGGGCACGCGGCGCCCGAGGTGGGGGCCGGGGATCTGGGTGAGAGGAGGGTCGTGAGGGCAGAGCCTTGAGGTCGGCGGCTGGACTGTCTGGAGAGGGTCCCTCGTGAGGCTGGGCTGTGTGGTCTGAGGTGCGCGGTGCGGGGTAGGTCGACAAGGGGCGGGCGGCCAAAATAAAGGGAGGCCCGCTCCTTGGAGGGATCGGGTGAGGAGGTCGGCCGGCGAACTCCTCAGGGCTGGGTGGGACGGGGGTCGGGGTCGGGTCGGGCGGGTTGATGACGGTGGTGTCGTGGTCGGCGGCTGTGCCCTCGGAGGAGGGTTCTCCGTGCGGCTGGGCTGGGCTGTGGTCTGAGGGTTCCTCTTGAGGCTGGGCTGGGCAGTGGTCTGAGGGTTCCTCGTGAAACTGGGCTGGGCTGTGGTCCGTGGTGGGCGACTGGCGCTGGGCGGCGATGAGAGCCTTGCTGAGGGGGCGCTGGGGCCCGACAGGGAGGTGGTTGCCGATGAGGTCGGCGGTGCCGAGGCGGCGGTCAGGCCGCGCCTCGGGCAAACTGGGCTGGGCTGGGCTGTGTTCTGTGATGGGCGAATGGCGCTGGTCGGCGATGAGAGCCTTCCTGAGGGGGCGCTGGGGCCCGACTTGGAGGTGGTTGCCGATGAGGTCGGCAGTGCCGAGGCGGCGGTCGGGCCGCGCCTCGGGCAAACTGGGCTGGGCTGGGCTGTGGTCCGTGGCGGGCTGGTGGCGGTGGGCGGTGGTGAGAGCCTTACTGAGGGGCCGCTGGGGCCCGACTGGGCGGTGGTTGCCGATGAGGTTGGTAGTGCCGAGGTGGCGGTCAGGGCGGGGGTCGGGGGAGGAGGTGCGGCGGGGGCGGGCTAGGGGGGCGGCGAAGTCGCGGGCGGTGGGGGGGGGGTCGTGGGGCGGGTCGGTGGGGGGGTCGGTGGGGTCGGGTTGGCAGAGGAAGGCGGTGTCGCCTGGGTCGAGGTGGACGTCTGGGTCGAGGGTGACGGGCGACTGGCGCCGGGCGGCGATGGGAGCCTTACTGAGGGGGCGCTGGGGCCCGAGGCGGGGGTGGTTGCCGGAGGGCACGGCGGCGCCGAGGCGGCGGGCAGGCCGCGCCTCGGGCGGGTGGGCGGTGGTGTCCGGAGGGCTGGTAGCAGTGTGGTGGGCGGCTTTGATAGGGTTGGTGGGCCGGTCTGGGGCCTCCGTGCCGGGCTGGAGGTGCCGGCTCCTCAAAAATCCGGCGAGGCGGGAGCCGCTGCCCGGGCGCGCTTGGCCAGGCAGGCGTCCTCGCTGTGCCTGGTTAGTACCCTCCGGACATTGGCGCAGTATGCGCATGCGTGTAGCTGTCTGGAGACCCCCTGGCCGTGGACCTCCCCCGGGGCTGCGTGGGTGCAGGAGTTGGGGTCCCGGTTCCAGGCATAACAGAGTGGGCCGTGGGTCTCCTTGCTGTAGGCCACGCGTGTGTCGGTGTGGCCGCGGAACTGGGGGCGGGGCATTGCAGGGTCGAGGGAGGGGAGTTGGGTGGTGGTGGAGTGGGGAGGCATGGCGAGGGACTCCAGTCTGAGGAGGTTTATGGCCACTGGGTCGTGCCAGCCATGGGGGAGGGTACCGTCCGCGATCGCGGTAAAGACCGCCTCAGAATAGTGGCGGACGGTCGTCCAGGGATAGAGGAGGTTATCACGACAGATAGATAGGATATGGTGGTGGAGTCCGGGGGCGGCGTGGGCGGGGAAGTCCGGGTGGTCGATGAGGGTGAGGAGGGCGAGGGCGTATTCGTCCTTGGTCGCCTCCCCCCTCTTCACTGGCTTCTTCTCGGGACCTCGCCTCACCAGATCGGAGGGGAAGATGTAGTTGGATGGGATGCCTTGGCGTCTGGTTGAATGCCGCGCCTCGGCGGATGCCAGGATTTCCCTGACGGCGTCGGCCGTGGAGGCGGGGTTGTGGCGGGTCTCCTCCCCCTGGTAGGCCGGCGATGTGGAGGGCTGCAGCTGGGGCAGGATGTGGCGGTACCTCCCGTACTCCGCGTGTGTCGTTCCGGGGAGGGCCGCCTGGGGCGGCGGCGGGGGTCGGGCCGCGGCGGTGGCAGGTGCCCGAGGCGTTGGCGCGGCCGGCGGGGGCGCGGGCCGGGTCCCGTTGGCGCTGATGTGGTCGATCCGGGCGTGGAGGTCAGCAGTGGCCTGCCGGTGCTCGGTGTTGGCCTGCCGGTGCTCCTCGTTGGCCTGCCGGTGCTCCAGCTGCATGCGCTGGATAGCCTCTAGTACTGAGGAGGTCTCGGCGCCCGAGGAAAGGTCCGAGGGCGCCGGGGGGGAGACCGAGACGGATGATGGTGACTCGACCCTCCCGGGCGGCGTAGAGGGCCCCGGGGTCCGGGGGGCGGCCCGGGAGCCCTTCCGTCCTCGTCCTTTTCCTTGAGGCATGGTCAGCGGTCCGAGGTGTAGGCCCAAAAAGGAAAAGTGAAGGAGAGCGGAAGACGGCAGGAAGGTGAGTGCCTGAGGAGAGCCGGCGGGCGGCCTTATAAGGGAGGAAGGAGGGGGGAAGGGGGTGTGAGGTGCGAATGCTGACGGCCCGGGGGAGGGTTGAGGTGTGGCGAGCAGCGGGCGTCGGGCGAGGCGTGAGCGCCAGAACAAAGAAGGTGGCCTGAAAGAGGGGGGGGGGGGGGGGGGGGGGGGTGGGGGGGGCGAGCCGGGGCTCGCCCGAGGTGAGCAGGCAGCGCCACAGCGGCGGGGGAGGGTCTCCTCCTTCCCTCGCATCAAACGTAATGCTTCGCATTACGACCAATTTGATATTAGGGACGCAGTGGTCGAATCAGTACAGCGCAGGCCCCCCCGTACAGAAGGTCGGGAGTTCAATTCCCGGTCGAGTCAAACCAATGACTTATAAAATTGATACTTGCTGCATCCTAGCCAGGCGCTCAGCATTATCAGGATAGGGCAAGGACTGGTTGGCTCGTTGTCAGGATAATGTGACTGAGTGGGATATAAGGGCAGGGTGCTGATGGACTGGTCTCTGAGTGGGGCAGTATTATAAAGTTGCTATGAGTCCTTGACCTATCCTAATAATGCCAATGGCCTAGCTAGGTAGCAACAAGCATACATTTTTAAGTCATTGGTTTGACTCGATCAGGGATCAAACTTGTTTGGCCATCCCGTCTGGTCTGTGATGTATGGTGTTAACTCAGTACACGCCGGGTGCGAGCGTGCGGGGAACCAGCGAGCGGGCGACCAGCGCAGTCTGGTAGGCACCCGAATAAAGATCATCATGCAATGAAAAAAAAAGAAAAAAATAATGTTATGTTAAATAACTGACTACACTCGTTGACATTTCATTGCATAATGATCTTTATTCGGGTGCCTACCAGACGGCGCTGGTCGCCCGCTCGCTGGTTCTCCGCACGCTCGCACCCGGTGTGTACTGAGTTAACACCCTACATCACATGGTCGTTGAACTTGGAATACCCGTATTTCCAACCAAATGGTTTGTCCGGCCTCTGCTAGTCCAAATTTTGATTCTATACGGCCATGATGGATGTTCTAATCATTTTAGCTACATCATTGCTATTAAGAGTTTAAAGGGAGGTTGCACACACCGATATTGGTGACAAGGTCACATGACATACCCAAGTACACATGCTTTAAGGACTCACAGAGGGTAGGGAGATGTGGGAGAATAATCACAAACAGAGAAAGAATGCATGCAGTAGATATATCCACACAACTGAAAGTAACAAAACAAGGGGAACCACGAGATTATTACTGTCTAGCGGCGAAAAACAAGTCATTGGACTTAACTGTCATAGGCAGCATAAATACACCATCACCAAAAAAAGGAGAGAATGGTGTGTGTGTGTGGGGGGGGGGGGGGGGGGGGGGGGGGGGGGGGGTGCAAGACTAATTGCTCTTTAACTCTGAACAAAACAGTCCATACAGACAAAGTGAACCAATCGTAAATGAAACTTTACAAAAAATTAAAACTGCAAACAGGCAGTTAGCACCAAAAAGGCATATTCCCTAAAAAAATTAAATGCTGGTAGATATGAACATTTTCTTATCAAATATACCCCATAGACATCAGACACATATTCTCCCAAGAACCTGGCAAATCGAACGGTCATAATACAAAACGAAACAGGATAGAAACAGGATAAGAGTGCAGTGATCGGACAATTAGAATGGGAGTTATGCTATTTTTCTTAATTTTATTGTCAGCTCGTGATGCCTAAAATTGAATGTTGTCTTTCTTTCTCTGATCAGTTAGAAAATTATGTCATCATGTAGAGCTTTTGATTCTGGTTATTTTGGTATAAAGATTGCTGTGATAGGGACAATTAGAATGGGAGTTATGCTATTTTTCTATATTTTACTGAATTTATTATTGGTGTTTGCTGGAAATTAAGGAATTTAGCAAGTTTGACATGAAATTTCAGAAAGAATACTAACAGTGATGGTCTGTAAAAAATTGAGCTTCTTATTTGTACTATAGAGAATGAGATTCTTTAATATTGGACAGATCATATGCAAAATAGCTTTCAGGTGGGACCCTCAAATCCAAGATTTGGCTAATTTGGAAATGTGCACAAATCGGGGCAAAAAAATCAATCTTTAAACACTCCTAACTTTGCAGCTATTCAATCGATCTAAATGATTTTTATATCATTGAGATTCAATTTAAAAGATCTGTACAGATATATAAGATGTAATACTGACCTGTTGAAAATAGAAATCACCTTGGAGTACCTACGAACTGCGTACACAGTTGGCCGGCGCCCACCCCTGTTCGAGGGAGTCTGGGGGTCACGTGGGGGTAATTAAAGACCAGCACCCCTGGCGGTTTTTGTTTGTCCCCCTTAAGGGGATAGGCACCACTATGTATATATATATAGTAAGCGCTTCTGGCAGTTCACGATTGACAGCATGTGTATCGACTCCTGCCTTATAGCAGTTGAGGATGCACAGGGTATAATTTGCCCTGTAGGAGGAGGGGCTCTTGCTGGCACCCTTAACCTCCTACTGGATGTATTAGTCTATTACATACCAGCGTTGTATCTGCGGAGGCTCTCTCAATTGTTATAAGTAACACCGCCCTTCTACTTTCACGCATTCTACACCGGAGCAGGTTGCCGAGCATGTCGTGTCCTGGGTGTGTCTGCTTGACGTGCCCGCGGTGTAATACCGTCTGTGATCTACTGGCCAGCCAACGCAGACACACAGGAGGACGGACTGAGGGAGCTCGAAGAGGAGCCGCTCCATGCAGAAGGAGGAGCCCCCCGCAGCCAGTTCTCCTGATGTGGGAGGTGGCGGGGGTGGACTGAGCAGCTCTTGCTTCCTCCAGTTGAGGGAGTTCCACTTGTGGGGTATGAACAATTCTCTCTCCCAGCAAAAACATTCTATCACACACATTAAATAGAAGCTGGGAGAGGTCACTTAGGACGACAAGACATTTAAAGTCCTTTCTTCACCTAGATCTATGTCAGTTATTGAACTGTTTGTTCTTGCAGCTAGATAGCTAGTCTTTGCTTAAATCATAGACAGATCTAGGCATTGCGCGTATGGATACAAAGATATTTGTAAGGCTTCTCTCCCTTTCGAGTTGGATCGGAGAGCGGATAGGTTTGGTAATAAACCAGTGGAAGCGTGCTGTCTCTAAATCTTGGCGTTCTTCTGTGTGTGCGTGGACGAGTGAAAGACAGTGGAATGGTGGACATCGTGGTCTACTACATATATATATGCTTATAAGCTGCGTTTACACGGCCAAAAGTAAAACGATTCAAGACAAAGCGTTCTACCTGAAACGTTCTCGTGGCGCGTTTACACGGTCGTATTTTCAGAAGTGTCGTGGCTTCTGCGCATGCGCGGATTTTCCCCCTGTTGCCGGCGAGCACTGCTATTTGTTTTGTTTACACTCGGCGATTCGACGCCGATGTAGCTGCTACGTTAATATCGCTTGGAATTTAAGGTTAATTTAATTAAATTTCATTATTTGAGTCTGTAATTCTGTTAAATATGATCGCATTCACTAGATTTCGGCGTAATCGGGCCCTAACACTGCCGGGCACCAGCGATTAGCTACTGCTCCCCCTGTTGCCGGTGAGCACTGCTATTTGTTTTGTTTACACTCGGCGATTCGACGCCGATGTAGCTGCTACGTTAATATCGCTTGGAATTTAAGGGTAATTTAATTAAATTTCATTATTTGAGTCTGTAATTCTGTTAAATATGATCACATTCACTAGATTTCGGCGTAATCGGGCCCTAACACTGCCGGGCACCAGCGATTAGCTACTGCTCCCCCTGTTGCCGGCGAGCACTGCTATTGTACACAATCGCCGCCTGGGAACCAGCTGAAACGTTTCCTGTACACCACCTGATTAGGTGGTATACGCGGGACGTTCCAGCCGAAACGGTTCAGCCCTAAAACGCTGCAGTGCCGCGTTTACACGGACACATTTAAAACGAACTAGGCAACTGGTTCCAGCTGGGGCGTTTCAACTCGCCCGTGTAAACGCAGCTCTAGATAGAGAACAGTTATTTCAAGTTGCATAGTCCGATGGTTTTGAGTTTCTCTCATTTTTCTGAGATAAATACCTTGTACTGGTTTTAATAATCTACCTTACTTCAGCTTGAAGGAATGTTTTAAAATGTTAAATGCCTAAGATTTGAAATATTTGAAGTGTAAACATGTCAAATTAGTTTTGGCAAACACACTAAAACTTGAACACCATAAGCTAAGGCTTTAGCAGTAATAGGTGCTATTAAATTGCACAAGACGGGATGGCCGAATGAGTTAGAGCGTCCGTGTCCCGTGTTGGTAGACCGTGGGTTCGAACCCTGGTCGAGTTAAACCAATGACATAAAAATGTATACTTGTCACTTCCTAGCCTGGCGCTTGGCATTAATAGGATAGGGCAAGGACTGGTTAGCTCAATGTCAGGATAATGTGACTGAGTGGGATATCAGATCATGGTGCCAGCGGCCTGATTTCCCAGTGGGGCATCACTATAAAAGTTGCCATGAATGTGCACTGTCACAAGTCGGTACCCATCCTGATATGACATTAGATGTTGCTAGGACGTAAAACAACAAACTATTAATTTGCCTCAGTATTCCCTTCTATGTGGCAACAAATGTTTAATAAGTGCACCTGTATCTAAGTTAGATATATATATATATATATATATATATATATATAATCAATTCTAGATACTACCTTTGATTTTGAAAAGCTGATGATTCATCGGACTGTGCATATTTAAGTATACATATATGTGCTTATATACACATATGCTTTAAAGTATATATATATATGTTATATATATAGTCCGGTGAATGTCACGTGACAAAGAACCTTTCATTATCTTGTCAAAGATAAATGTCCCGCCACGAGGCAAACTGTCCCCCCTCAGATTAAACAAAAACAAAAACAAAACCAAAATAAAAGCTTGTTAGCCATGAAAGCCAGCCTTTCACCTATTGGCGGAATGAGGTCACGACTTCAACGTGGTTTGTGGCAAGGAGGCGTCGGGCCAACTACTAGATCTAGTTTAGATCCATCAAAGTGATAACTAAAAAACATCGGAATAAAATGGTCGATGTGGTGTTCTCTGTGGCGGAGTGGTTAGAGTGACTGACTTTCTTCTAGGTCGGTGGTTCGATTCCCCGTGCACCCACCTCTGCCAATTTGGATTTCCACCGCTGTTTATAACTTACAGCGACATCAAAGCCAGTTGCTCTCATACCATGTCTATGTGGTGTGGGAGGTTAAAAATCCCTTGGGTCGGTAAAAGTGTAGATTCTATCGAAAAACTGTCTAATGGTGAAAACAAGTCTATTCATACTTATCTATGATAGGCAGTATAAATCTTCACGAAAAAAAAAGAAGATATTCCACACATCATGAGCGTCGACTTGGGTGTTGTTTGTTTATGGTATTGTTGATTATTGTGTTTGTCACGGCATAGGAAACTAGACGCCATAGGAAAATGAACTCTAGATAAAAAAAAAGTAAATAGACAACAATACCCAACAATACCCTATGTAGGCTGGTTGGTTGGTTGTTTTACGTCTTGGAAACATCTAAGGTCATACCAGGATGGGTACCGACTTGCGGCAGTGCGCACTCATGGCGACTTTATAGTGCTGCCCCTCTGGGAGACCACGCCACAACTACCATGACCTGATATCCCACTCAGTCACATTATCCTGACACTGATCCAATTTTCACCCGTATTTAAATTACGTTGTCGTTCACCCCTAAAGCAAGCATGGGGTGAATCTTTTATCTACAATACTCATAATCGGGGATGAAAGTGGTCTGGAAAAAAACACGGAAATCAAGCCAAGATTATTACATCGACGCCAAATTTCCATGATACCACAGATCTTCTCACATAGACTTAGCACTGTCAGGGAATCGTGGGGAAAATGTCGCAAGTCAGGTTTCAACTATCCTTATTGTGACTGTATTATCACCGATACCTAACTCAGTCTTGTTTGGACTTCATGTTCTGGCAACATCTAAGATCATATAAGAACGGGATTCAAACTATTCAAGTGTTGTCATATATACATCTCATTTTAACAAATTTTGTTTAACGTTAAGCTAAGATTCCATATATGCGGTATGCCATTCGCATTCGCACCGATTGGTCCATTGAGCATTCCACATCCAGACATATGGAAGCACCATCGTATGGTTACATGCTTTTCCATGTTTTGTCACATTCGCATACCGCGTACGTATGGAATCTTAGCTTGAATCCATAATTAAACAATCGCTGAGATATTTCATCCCTGCATAATTTGATTCTTTGATGAAGCCAGACGTTTCTGCCATTCATTGACTCTTGTGGCAGCTGCAGATGTTTCTAGTGGATTTGTCATCATGAACCATTCTCAAGGCTCTCAATGGAAAATTCAATCATCGGGTCGGTGACTTACTGGGCAGTTCTTCAGAAGTCACTCATGGAAAATGGAGTCGTGGCTATAATAAACTGTGCATAATTTCCATGGCCATTAATTACCCAGTTTATAATGGATATAACACGGAAATCGACGGTGAGGTCGGCCATAATACAGTGATGAAAGTGGTCTCCGGGAAAAAAAGCGGAAATGCTGATATTCTCCCATAGGCTTAGCATTGTCAGGGAATCGCTGAAAATTCCCCGAGTCGGGTTTCATACATAGGGATATGCGCTGATAGTGCTGCGGCTTTTGAAGCATGTATTAGGACTATACGCTGACCGTGCTGCGCCGTTTGAAGCATTTATTAGTAGTATACGCTGACCCTGCTGCAGCGTTTGAAGCCATTAGTACTAGTAGTATATGCTAGTGCTGCAGTGTTTGCACCACATATTAGTATACACTGATGGTGCTGCAGCATGAAACAACGTGTTGGTTGGTTGTTAGAGTTTTACGTCCTGGCAACATCTAAGGTCATATCAGGACGGGCGCAACGTATTAGTATACAGTTATAGCTACAGGAAAAATCCCGGAAATCCAATGACAGAAACTCAAAACAATCGGATTATGCAACTTTAAATCACCCAGTCAGTGTTGGCTATGATCTGACCACGATATTCTCACTCAGTAGTTTACCATATTAAAAAGTGATGACTTTTCATTGAGGGAAAATGTGTATTTCATGAGTAATAACATTTAACAATAAATAAAAATCTCACTAGCTAGCGCATAGAGAGGGGAAATGTGTACTTCATAAGTAATACTATTTTAAAATGTTTATCCCTGGCTAGCTAGTGTATCGAGTTGTACATTTCACTCTATAGGTGCTCTGATCCAATTGTGTGCGGTGGTCCCTAAAGCCGTGTTCACACACGGGCGTTAAGTCGCCTCAACTAGTTCGCCTTGTCTAGTTTGGCTCACATTTGCCATGTGGACGTGACGCTGAAGCGGATTAGGGCTGAGTCGATTCATCTAGTTCACCTCAAGTAAACCACGTCGCGAGGTAGTATATATGAAGCAAACTAGCTTAAGTCGGCCCATCTTGCTTGTGTGGACGATAGCGGCTTAGATGAGCCAGATTAAGGATGTCACATGCATGCGCAGTCGAGACCTTAGTTTGTTGACTTTCCGGTCGATCAAAAGCTCATATTATATAATTTGGTCTATGAAACCGCTAGCTGTGAACAGATATTTTTTTCATCATTTATTTTTAGGGTTTCACTGCCCAGCAGAAGTTTTGACCATTCCAAAACAATACGACTCAGTCTATACATATCTAGGTTGAACCCACACTCTCTAATGGTGATGTCGACTAACCGAAACTGGCGCTGGTTAGTATGGACTTGCTCATGCGCAGATATCGATTTCCGCTGTAGCAGGAAATCGCAAACCCTGTAAATCGCAAACCCCCACTTGTGATTTCCTAGGAAATCGCAAACCCCCATGCCATATATGGGCATGGGGGGTTTGCGATTTCCTAGGAAATCGCATATCCCCCCTGGAGATCGCAAACCCCCCATTCTGAGTGTTAGCCTTACCATGATCTGGTAAGGCTAACACTGGCACTGACACTCAGAATATCCCAACTTTCACTATTATCTCTGTTTTTAATACTTTCAGATAAAATTGCTCTTAGGTTAAATTAAATACCTCAGATCTTCCTCTTCAATCGCGCATTGAGATATTTTTAATCGATTCGATGAAAGTTTTTTTTATTTATTTTACAAAAATAAATGCTCCCCATAGACATAGCATTGCCGCAGCACACATCACGGCGTATTTTACCCTACTGCTAATATCTCCGCCGTTACGGCGGTAGCCTTAATAACGCTTCGAATTTAGGGTTAATTTAATGAAATTTCACGATTTGAGTATGTAATTCTGTTAAATATGGTCGCATTGAATAGATTTGGCCCGAATCAGTCCCAAAACACAGGGGGGTTTGCGATTTCCAGGGGGGGGTTTGTGATTTCCTAGTAAATCGCAAACCCCGGGGTGTGCAATTTCCAGGGGTTTGCGATTTACTGCCACACCGCCTTAAACCGCCCCAAGTACTGCCTGTGTGGACATGACACACTTTCACGCCTAGTTCGCCTCATCTAGTTCGGCCTAAAGTTGTGGGTGTGAACACGGCTTATGTCTCACTATCCCGATGTGTTAATGTTATCTCACTATATACGAGATCGTGTGAACGGCACGAGGAACTCGCTAAGTCAGAGCTCATACTGAGAGAGAAATAAAACGACCAACACAGTGACCCCCCTTCCACCAATACCACCATCCCCAAAGTAATATCAGTCACAAAACAGCTTAGTAGTGTCATATCTACGAGTTGATATCCATAAATATCAATGTTTATAATCAGTCATCTCAGATAATATAGTAAAAAAAGCAATGGTCTCGTTTTTCCATCTGATCTATCCACCCAAAAAACATTAGTTTATTGGGATTTCTTTTAATATTTTTTCATTTGCAGTTATACTTATAGTAGTTTGACAGAACTTAGGAAATAAACGCCATGAGTATAAATATCAGCTCTCTGATATTTCTGAATGTTTGAATAAATATCTCTATTAAAACTAATATATATATATTACTATATATATATATAGATGCATATAATAGGTATATAAAATAATAATATATATGTATCATTTTTAATAGAGATACTTATTCAAAGTATATATAATAAAGAACGAATTTCAATAAGTAAGTGATTTTTCTTGCCATCAATCCATTTGGAAAAAAGCGTGTTCCTGCTATTATTAGTCCTTGGTCTATATAGTTTCTCAGATATATATAGTGTGATCTTTCATTAAAATATATAGAATATTCATATAACTATTGTAAGGAATACATGGTGAAATAATTTTAAATAAACAATACTGATATAATGGCCATATTAATTAAATAGAGTTTACATGCTAGACCTAGTAACATCTGAGGTGACATTAGGATAATGCTGCTTATGATTTGGCCCAATGATGTCTAACTTTATATAGGTCTCTACCCGACTCTAGCATAAATTTCCCAGTGTGGCTACATTATGTGTTAGAAAGAAGACTTCAGGGTATGCTACGCCCGGGTGATATCAATTCGTCCAGCTTGTGTCCACTCCTCCGCCCCACCCACCCCACACCCGGTTTAGATTCTAAGTGGGTTTAGAGTCTACGCTCGGGGTTATGCGCATGCGTCAAAATCGAACGGCATTTCAGCGTATTCGATTAATCAACTCGGGTCACCCTGGCGACTTTTTGACGTACAAATGTGACGTCATCGCTCCTACCTCCACACCGGAGAGGAGGTGGAGTGGGTGAGTGATGGATGGATGGGAGGGGGCTCCTGGCCAGTCTTTGTTGTGATCGGCAACCACCTCCACGGCCAAACCCAGCCCAGCCCCGCGGTCAATCAACGAAAACTCCACACTCGGCCTCGGCCACAACAATCCATACCAAAACTCGCCATATCAAAATAACGCCAACCTGCAACCACTGATTGACTGAACCAGTGACCAGGCTCCCCCGACAGTTATCGATGCAACTACTCTCAACTGAACTACTAACTAGCATCAACACGCCCACAAACGACGTACATCGATACACCCAGTGTGTGTGCAGCTCAGAAAACGGCGATTAAAATAAATGAGGGGATCCAACATTAGACAGGATTTTCCGAGGCAAGAGAAAGAAACATTCGCAAGGGGAGAACAAGCGGCAGCCATCGCCGGCCAGCCAAGTGTGAAAGTATGAAGAACGGGCGGCCGACGCGGCTTGCTCGGCCCGGGCACTCCGGAGTCGCACTGCCGCAGTGACGAGGATCCGGCACACACGGTCCCGGGGTCATATCGACGACGGCTAATGAAGCTATAATATGGCTAGGAACATTGGTTAATGTCTGAGGAGAGTGCAAAAGGCGATGTGACTTACGATTTGTGGCCCGAAGCCAGGGAGAGGAGACTGACACCTTGGTCTGTTGTGCGCGACGGCGGCGTGCGGTTGATCGATTGTGTTATACGCACGATGGTTTGGTGTATCGTGCGTATAAAGATTTCAGCATACACGATTTTGACGTGCAAATGATTACACTTATACGCACAACAACATCGTGTGTTTCAGGATTTCTATACGCACGATAGTTCGGTGTACACATAAATTTGGAAATGCACGATATTTTGTTGTTGTTGTTACATTAGTTGATTAAGCAGGCGAAATTTCAATCACGCACAATTGGTTTTCCTCATTCCACTGCTCCTTGCCCTATTCTAGTAATGCCAAACAAAAGGGTAGGTAGCGACAAGTATCAATTTTTAAGTCATTGGTTTGCCTCGGCCAGGGTTCGAACCTGGGGGTTCGAATCCCACGACCGACCAGAACGGGAGGCGGATGCTCAACTCATTCAGCCATTGTGCAGATTGATCGATTGCGAGGTTCAGTCCAGGCTACGTATGAGATTATATCAGGACGAGTATTGACTCACGCCAGTGCGTATCTCATAGTGGTTCTGTAGTATTGCTTTACTGGGATTCAGTGCAATTAGCACCACGACCCTATAATTAACATCCTCACATACTAAATCATTGCTCATATCATCGTAATGCAGAGTGCCAGGCAAGGTAGTGATCAGTAGCAGTTTCCTAAGTCTTTGATTTGACTTGATTACTGGGGAGTGGTGGAGGTGTGGGTGTGGGATGGGGAGTGGTAGAAGTATGGAGTGGGGTGGGGGAGTGGTGGAGGTGTGGTGTGGGGCGAGGAGGTGGTGGGGTGGGTGGGGGAGAGGTGTGGAGTGGGGTGAGGGAGTGACTTGATTCGCCTGCTTAATCAACGAATGTAACCTACTTCACAAACACCTGAACTATTGGCTTCCTGACGCAATCTATGCTGCAACCTATTGCAGTGTTTTTATTTCTTATACAAGTTATTGTAGGACATGTAATTCTAACTGTCTCCTATTCAAATAAAATACTGTTTGCTTGCTAAACACTATACAGTTGTTTTTCTTAACCCACAAAAAAAAAACTGTGCTTTCATTATCACAAATTTGAGCGTCTCCATCAGTCGTTCCTACGCACCCTATGAAGTAAATAAAGCCAGATGAAGACATTCCTTAAATAAGTGTTCCCATCATGGGGTAGAGCCAAATAGATCAAACAAGAACAGCTACATCTGTTTTGGCTAAGGATATTCTTGACTTGGACATCTCAATATACATGGCATAAAGATATGTTCTCAGGATTATGGTCGTTACATAAGTTGGTCCATAGTAGGTAGATATAAAAATAAATGTGAATAACATAGAAGTAATAGTATGAATACTACCATACTAACCAATATCAAAATGTTGGTCTACATACAGTAGTTTGTACCATTGCCTCCATGTCAGAATGAAAAGAACATATCGGTGGATATAGGTTGTCGAATGCATAATGAAAAGAGCACCCCTAGGGGATTTATAGTACATATTGTACCTCTTTAATCCTGCAACCGTGAGATTGCTGAATTACAGAAAATGCCTATTGCTGAATTACAGAAAATGCCGGACTACAAAAACATTAATGCTTCCAAGCACGGTTTTTCTATTGTTTCATGTAATATAAAGCCAACGTCCAACAATAGACTACATCACGGTTCCAGCAGCGCGGTGCATTGTGGGATGCGTCAGAGCAAAACAACCCCCCCAGAAGCACATGGCACATGCTAATACACTGGGTGCAGCTATGAAATGTGCTAGTTTCAGCTCATCTCAGCTCTTGTTTGAAATATAGAATACCAACTAAAAGAATATATATAATAAATTAAGATATTAATATTTTATCCAGCATTGCATTTACATCAATATAATCAGCACATCTCATGCCATGTGCATTTAGATTTAGACAAATCTAGGTACTCAGACTAGTGTTAGAGCCATAGCCAGAGTCAGTTTTACTTATTTTATTCATGTTTTTATTTATATCCTATGGTTACTGACATATGTAGAACTAGAAAATGAGTACGGTTAATCAGATATTAGTTATATAGTTCTCTGAAACAAGTGTATGTTGACACATTTGGCATTTTAATATTTAGAACAATAATTAATAATGGTGATGTGGATATGACTGATTGTTTTGTGTGGAATTGTATGTTTCTTAGCTCAAAATGTTTAACTATGGCTAGTTTTGTCTTAGATATATTCATCAGATCATTATGTTGCATGTGTGCATACATGTTTATGCCAAATTGTTATGTATTTCTAGTGATTTTGAATAAAATGTCAGTTTTGCCCTGGGTGTATCGGCAAACTCAATGGCCGTATGCCTTTGCTTTGCTCCTGGCGCCGTTTTCAGAGCATGCGCAGTCGGAACCGTGATGTAGTCTATAAAACCCATAGTGTCTGCTGGACCTTGGGAGCTACCGAAGTATGGAATGCCGGATTAAATGGGTACATATTTCCACAACCGTCAATAGTGCTTGCCACAAGGTTGTGTAAATAATGGCTTTACATACACGAACTCGTACACACAAGGTAACTTTAAAACAGGGAAATCGTGTGTATAGTGGTCACTATGGACCGATTTGCGTGTGCATAGTGGTTTCAATGACTGATCAAGCGGATGGGATCTAAAAGGGATGCGAAATACACAATAAGCGCGACTTGTATGATGATTGTATTAAACAAAAAGAAAATGGCAAGAAGTGAATCCTTTCCAAAGTACACGAATTAAATTATCCCAATCTATTTTTTGTTTTAATGCACATTAAAGATAATTAGGAATCGCCAGTAATCTTACGAAGATATGTATAATATTTGATCAGTTCTGTACTGTAGCCATACTACATTCTTTGGGAAGAAATAACAAGTGTTGTCATAGGAATAATTATGTTCTTGACGCACCATATATTAATACATGTTGAACATTAATGCAACCTTTTAATATGTGTCACTTAGCCATCTTAGATTATGATGCATAAACTCCAGATATGCATATAACACCGATATATTTATTACCCATAACTTGATAAATCTATATAAATTGGCATGCTCTGCTGTTATATTAATTTGGACAATTTTAATATAGGGCAATCATATGAATGTAGCTATTTCAAATTCCCTGACATATAAAACATAAAAATGTTAGACTATATTATCAAGCCATTGAAACAACATAAAATCGGAATCTCACTCAGACCTGAAAACCGAAATTATAATCGGTATACCCTTTAGAAAATGTCATATATTTATATCTAGATGACTTAAATTTGGTTTATTTATCTCCACCTATATCCCAAATTCACAAGTGCTTTAACCTGAATAACGAATTCCAATCCCGCAGCTATTTCGCTAAAAAGAAAATCCCCTTCCTCCCGACACTGCATTTCAACGCAGTTTAGCCTCCTTTCGCAGCAAAGCAGGTCGACGCATGAACTCCTGTGACCTACTTTACATTGGCCGGGTAACTTGCTTTGCTCTGGGCGAGTGGGCGGGACCTAGGTCAGTGACCGAGATCTGCCCAGGGGTCAGCCAAGCCACAGAAACTACTAAATTAGGTTGCAGTTTCCCCCTCCTCTCAGTTGCTTTTCAAGACCCCCTAGATTAGGCCTACTGCTCGTCGTACTCGCAAAATATCCCCCTCCTCTCAGTTGCTGTTCAAGACCCTCTAGATTAGGCCTACTGCTCGTCGTACCCGCAAAATATGTTAATAACCTGCATGGCAAAATAGTCACTAACAAAAAAGTGTTTTTAATGCAACGCACAAATTAATATAAATTTACATCCACCAAACCCATTAAGGCCAGTGCAAGTACTCCAATGACATATAAGCCCCGTTCATACTGGCGAGTTAAGTCGGCTTAACTAATTCGCCTCCTTTAGTTCGACTCAAATTGGTCGTGTGGACATTACGCTGAGGCGACTTAGGGCTAAGTCGCCTCATCTAGTTTGCTTCAATTAAACCACGTCGCGAGGTAGTATATATGAAGCGAACTAGCTTAAGTCGGCCCACCTTGCTTGTGTGGACGGTAGCGGTTTACTTGAAGCGGATTAAGCACGTCACACTATATAATATAATTTGATCTATGAACCGGCTAGAGGTGTACAGATATTTTTTTCATGATTTATTTTTAGGTTTTCACTGGCCAACAGAAGTTTTGATCATTCCAAAACAATACGATTCAGTCCATACAGATCTAGGTCGAACCCACACTCTCTCGTGGCGACGTCGACTAACCAAAACTGGCACTGGTTAGTATGGACTCGCTCATGCGCAGATATCGATTTCCACCTTAAACCGCCCCAAGTACTGCATGTGTGGACAGGATGCCTAGTTTGCCTCCTCTAGTTTGCCTTATCTAGTTTGGCCTAAAGTTGTGGGTGTGAACGGGGCTATAGACTGGATAATTTATTCTAAGGTAGAAAGGGGGGAGGGGGGGGGGGGGGGCTGGCGATCCATAATCCATTAGGGTTGTCATGTGTTTGTCTTTTATTTACAGAGGTGAGGCAATATACTAATACTAATGGTGTATTAGTGGGGGGGGGGGGCACTCCACCAAAGCACACAAGGAGGGAAATAATAAGACATTGTTCCCCTATAATTTATAGATAGGATAAGTATTTATCGATATATAAAGGGCGGAGCGGCCTATCCTCCGTTATTGTTTATATTATCTACTGCGCAGTAGCCAACCGCGTGTGTGTGGAATTGTGTTGGTTTGGCCTAACCTTGTGCGCCAACGAAAAGTAAGTTGGCTTGGCCTAAGTGGGTCCCATGACTGCTTGCTACTGCAGCGCCACTTTGTGCTCGTGGCTGTGCCTCTCTGTTTTGGCCAGTGCGCACCTGCTTTTCAAACTGTCCACATCTTCTGCTCGCTTGGTTGTTGCCTACCGGTTGACTCCGGTCGTCTACCGGCGGTTCTCCTGTCAACACTTTTCTGCTGTCAAGGAAAGTTGTTTCTGCTGTCGGTTCGTCTTGCCGTGTTCGTCGTGCTTGGAGACGACATGGTATTCTGTCGTGATTGTGGAGAGTCGCATAAAAAAGACGACAAAGCAGCGTGTGTTGCGGAGCAGCAAAAAAGACCGACGACGCGGAGCTCGACTATGGCGGCGAAAAAAAAGGAGGCGGACGACGGAGAGCTGGAAGTCATGGACGCTTCATTGGCGTCAATGTTGGTGGACGACCGGGAGAAAAGAGTGGAGGACGAAATAGCCAGGTTAGAAGCAGAGGTGCGACTGGGGGCGCTCGAGGAGCGCATGAGAGAGCTCCAGACGGTGTGTGACGGACAACTAGGACGACGGCTGCAGCGGACGGAAGAGCGGACGGTAGACCGCGTGGACGACGGAGGGCTGCCGTCGTCTGCGTGGAATCCAGGGGCGTCGCCACAGGTGCCGGGAGACGCTGTAAATGCGTTTTCCAGCTATGGCCGCTCGCGGGTGCGTACTCGTGAGCAAGGGGGACGACGACGAACACGCAGCAGGAGTGACAGTAGCTCCAGCAGGAGACGCCGCAGTAAGTGGGCGCTGAAACATTACACTGTGGCGGGAAAGGAAGTGCGAAAGTTAAATGGATATGGGTTGTTAGCGGCCACTGGTGCATGGGCGCTAGACATTGCTGAGTTAAATGTGGCAGATTATAGGGCAATATTGGAGCACGTGGTATTTATTGCGGTGCGTGCAAGGGATGACTATTTTAGGCATTCCGCGCATGTGGACTATGCTTTGGCTGTGCGGAAGTCGGCAGAGAGGATTGGCATGGCGGCTTTTGCGAAAATAAATTCTGGTGAAAGTGCTGTTCATTATGGCGCGCAGAACGCAAAAGTGCGAAAAGCCGGTGCGGGAAGTAGTTTTGGAAGGAAAACGGGAGGTAGTCAAAGACCATCTCGCTGCTGTTATCAGTGGAATGGGGATGATGGTTGCTCAAGGACAGAGGAGGAATGCATATATGAGCATAAGTGTTCCAAGTGTGGTTCGAAGAGCCATACAAAATATAAGTGTAAAGAATGAAGGAGCAAAGGGCCGATTTCGTCTATAGCAAGCAATCGGCATGTGCGTCATTTGGCCTCATGTGATTCTTTTGGCCTCACTAGAAATGTACATCATTTGAATTCTAATTGTGCTGAAACCTCTTTGGGTGTTGCTTGCCATCATGTGGCCGGCGGTGTGCCGGTATGTGGGGTGCTGGGGGGTGCTGGGGGGTGGGGGGGGCATGTACATGGGGGGAGTGTTACATGCAACCCCTCTGTGTCTCAGAACATTCCTGACATTCCGGTGAACCGGGTGGTGATAGACTGTGCGAATGGTGGGGGGGGGGGTCATGACATGTGACCTTTCTTGTGACCTGCCGGTCTCCCAGAACATTCCAAGCATTCCGGAAGGCAGAGGAAGGACTGACTGTGTGGGGGAGGGGAATGTGGGCAGGCCCGACCTTGACATTCCTTTGACTTTTCAACCAACTATTATTGATTGTTTGTTTTGGACTTTTCCTTCTGGTTTGGGAAGGGAAACTGATTTTGTTGTTGAAAATTGTGGGGGTTCCCTGCTTGTTACTGTTGTGCATGAAGATTTAAGTTCTGTTTGTTTGCCTGTTACTATGGATTGTTATAGGGGTACTTGCACTTGTACACATTTTATTGCAGGGCTACCGTCACAGCTTCGTCCTTGCAGAGTTTTCATTGAATGTTTCTATCGGGGAGAGTTGGACCCTGATTGGCGGTTTATGTTAACGGGGGTGATTTTTGGTTTCAAAGTTATTAATAGCAATTGTGATTTGAGATATGACTTAACTAGAAGAAGTAGGTGTTCAGTTGAGCACAAACAATTAATTACTAAAAAATTTCAGGAGGAGTTAGATGCAAATATGATCTCTGAAGTCTCTGATATCCCATGTTGTACCCATGGAGTCTTTGTAGTGCCGAAGTCTGGTGGGGGTGGAAGAGTGGTTGTGGATTGCAGCAGGCCAGATTATTCTGTAAACAATGTCACGGATGCAGTTGCTAAGAAATTTTCTTATAATTCAGTCGATGATGTTGTCAGCGTCCTGCAACAGGGTGATTATTTATGCACAATTGACATCAAGGATGCGTACCGTGCTGTATCTATACATCCATCGGATAGGATTAGGCAGGGCTTGTTGGGTCCATCACTGGTCAGTCATGGAGATAGTTATTATTGTGATAATCGTTTGTGCATGGGGCTTTCGTCTAGTCCGTACATACTTTCGCGCATTTCAGATTTTGTTGTTAGGTGTGCCGCTAGGGAGGGCGTGGAGTCACTCGTCAATTATTTGGACGATTTTTGCGTGATAGCTCATTCAAAGGCTGAGGCTATGCGCAATCAGTGGAAGGTGATTTCGATTTTGCGCAGAATAGGATTCTTCATTAACTATAAGAAGGTGACGGCAGCTGGAACTAGTTAGGTTTCTCGGTATATTTATTGATAGTGTTGAGTTAGAGCTGACTCTGCCGCAGGATAAGTTGGACAAGACAATCGATATTTTGTTTAGGTTGCAGGGCAGGAAAAAGGCTAGTAAGAAAGAATTGCAGCGAATAGGGGGTCTTCTTGCTCATTGTTCGAAAGTGATCAAGGGCGGGAGGACTTTTTCCCGGGAATTTATGACTTGCTAGCTCGCCTCAAGAAATCACACTATAAAATTCACCTTAACAGAAGCATTAGGGAGGACCTTCATTGGTGGCTCGAATATGCTAGGAGCTTCAATGGCAAAGCTAGGATATTGCAGAATTTCGCTCCGATAGGGTCGGTCTACAGCGATGCCTCCAAGTGGGGATACGGGGCATTATATGGAGCTGATTGGTTGGTTGGGTCTTTCCATCAGGTGGATACCGTAAGGTTGCAAGATTATGCGGGACATCATATGGTGGCCACGGAGAAAGGGATTAGTGAGGACCACATTAATGTTCAGGAGCTGTACGCGATTTATGCCGCGATGATACGTTGGCAGCTAGATTGGCGGGATAAGAATTTGTTATTTTTAACTGACAATACTGTAGTAAGTACAGCGCTTAATACCGGGCGTTCTAGGAGCAGCCAGATTATGTATTACATTAAGCGCTTATTTTGGTCGTCAGTCGAGAATAATTATTCTATTCAATCAATATATATTAAGAGTAACTTGAATAAATATTGTGATGCTTTGAGTAGGTTGAGGGAAAAGGGCAGCCATGAATGGCTGTCGAATTTGATCATCAATGACTCTTTTTGTTGTGCCAATATTTTTTTCGCTCCTTTTTGATTTTTTTTCCCCAGTATGGGCCAAGCTGGAGAATGAGCAGAAGGCGTTTCAATTGCGGAACTATTCAGAGAACTCTATGCTGACCCGTTCGTCTCAGATAAACAAATATTTGGAATTTGTAGAGGGTTTCCATCCATCGCGTTCACCCATTCCTTGCTCAAATGAGCAGGTGGCGATTTATGCAACCTGGCTAGCCAGGTCCCTGAAGTACTCTTCGATTCGAAATTATTTGAGCGGATTGAATTATTTTCTTCGTTTGCACTCTGAGCCGATGATAGACTATGCTAATTTTACGTTAGCATCGACGCTGAGGGGTATTCGGAGGGTAAAGGGTGATACTCCGGTGAGAGCTATTCCTATGCTTCCTCAAATGTTACATTCGATTTTCTCTTTTTTGACATCTGGGCGGGGCCATGTAGCATGGCGGGCGGCAATATTGTGTTCATTTAGGGGTTTGTTGAGAGAATGTCAGGTAACGGAGTCAGATTCGGCTCTCCGAACAGGGGATTTCCATTTCCACAAGTGGGGGATGGTCTTAACCTTGCGTCACTCCAAGACCATACAATTTAGTGAGCGTAGATTGGAAATTCCTATTGCTAGGTGCCCGGATATAGCTTTATGTGCGGTGCACTGGGCAGAGGTACATTTTGAGCAAGTGCCGGCTTCGTTGTCCTCTGCAGCTTTTCTGATACCAGTAGGAGGAGACCGTTGGGCTCCTCTAGATTATGCAACTTATCAGGCAATGTTGAAGCTTTTTGCCTGTAGGGCTGGGTTGGATACCACCCATCTGAGCTCCCATTCGCTACGTAGGGGGGGCTGCACGTTTCTGCACATGTCTGGTGCAACAATTGAAGAGATTCGGGCTAGGGGGGACTGGGTCTCGGAGACAGTGTATGACTACATTAAGACTCCCCTTTCCAGCCGAATTGTGGATGATATGCGTGTGGCCGCAATCCTATCGGTGACACATGACTAGTGGGTTGGGGCGAACCGTGGGCGTTTCCTTTGGGCAGTTGCCTAGCCATGAGACTAGTATTAAACTGTTCAACCCATATTCATGTTTGTGTCTAGAGCATAGCCTACTTTATAGATAGGATAAGTATTTATCGATATATAAAGGGCGGAGCGGCCTATCCTCCGTTATTGTTTATATTATCTACTGCGCAGTAGCCAACCGCGTGTGTGCGGAATTGTGTTGGTTTGGCCTAACCTTGTGCGCCAACGAAAAGTAAGTTGGCTTGGCCTAAGTGGGTCCCATGACTGCTTGCTACTGCAGCGCCACTTTGTGCTCGTGGCTGTGCCTCTCTGTTTTGGCCAGTGCGCACCTGCTTTTCAAACTTTATGACCGGCTGGGCAGTTGCCTAGCCATGAGACTAGTATTAAACTGTTCAACCCATATTCATGTTTGTGTTTGTGTCTAGAGCATAGCCTACTTGTATAATAAAATCGTTAAGCTGTACCAGAGTGATAATACATAGTAGTCGAGTACATAAACAATTAGATGTCATTTACAGTATTAAAGGTAATGTTAAAGTTGCATATTCCGATGGTTTTGAATTTCTGTATTTTTTTCTGAGATAAATATATTAGATCGATCACTAGTATCTACTTTACATTAGTTCAAAGTTACTTATATTTTAAATGGTAAACTTTTGAGATATTTTGAGTGCAAACATGGAAAATTAGCTTTGGCAAGCCTGTCAAAACTCTCATAGACTTCTGCAGTAACAGGTTCTGTTAAATTGACTCAGTATTGCCTTCTACGCAGAAACAAATACTTAATAAGTGCATCAGTACCTAAGTTAGATATGTAAAATCAAATCTAGATAATTGGTTTGGTTTCAAAATTTGATATTTCATCAGACTATGCAACTTTAATATACTTTGGACTTATATTTTTCTATTTGTTATTATATATTATTTTTATAGTATTAGTAATGTATATGTGAAAAAAATGGCAACCTTAATAGATATATATACGCGCACACTAAATTGGCAAAATATACTCCACGAACATGTAATATTTGATTTAGTGTGTATATGGCCAGAAGGCTAGGAAGGATCAGGCTGAATGACAACTATTCTCAATTTCACAATGCTCTCGGGGGAAAAAAACACCAAACATTATGGAATGCAAAACATCTATGTGTTCAATTTTACGCAGGCCACCAGACACATTAACAACCATCACTAAACTAGATGACCAGTTCAGTATTCCCAATAATTGTCTCGCAACAACTGTTTGCACAAATTCCAGTTATAAAAAACAAGTATGCCATTCGAGAGCAGTTTCTATTTGTTTGTTGTGGAATTTGTAATTGCTTGTAGTTCAATCAATCAATCAATAGGATACAGCTATAATAGGCCTTGGACCTGTAAACCACTCTTAATTAATAGAAATGGAGACAGTTCTTCAGATGTAGTGGATCATAGCAACTGTCACTGGCTCCAAGATATAAGTAATGCTTGACCAGTATGCATCCAGTCGGGACTTGAAACAGTTCACCGACTCTCCTGCTATGACACTCTCCGGCAGGTCATTCCACAGGTCAACCACCCTAAAGCCGAAAAAGTTGTGTTGCAGGTCCAGTCTGGAGTACCGCTTCCTCAGCTTCAGGGAGTGCCCTCTGGTCCTGGTGTTGGAGTCTCTGATAAGGGGGCTGGCTGCCTGTCTTGTAGATACCATGGAGATTAAATCAACAAAGCTACATGTCAGAAATATGGCGAGCGAAGAGAATTTAGTGCGAATAGGGGGGGTGGGGGTGGGTGGCTGAATGAGTTGAGCATCAGCCTTCCGCTTGGCAGGTCAGGCAATTAAAAACCCAGCCGAGTCAAACCAATGACATACAAATTTATACTTGTCGCTAACTAGCCTGGCACTCGGCATTACCAGGATAGGGCAAGGAGCTGTGGAATGAGAAATACCAATTGTCCGCGATCGAAATTCCCGCTGTTTAGCCAACGATTCTATAAATTAAAAAAATACACATATATTTATCATCTGCTACCGGACGCGATGGCCGAATCGGTAGAGCGCAGGGGTCCCGTGCGGAAGGTCGGGATTTCAATTCCCGGTCGAGTCAAACCAATGACATACAAAATTTACACTTGTCACTTCCGAGCCAGGCGCTCAGCATTATTAGGATAGGGCAAGGACTGGTCGACTCAGTGTCAGGATAATGTGACTGAGTCGGATATCAGGTCATGATACTGGCAGCCTGGTCTCCCAGTGGGGCAGCACTATAAAGTCTCTGTGAGTGTGCATGGTCACAAGTCGATAGTAGTCCAGATATGACTTCATATGTTGCCAGGACGTAAAACTCCAGCAACCAACCAACCACCATCTACTTTGGGTTACCTAACGTAAATAATAATGGTTATACATGCAATTAGAGAGCGTTTGTAGAGAGCTTTAACCAGAAAATAGGTCAAAACATGATTTTATTTAACACTAATTTCTCACACCAACCCACTTTTCAGACATCTTTCAATATCTGAAAAGAATTCAAGATGTTACAGCACACGAGGTAGATATTAAATACACTTCCGCAAAATAAAAAGATTTCATGTAGAAAGTATATTTTATTAGCCGAACACTTGATAGTTTACAATGTATGAAATACGTTATAAATATCAATTACAGATAGCCCCAGTCATCTGAGACACTTTACTAATACCGTATTCTCACGGGTTAACACCCACGTATGGGTTAATGCCCACTCTCCACTTGGCCAATATTTCGTAAAAACCCACAGATTAAATGCCCATGTGTGGGTAAACGCCCACCGAACACTTTAGTGATTTACCAATTTAAACGCCCAGGGCATTAACCTGCGAGAATACGGTACTACTTCTTGGAGTATTCTCGATGTCGGCATGACGTCACAACCCCGGAAACTAGCCCGCGAAGGGTAAAATACGGCCGTGATGTGTGCTGCGGCAATGCTATGTCTATGGGGAGCATTTATTTTGTAAAATAAATTTAAAAACTTTCATCGAATCGATTAAAAATATCTCAATGCGCGATTGAAGAGGAAGATCTGAGGTATTTAATTTAACCTAAGAGCAATTTTCTCTGAAAGTATTAAAAACAGAGATAATAGTGAAAGTTGGGATATTCTGAGTGTCACTGCCAGTGTTAGTAGGTACTCCAAAGTGATTTCTATTTTCAACAGGTCAGTATTACATCTTATATATCTGTACAGATCTTTTAAATTGAATCTCAATGATATAAAAATCATTTAGATTGATTGAATAGCTGCAAAGTTATGAGTGTTTAAAGATTGATTTTTTTGCCCCGATTTGTGCACATTTCCAAATTAGCCAATTTTGCATATGATCTGTCCAATATTAAAGAATCTCATTCTCTATAGTACAAATAAGAAGCTCAATTTTTTACAGCCCATCACTGTTAGTATTCTTTCTGAAATTTCATGTCAAACTTGCTAAATTCCTTAATTTCCAGCAAACACCAATAATAAATTCAGTAAAATATAGAAAAATAGCATAACTCCTGTTCTAATTGTCCTATCACAGCAATCTTTATACCAAAATAACCAGAATCAAAAGCTCTACATGATGACACAATTTTCTAACTGATCAGAGAAAGAAAGACAACATTCAATTTTAGGCATCGTGAGCCCCAGATAGCACACAGCCGTCGGGCCGACGTCGGCTATTGGTCGCACCGTCGCAATCGACTTTCCACCGTCGGGCCGCCGGTGGTGTTCCAACGTTGGGAATCAATCCCTTTCCACTTTTGATTCACCGTCGGGCCTCCGTCGGCCCTACGGTGGTGGGCCGCCGCAGGTTTGCATTAATTTTCCACACTTGGTACACCGTCGGGCCATCGTCGGCCCGACGGTGGTGTTCCGACGTTAGGGTTCAATCCCTTTCCACTTTTGAGCACCGTCGGGCCTCCGTCGGCCCGACGGTGGTGGGCCGCCGCAGGTTTGCATTCATTTTCCACACTTGGTATACCGTCGGGCCATCGTCGGCCCGACGGTGGTGTCCCGACCTTAGGTTTTAAACCTTTTCCACTTTTGATTCACCGTCGGGCCACCGTCGGGCCGCCGGTGGTGTTCCGACGTTAGGGTTCAATCCCTTTCCACTTTTGATTCACCGTCGGGCCATCGTCGGCTCGACGGTGGTGGGCCGCCGCAGGTTTGCATTCATTTTCCACGTCTGGTCCACCGTCGAGCCACCGTCGAGCCGACGGTGGTGGGCGGCGCATGCGCAGTTCTTTAAATTTGGATTTCAGCTCGAGTCGCCAGCGGAACACGTGCGATCGTTGATCAGTGTTCTTTTTCTACCAATAACTCCAGAAATACCAGGAATTTTAAGGAATTATTTAACAGGTATGTTTATTAGTATGTTTAGATTATTTTGTAAAAGTTTTGTAATTTATTACGAAGTATTAATGGAATTATTCGTGTTAATACGATTTGAATTATCCGATACGGTTTGTTTACTTCGAGTCGCCAGCGGAACACGTGCGATCGTTGATCAGTGTTCTTTTTCTACCAATAACTCCAGAAATACCAGGAATTTTAAGGAATTATTTAACAGGTTTGTTTATTAATATGTTTAGATTATTTTGTAAAAGTTTTGTAATTTATTACGAAGTATTAATGGAATTATTCGTGTTAATACGATTTGAATTACCATGTACGGAATTTTGACGAAGAACCGCCATCTTGGTTTTTTCCGAGAAGACACTGTCACTATAGTGTCAATACGTACAGACTATATTAAATTTATAAGGTATGGGTTCTCGATTTCTATTAATTTTGAATAAAACTAATATTTTTGCACCTGTAGGCTGCAGCGTGTACTACAACGGGTGAATCTTTTATCTACTGTAGGCTGTACGTACTGACACTACAGTGACTGTGTCTTCTCGGCTCGTCGACGGTGCATGGTTGGACAAAACAACGTCGGCCCGACGGCGTTTGCCGCCGTCGCCCCGACGGCGGCAAACGCCGTCGAGTCGACGGCGGATGGTTGGACAAAACAACGTCGGCCCGACGGCGTTTGCCGCCGTCGCCCCGACGGCGTTTGCCGCCGTCGCCCCGACGGAGTCGGGGCGACGGCGGCTGCCGCCGTCGGGCCGACGGCGTTTGCCGCCGTCGCCCCGACGGCGGGAGGTTGGACAAAACAACGTCGGCCCGACGGCGTTTTCCACCGTCGGGCCGCCGACTGTGTGCTGTCTGGGGCTGACAATAAAATTAAGAAAAATAGCATAACTCCCATTCTAATTGTCCGATCACTGCACTCTTTATACCAAAGTAACCAAAATTTAAAGCTCTACATGATGACATCATTTTCTAACTGATCAGAGAAAGAAAGACAACATTCTCTTTTAAGCATCGCGAGCTGACAATAGCCAAATTCTTGCAGCAGTCACTTCTCAGACCAAGCTTGATGCGCATGATATAAATCTCAACCAAATATTGTTCTGGTTAGGTAGAGGAAGACTTAAGCTTTCTGATGATATAATTTTCAAAACGATCCTGATCAATTTTCAAGGAGGATTAATGTCTTAATGTTTTCACTCCTTCAGTTCAATCAAATTTCCCACTCAGAAACACTCATGCTTGATATGCTAATGAAGCCTAGATTCTTCTCTATCTTTTATTGGTGGTTATTTTTAGCTCAGGTCAATGTACTCACCAAGCCATCAAGTTTAGGGAAGGGAGTAGCTCAGACTGGATGAAAACAAAATCGGCGAGCATGCTCAGAGCTGCCGATGGTACCCGCCAACAAGTGTCCATTGACTGTGATTTATTTCATAATGATAACTAAAAATCAGACAGCCTAAAAGACAAAAGAACAAGCTTTAATTTGATATAATTTTTATTTCAAACCAAGCAGAATTAGTGGAGATTCAAGCCTTTTTAAAACGGGTTAAAATAGGTCAAATTTCGCGCTGCGGACACTGTATACGCCGACTTTGGAGTACCTAGTGTTAGCCTTATCTGGAAATTTGGGCTGAGGCTTCTTCCCATTACCGATATTTACGCTAGAAACACATGTAGCATGGATAAAGCCTTAAAGGTTTAGAATCTAGATACCGTTATAACTTTTAGGACCATGACTTGAAATTAAATTATCTATTACCTTCCCCCCCCCCCTTTTTAAGCACATCCCAACATTTACTTCGTAGTTCAGGTTTATTTAGTCAAATTTAAATTAAACATCAGCAAGTGCCTATTTCCAGCAACAAGGTGCATTATTTCCTATACACCATGCCACGGTTCGGCGGCCATCTTGACCTAATTCCACTTCATAGGTAAACAAAAGCACATGGAATTGATTGTCAATGGCAGTGTCGCCAGTTAGCAATCTTCATACAGAAAAAGTTAAATATCTCTAAAACCATATCAGCTAGAAACAAGCTGATTGGAATAAACATAGAAAACATGTTTAACAAAAAGATTATATTGAATTGATATGGTTAGGGTTCTGGATTTCTATTAATTTTGAATAAAACTGACGTTTTGCACTGCGTGTACCGGCAAACTCAATGCATTGTGACGGGATTGTCAATGGCAGTGAGCAATCTTCAGAGAGAAAAAGTAAAATATCTCTAAAACTACAAGACCTAGAAACAAACTGATTGGAAACACATCAGCACCAGCAAACACATCGTACCAGCAAACTCAATGCATTGCCGATGGTCGTGAGCAATCTTCATACAGAAAAAGTGAAATATCTCTAAAACCACACCGCCTATAAACAAATCGCTTGGTACACATATAGAAAACATATTCAATGAATAGATTATATTAAATTTATATGGTTAGGGTTCTGGATTTCTATTAATTTTGAATAAAACTAATGCTTTGGACTGTGCGTTCCGGCAAACTCAAGGCTATCAGTCTTTGTTTACCTATAACCGGAAGTGGCCTCGTTCTCGCAAAATTAGGACATGCCCATATATGCATAAGTATATTCAGCGCTAAACGGAGCGACCCAACCAGCCACTGTTGAACTCGTTTGAGCTTGTTTAAACTTGTTTCCTGTACAAAGGCTAGGGGACCAGGTTGGAAACTGAGCGATAATAGGTGAAAACTCCTATGCCTCTGCCTGAGCAAATGAATGCCAGGGGACCAGGCTAGACCTCCACAGAGCTAGCAGTGTAGTCAAATATTATTTGACTACAAACAACAACATAGTTTATTGTTCAGACATTATCACATATTTATGTATCTTTTGTACAGATTAAATTGTTTGAAGTATATCTGAAATTGATTTCTGTTTAAATCACACAATATCACTACTTAATGAATGGGAAACTCATCCTGCAAGGGTATGCTCGATATTACTCAGTGGTAACCCGTTTTTCATCCTTTCGTCGCTGTGGACCCTTCTCCATATATGGCCAAACCGTGGCATCGTGTATAGGAGTGGAGCCTACTTGTGTAGTTCCATCAGCTCTCACTACCTGGAACTGGCGCTGCCCGTTCAATAATTTTGCACTCTTTAGCAGTTGCACTTGCCTACCTTTCATGCGCAGGAATAAAGGGCCCTCTCCCCTCCACCTCCCGTTAAAAAAAGTCATGGGAAATCTGACTTTCAGTAAATTTGGCAGTGGATGGAATGAGCACATAGGTGCTCATTTGTGGTCATTGCTGAGAGCACAGGGAACTGACACATAACACGTCCATCTTTGATGCGTCTATCTTTGATAGCACGGTCTTGTCTATCGTGTTAGCATGTTCTCACCTCTTCACATTACTCGCTTGCTATGTGAGACACCCTCTTCACAGAACTGACATAAGAACATATTACCGCTGTTTGATCCGAAAGACCATGACCCGCATAACAATAAAAGTGATGTCTATTCCCAATCCTCCTGGTCTTGTTCTCTGTGCCCGGGTCAGCAATGATGTGAGAATGACTGAGGTGACTGAAACAATCTTAAGTCTACTAGAAATCGGAAATTTCCCATACCTGTATTATATAGATTATACAAATTAGGAAAGTCGTGAGGTATAATAAATAAATACCTAACCACTTTCTAGATTTTTGCTTGTTGAAAAATAATACTGATTGTATTTAATTGCTAAGTACCAAATTTGTGCAAGCAAGGCATTAGCCTAAGGCATTACTTGTACAGATTTTGAAGACGTTATATTATATATATAAACACATACACATAATATATAACGTTATATAAACGACGGGATATCTAATAGGTAATATCTTCGGTAGGAATGTACAATGTGTTTATTGAGACATATATAATATGTTTCTTCAATGTCAGTTTCAACCACAGTATATTGTATGACCTCATTAACCCATTTACAGCACAACCAAACTGCGCTTTGCATTTAAATAAAAGGATATACGACAGCTTTCAATAACACAAACTTTCAGGAGTACAGAAACAATAATGTAAGCATATAATCTTTGTTAACCGTTGTAAAAAAATACATTCTTGCTTCTCATATATATATAGTTTCTTACATATATACGAGAAACTATATATATGAGAAACTATATGTATATATGAAAAACTATATATATAAGAAGCTATAATTATATAAATCAGAGATCTACCATATTTGCCGAGTGAAGTCTTTGAAATTTTCTTAAACACTCTCTGGTCAAACTAACCCAAGCACAATTTTATGAATAATGATATGCAAATGACCGTTTGAGCTAAAAGAATTTGCAAACAAAAAAGCTGATACTTTGTTTCCCGGTAGATGCTGAGAAGAAAATCACAGCCAATTGTTCCTCATTTTGTTCCAGTTTGTTTTCAAATAGCCATTTGTCTACATGACGAGTTCGGGATAATGTGGTCAGATAAAGCAAAGCCACTGGAGACAACAAATGGATCAACATATCGGTTATCTTCGCGTCTATTTCCTAAAGGCAGGTGGGGGGGGGGGGAGGGAGGAGAGTAGCCTATGTGGCGGTAGTGGGTTTCCTCCAAAGAAATATGTCAGAATGACTATATACTTGACGTCCAATACCAATGATAAAAGTCAATGTGTTCTAGAGGTGTCGTTAAATGAAACAAACTTTCTTTTAAAGGGCGGGTGGGGGTGGTGGAGAGAGATTGTATTATTTCTTTATAACAAACTCATAATTGGACAAACAAAAAAGCGTGGGGTCAAAGATGATCGACGTGTATATTTTTTTAAGAGCACAAATAACATGAAAAGTGCTTAAAGTTGAATTTACCTATTTTTAATTATATATATATATTGAATTTACCTATTTTTAATATACATAAAATTAAAAATAGGTAAATTCAACTAGCAGTTTATATATATATCAGATTTTAATATACATATATATAAACTGCTAGCATAACTTTAATTGGATGTAAATAGGTCAATTGTGATCAGGGTGACATTTTGAGATCTGGTGAATATTTCTTAAGAGGACAATATGCTGACAAAAATTAATTAAAAAAAAAAACCAACAGCATGAAAAGTGCTTGAAGTTGAATTGACCTATTGTATATATATGCACTCCATTATTTCTATAAATTGTTAAATGACCTTAATTGGATGGAAATTGGTCCACTTGGTCTGGACGAAATTAGTGAGATCTACTATCACAGGGTAACTTAAAGGTCACGACAATTTATTGTTTGTTACTTTATATAAAAATTAATTCCTTATATATATATTATTGATTATACATTCTCAATTGATTGTCTCATATCAGTAGAGAACGGCTTCATTTAGACCACAAGTTGTCGGATATGCAAAACTGGCCTTTCAAATGTATTGGCTTTCTAAATTTAGTGTAGGGGAGGAGGGGGGTGGGGGGGGGGGGGAGGACGGAAAAATTAAGAAACCCCTGTGTCTCCCCCACCGCCCCCCGACAAAATATCCCACCCCACACAGGAGAAAACCACATTAGTCCAAGGTCTTTGAGATTACACTAAGATGTATAATGAAGGATTAACAAAACATAAACACACCTGCAGTGCTGCCATTTCTGGACTTTTACTCCCCCAAAATAACATCTTAAAAAAAAAAAAAGCATCAATATTATCAACAACAAAAAGTATTAAAAAAGTTTTTAAAAAGGTCAACTTAACCTGATTTGTGACCATTTGTTACGTTGTTAAGCAAACATGTGCTGCTTGTGAACACGATATTTATCTAAAAAAAAAGTATTAATAGTTACACCTGAAAAAAGAATAAAAAAGGGTGTTTTCTTTTTTAATTGAAAAAGAATAATCCTTTAAAAAAATAATAAAGTGGCAGCATTGCACATATATTACACATTTATAGCAGTATAAAATGAAACTCAGCGATTATTGGTTATACACACTGGGGTCATACATGCACGAGGCTTTGGTTACACACACTGGGGTCATACACACGATAGGCTTTGGTTACACACACTGCGGTCATACACACGATAGGCTTTGGTTACACACACTGCGGTCACACACACAATATGCTTTGGTTACACACTGGGTCATACACATTAGGCTTTGGTTACACACTGGGTCATACAAACTAGGCTTTGGTTACACACACTGGGGTCATACAAGCGATAGGCTTTGGTTACAGACACTGGGGTCATACACACACTAGGCTTTGGTTACACACACCGGGGTCATACATGCACTAGGCTTTGGTTACACACACTGGGGTCATACACACGATAGGCTTTGATTACACACACTGGGGTCATACACACAATAGGCTTTGGTTACACACACTAGGATCATACAAGCGATAGGCTTTGGTTACACACACTGGGATCATACACACACTAGGCTTTGGTTACTCACACTGGGGTCATACACACACTAGGCTTTGGTTACACACACTGGGGTCATACACGCACTAGGCTTTGGTTACACACACTTGGGTCATATACATGTGATTGGCTTTGGTTACACACACTAGGGTCATGTGATTGGCTTTGCTTACACACACTAGGGTCATACACGCACTAGGCTTTGGTTACACACACTGGGATCATACAAGCACTAGGCCCTCGACGGCGGCTAGGCTGAACAGGAAGTGCTCGGTTGTGGCCGGCAGGTTACGCTCCTTCAGCGACTCCAGTGTCAGTCGCAGCTTCCCGTCCTCCCCTTCACATGCCAGGCTCCGCAGATTCGCCAGCAACTCCTTTGTCTTCATGGAAATCTCCTAAAGCAGCAAGATATTTATTTAACAAAAAAAGAAATTTAAAAAAAATCCATAAAGAAATCTGTTGAAATCATTCAAAATTCACCAAGCACATATATTTATAAATTGTCGGCGGTACAGTGAATGGCGGTTACAGTGTGAAGTCGGTGGCTGTGCCACCATCGGAGCTGACGTTGCTAAGGCTGGAGCAGTAGATGACTAGTCCAAACTCTAGCAGTCATTGAATGAGGGAGTGCTGGGGAAAAGGAGGGATGTTCTGGGTTATTATATTTGTATAATTCTTATACAGCATATATACAAACATAGCTCCAGTGCAATAATAGGAACAAAACAAGTTGTCGGTTGAGTAGTTTAATATCTGGCAAGAGATTATAGGCTCTCGCCTTAAAAATAGAATATATCCTCTGATGCGACTGACACTTGTCAACATCCGGTGGAGGTGAGGAGGGCTGCAGGTGGCACCACTGGTACAGTGTTGAGTCTTATGGAGCATAACAATATAATAATTCCCTTATGTATATTTATACTTGCATAATGCGTTATACATCACACACACACAAGGACAGGTAAATAGAAGGGCAGGTAGTGTGACTAGGGTCGTTCTCAGAAACTGTGCACCACATTTGTCACATGGAAACCAAAAGTGAAAACATTCTAAATAATAGCAGAAAACATTCCAAATAATAGCAGAATCCAAGTTCATATGAAGGCTTACATGTTTTGCATATGTCATAGTTGAAAATAAAAATTCACTTTTTGATTTTATACAAATTGAGAGAACCATTAAAGTTAATCATGTAACATCTAGCCATAACACCACTTTAACACACACAACAAATTCAAACAATATTTGATTGATTCCAATTAAGCAAAACAGATTGTGCATGTTGCGGCGGCAACATGGGTAATTCTGGGCACGGGATCAAACTCCACCCTCCAGCACTGCCGGCTATGGGCGACACTGCCGCCACCTGGTTTCCACGACCCGCATCTCCCCCAGCACTGTCTCCTATGGGCGACCCTGCCGCCACCTACACTTGAACTCCCGCACTAAACCTCCCCATACCGCCCTCCCCCGCCTGGCCGGTGAGAGCCTGAGCAGCTCACACCGACCAGTGCGCCCGAACCTGCCGCGTGGCTCTGGACTCTGTACGATTTCTAGCCATCCCACCCACCCATCTAACAGATAATAGGGTTGATCGCGTGGTCCAGCCTCCCCTTGAACAATCTAAACTCTACTTGAACATTTGAACAATAGACCTCTCTACCCTGAAACAAAACCTATTAAAAACCCATTATATACTGTTTGTGTCTCGTGTCTTGAATTATATCACACACACAAAAAGCTTGGGTAGATGCATGGTGTCGATATTAAAATTTTCACATTTTCACAAAATATTTTGGATACATAGAATAAATACATGTAACATTGCTAACATACTTAATACACAGAGGCAACAATAATCATTTGACTTGCTACTCCCCAAAGAAAGATTTAATCATTAACAATCAACGTGGAAACCAAATAGGTGGCACACTGTTTCTAAGAATGACCCATTAACCATCAGTCAGAGGTTTAAAATAGGGTCGGTTGGTTGTTAGACTTTTACATTCTGGCAACAACTAAGGTCATATCAGGATGGGTACTGACTTGTGACAGTGCGCACTCATGGCAACTTTATAGTGCTGCCTGCACTGGGAAATCAAGCCGCTGGTACCATATTCCGATATCCCACTCAGCCACATTATCCTGACACTGAGCTAACCAGTCATTGCCCTATCCTATTAATGGCGAGCACCAGGCTAGGAAGCGACAAGTATCAATTTGATAAGTCATTGGTTTGACTCGAACAGGAACCAAATTACAAATCTCCCGCAAATGAGGCCCACACTCTACCAATTTGGCCACCGCTGTGCTGCTAAATCTTTATAACTTTAGCTGAATCTGAGGTGGGTTCTTTTGTATTATTGAATAGTTAGTTATACAAGCAATAACATTATGATCTGAAGACATTGTGTTCCCTTCAACTGGTTATTTTGCTGACAAATCTGGTTTTGTTTTGTTAGTTGATTTACATCCTAGCAACATCTAAGATCATATCAGGACGGGACAAAGCTCACCCTGATCATCTGCTGTTGTGTCTTCTCACTCTCGTCAACACACTGAACCATGAACATGGCGATGTCCTTGTGAAGTTTACCCAGCGTTAGCGAAGCTGCGGCAAATGAAACATGGCACCATGACTTAGTGGACTAATCTGCACATTCTCGAACATTTCAAACTCAAATAAAATCAGAGCCAGATTATTGCTTATACTGCTATATTCTCGAACATTTCAAACTCAAATAGAGCCAGAATCAGATCATTGCTTATATCGGCATATTCTTGAACATTTCAAACGCAAACAGAATCAGTCAGATCATTGTTTATACTGTCATATTATCGAACATTTCAAACTCAAACAGAATTAGACAAAAATTAATGTTTTTTTCAGCATATTCTCAAACATTTCAATCTCAAACAGACCCAGAACCAGAGTCAGATCATTACTTATATCGGCATATTCTCAAACATTCCAAACTCAAACAGACCTAGAACCAATCAGGTCATATCTTATACTGGCATATTCTCAAACATTTAAAACTCAAACAGAACCAGAGTCAGATCAGTGTGTATAACAACATATTCTTGGAACATTTAAAACGCAAACAAGAGTCAGATCAGTGCTTGGAGTATATGCCAGGATAAGCACTGATCTGACTGTGTGAGAGTGGAGTAAGGTGAGAGTGGAGATTGTGGGGGGGGGGGGGAGGGGGGGGGGAGAAAGGTAGGAGGGTGGAAGACTGCTGCCATGGGTTCTTTATATTATTTGGGTCTGGCCTATAAAACAGGAAATTTCAGAATCTGTGGATAAAAATTGATAGTTTAATAAAAGCCATTTATGCAAAACTTGATTTTTCATTCAAACATAGGATTTGAATCTCTTGTGTCTCTGGGATTCTTGACAGCAACCAATAAATCCATCAGACGCTATTTTCACACATCTCCAAACACAAACACAGACGGAACAAGCAAACTACAGCAAATCCTCTATAATTCGACAGACCATGGGACCGACTTTAAATGGTCCATTTAGGGAGGTGGTCAGCTTAGGGTTGCTTAAAAAAATCGTTACAATGGTATTGTATGGGTGATCGTTTGGGACCCAAATAAAGCAATCGATATAGGGGAGTGGTCGATCTGTGGAGGTGGTCGGTTAGAGAGGTTTTCCTGTATACACAGTCCTGATTCTATATCCTACCTTTGGCGTGTTTTGCTACAGTGATCTCAGATGTTGTCAGGTTCACCAGTATATCATACAAGTTACTCCTGTAAGATAATAACAAATGGAATTAAGTAAATACTGGCAGAAGAAGGTAAATTAAAAAATCATGCTATATACTTAAAGTTGCATAGTCCGATGATTTTGAGTTTCTGCTATTTTTCTGAGATAAATATATTAAATTGATTATTATATTCTATTTTACCTTCATTTGGAGTAACGTTTATTTTAAATGGCTAACTGTTGAGATATTTGAAGTGCGAACATGTCAAATTAATTTAGGCAAGAACGCCAAAACTCTGACACCATATGCTTCTGCAGTAACAGGTTCTATTAAATTGACTCAGTATCCCCTTCTATGCGGCAACAAATGCTTAATAAGTGCATCAATATCTAAGTTAGATATGTAGAACCAAATCTGGATAGTTGTTTTGATTTTGGAAAGTTGACGCTTCATTGGACTATGCAGCTTTAAGGAGCGATTATAATTATGGAAATACACTTTTTAATGTCATTACAATAGTTGATTCAGCAAGCGAAATTTCAAATGCAGACAATTGGGCTTTTGTCATTCCACTGTTCCTTTCCCTATCCCAGGAAAGCAGACCACCTGGGGCCGTATGCACCAATCGGTGATAGGCTTAGCCGGAGTTAAGGCGCGAGCCCCGGTTAGCTACCTCAGGGTAGCGGCGGGTTGGAGAAATGTGTGAATCGGTATGCACCAATGTACTAGCCGGGGCGGATAGCTAACCGTGAGTTTATTTATACATTTGGGAATTCCCTCCAAATTTCACTTATGGCATATGTAATTCTGTTAAATATGACAGCATTTAATAGATTTGGGCCTAATATATTCCGCCCGATACGGCGGCCATGTTTAGTTGACATTGGACAGTATGGTTAGCGATGTCACTGCGGCGGCGGCGATTTGTTTACTTTACATTCGTCGATTTGAAAATTTTAATATCGCCGCTGATGCGGCAGCAGCGTTAATATCGCTTCCCATTTAGGGTTAATTTGATGAAATTTCACTTATTGCGTATGTAATTTTGTTAAATATGATAGCATTTAATAGATTGAGACCCATACACGCACACTAACCGCCCCGGCTAGCAGTTAAACGTGATTTGAAACTGGGGTAGCTTAGCCGAGGCTACAGTCGCGGTTAGCGCTGGCACCGATTGGAAAATAAACGTGTCCAACAAAGGTGAAGGTCAACGTTACATAGTCTGATGGTTTTGAGTTTCTGTCACTTTTCTGAGATAAATATATTAAACTGATTGTCATAATCTACCTTATTTTAGTTTGAAGCAACTTTTATTTTAAATGGCTAACTTTTGAGATATTTGAAGTGCAGACATGGTAAATTAATTTTGGTAAGCATGCCAAAACTCAGACACCATAGGCTTATAAAAAATGCAGTAACAGGTTCTATTAAATTGACCCAGTATTCCCTTCTATGTGGCAACAAATGCTTAATATAAGTGCACCAGTATCTAAGTTAGATATGTAGAATCAATTCTAGATAATGATTTTGGTTTTGAAAATTTGATGTTTTCATCAGACTATGCAGCTTTAAGTAAACAAGTATAACTTACTTTGACTCAATGGCGGAGTCTGTGAAGCCAGCTACATAAGTGGTGCGTGTCTGTAGGTCTGCGAGCTCCATGTCGCTCAGACTGACCCACGGATAGAGGAGACTCCAGTCCTGCCGGTGCCAGACAAGAGTCGGCAAGGCCCTGCCAACAGACACAGAGCGGATCCAATACTTTGTTTATTTATTTATTATGATTTTTAGATTGGTTAAAATGACATTCATATATATCTTTTGTCGGTGCTGTAGCACTGGTCTTCCGACCGTAAGTGTTACAGGTATACAATTTCTTTTACATGGTTTATATAGTAAATTGAAGTGTAAAGTAAATTCGGAAATTAAAGTGTACACAATGCAATAAGTAATGAGTCTGAGGTACATCAATCATTTTGCATTTACATGCAAGATTTTAGTTGTTGATTAAGGATTTTCAATTCAATAGATACTAATACATGTAATTAATCTTAGTTCAATGTGCAGATACTCTTTTATTCATTATGTTGTTTTGTACACAGTGGGATTTAGGTGTTAGTTGGGGTCTTATTGTGCTAGTAAGTCAACATATCTTGACTATTGATTTTTCTGTAGATCAATATATAAATTTATTCATTGGTGTGAGGGATGAGGAATCCCGATGTTGGTGGGAAGGGACTATAGGGACTATTTTGTAATGGAGGTTTTCTTTCTCTATCTATAAATTAAATAAATTTGGATGTGGGTTATGTATGGGTCATTCTCTGAAACTGGGAACCAAAGTGACATGGAGACCAAAAGTGAAAATATTCCAAAGAATAACAGAAAACAGTCCAACTAATAACAGAATCCATGTTAATATGAAGCTTTACATGTTGTACCTATGTCAGAGTTGAACAAACTTTTAAAAAGCTATTTTGTTTTATATTTAGATTTGATACAGATTTAACTATACGTTAAAAACACTTATGTAACACGGAAATCCAACACACACGCAGAACATCATGTTAAGATACACAACAAATTCAAACAAGATTTTAACAAATTTGATTACAGTTCAGCAAAAAAGATTACGTCTTACAAGAAAAAGAAGTTTAACCAAGGTTTGGTGTTGGTGTGTAAATTTTCACACTTTCACTTCAGCATAAAATCACACAACATACTTTTAATACATTTTATGGAATAGATTAAATAAATGTAGTATTGCGAACATACTTAACACACAGAGGCAACAATAATGATTGGACTAGCTACCCAAACACGATGTGCAACATATAAGCAGAGGTTTTATGAAACCTTAGCTTATTACTTATTCAGTGTCCATACCCATTTTGACATATCAATCAAATCCCAGGACTTTCCAGGGCCTTTCAGTGCAAAATTCCAGGATGTACTAATGACGTTTATTAAAATAAAGTGCCCCGAAAAACAGCTGTATTCATAATAGTCAATTCGCTGGGTAAAACGTGAATCGTGAATAAGCATGAGAAATAACGATGACTATATGTATGGTTTTAATATAAAAATCAAGAGGCATGATAATGAACCCACAAAGTTCACTTTTAATACAAAACACCACGGATTGAAGTTTGTGCACGTCGATGAAAATAGGCTTAATTTTTTTTTTTAAATCAATACGGTCATGATTTTTCATTTGCAAGGACTTTCAAGGATCATTAGAGAAATTCCAAGACTTCCCAGGCCTGGAATCCTGAATTATTAAATTTCAGGACTTTCAAGGATCATTAGAGAAATTCCAGGACTTCCCAGGCCTGGAATCCTGAATTATTAAATTTCAGGACTTTCCAGGTTTTCAAGGACTGGAATGAACCATGTTATATAAGACAATATAATTCCGTACCTTGTGAACATGAGCAGTGGGCGAAGTTTGGAGTGGTACACTGCGACCCGCTTCTTAAGGATTAGTGCGGTGTAAATCAGGATAGTTTCCAGGCCGAATTGAATTATCACATCTACAAGAGGCAAATAATCATATTTTAATTCACATCTATATTTATACAAAGTGACGAACAAGGAAATACTCGATCAGACCTGGCTGTCCTTTATGGAAGATCTTCTGATCAGAAAGAACCTCCAGTGGACTGGACACATGATGAAGATGTCAACAGACAGACTACGAAAACAGATCCTCTATTCTCAATTGTCTTCTGGTCAGAGAAAGAGAGGACGCTCTCGTCTTCGGTTCAAGGATACCATCAAGATAACCCTGAAGCTGAGAGACATTAAGACCGACTCATGAACATCACTCTCACAGTAGAGAGCTAAATGGACAGCGGCAGTTAAGTAATGAAAGCAGTCTTTGTCACATTGCAACTGACAGCATGATGATGATGATATTATACACATCTATATTTATACATTGGAAACACCTTTTCTTGTCTGATCACCCAAGTTTTGTTTGTTTGTAAATTTGTTAATTAAGCAGGAGAAATTTCAATCACGGACCATTAGTCTTCTTTATTCCACTGCTCCTTGTCCTATCGTACTCATGCCGAGTGCTAGCCTAGGTAGCAACAAGTATAAATTTTGTAGTCATTGGTTTCACCCAGCCAGGTTTCTAACTTAACGTTCGAATCCCATGACCTGCCAAATAGGAAATGAGTGCTCAACTCATTCAACCATCCCATCCCATATGGGGCCGTATGCATGGGGCGGTGCTAGTGCCCTAACCGAGTTTTGGCGGGCACCACACGGCTAATGGTGGAGAATCTACATGCAAGAAGCGGTGCCGGCGCTAGCCGCCGACCGTAGCATAGGCTAAGCTACCCTACATTCATATCAGGTTTAACGGCAGGGCGCGCCGGTTAATGCGCCGTCAGTGTGCGTGTGTGGGTGTCAATATCGCTTGCATTTTGGGTTTAATTTGACCAGATTCCACTTTTTTGAGTAAGCTATTCTCATAAATATTCATGACTCTAAATGACAGAATTAGACCGTAGCAGTGAATAGATTTGTGCTATTTATGTTTATCTTCGACAATATCGTCGATGATGCGGCGGCGTTAATATCACTCTGATTTTGGCTTAATTTGACCAAATTTCACTTTTTGAGTAAACTATTCTAATAAATAACATTATTTGAACCCCTGAGTGAATATTCATGACTCTAAATAACAGAATTAGATGGTAGCAGTGAATAGATTGGTGCTATTTGTTTTATTTACATACACTTGGTAGGAGAATGAACTGCTTCTATCCAACCACGATGCAGGAGTAGTGCGATGCCTACGTCACATGCAAATCCTCAATAACAAGGCTTGCTGGTGCCCGGTGTGTGGAGATTGCAAGCCGGCCAGTACACACTGGTACCAGTTAAGGGGGATACCCCAAATGTAAAAATAAGTCCGAGGTTTACTACCCACACCGGTTTGGGCGCCTCTGCATATGACTTGACCTACTCCACACCGTCAGTGATAGCTACCCTAGTGCTAGCATTTAGCACTGCTTCATGCATACGGCCCCAGGTTAGGTAACACATAACCATATCAGTACTTGGGGACATGTGACCGCTCTACTCATTCAACCATCCCGTCTGGTTAGGAAACACCTAACCATATTAGTATTTGGGGACATGTGACCGCTCTACTCATTCAACCATCCCGTCCGGTTAGGTAACACATAACCATATCAGTATTTGGAGATATGTGACCGCTCTACTCATTCATCCATCCCGTCTGGTTAGGAAACACCTAACCATATTAGTATTTGGGGACATGTGACCGCTCTACTCATTCAACCATCCCGTCCGGTTAGGTAACACATAACCATATCAGTATTTGGGGACATGTGACCGCTCTACTCATTCAACCATCCAGTCTGGTTACACCTAACCATATCAGGACTCGGACATGTGACCATGCTACTCATGCAACCATCCTGTCTGGTTAGGTAACACCAAACCATATCAGTACTTGGACACATGACCATTTGGGGATAGACATCCTGATACGGGCTTATTATATGATAAACTACCAAATCAGTAGTGGACACATATTTTGCTCAGGAGATTAGGATGCCACCTGGTGGATTAAAGTGCAATGACAAGAGTCAAATTTCTGCTCATCAGATTTTGACTTTGATATACAGTAAAAACCTCTCTAAATCGACGGACCATGGGACCGACTTTAAGTGGTCCATTAATACCCCAGTCACACGAGAGCCAGCGTTCGCCGCCAACCTCCTTACGGCCAAAAGGTCGCCAAGTAACCAGCGCCCCATTGGATACAATTTTTATACATTGTTTCAAAAAAGCAGGCGCCGCCAGGTCACCAAACTGGCTATGTGGGTTGGCACCGCCAGGTCGGCGCCAACCGCTATGTGGGTTGGCGCCCTGGCACCACCAGGTCGGCGACCACTTTGCCGGCTAATAAAAGTGCCCTTGCGACACCAACCATTGTTTACATTTTTTTTTGGTTAAATTAATAGCGCCGCCGGAAAATGGCGCAAGGTTGCAGGTGCAGCAGCTGCATCCTCCTTGTGTCCAAAATTCCCAAAATGGACACAGGGAGGTTGGTGTCCTCATGGCACCAGCACGTAAGGAGGGCGTAATGAGGACGTTTTGACGTCGCAAATCGATCGTAAGCGAACGCAGGCCTCGTTTGACTGGGGTATTAGGGAGGTGGTCGGTTTAGGGAATTAGGATATCCCTACAATGTTATTGTTGGGACTCAAATATCGATCGATATAGGGGAGTGGTCGATCAGTGGAGGTGGTCGGTTAGAGAGGTTTTATTCTATATACAGTGTAGACGTGCGATGTAACCAATCTGCAATTCCAGCCACTTTATCTCAGCCTCCCTTTCCCTGACTCCCTTCACCATGCTGTGTTAGTGGTCATGAGTTTTTTAATTTTAAGTTTAAGTTGGTTAGTTGTTGGAGTTTTACGTCCTAGCAACATCTCAGGTCATATGAGGACAGGCATATCAGGATGGGATTTTAAGATTAATGTTTACATCCTGTATGTACCATACCTAGCGTGTATACCCTCTAAGAGTAGGTACTCCAAAGTGGGCCTGTACGGTGTCCGCAGCGCGAAATTTGATATATTTTAACCCTTTTAAAAACACTCCAATCTTCACTAATTCTGCTTGGTTTGAAATAAAATTGATATGAAATTAAAGCTTGTTCTTTTGTCTTTTAGGGTATCTCATTTTTAATTATTATTATGAAATAAATTACAGTCAATGGACACTTGTTGGGAGTACCATCGGCAGCTCTGAGCATGCTTGCCGAGTTTGTTTTCATCCAGTCTGAGCTACTCCCTTCCCTAAAATTGATACCTTGGTGAGTACAGTGACCTGAGCTAAAAATAACCACCAATGAAAGACAGAGAAGAAACTAGGCTTCATTAGCATATCAAGCATGGTTGTTTTTGAGTGGGAAATTTGATTGAACTGAAGGAGTGAAAACATTAAGACATTAATCCTCCTTGAAAATTGATCAGGATCGTTTTGAAAATTATATCATCAGAAAGCTTAAGTCTTCCTCTACCTAACCAGAACAATATTTGGTTGAGATTTATATCATGCGCATCAAGGTTGGTCTGAGAAGTGACTGCTGCAAGAATGTGGCTATTGTCAGCTCGCGATGCCTAAAAGTGAATGTTGTCTTTCTTTCTCTGATCAGTTAGAAAATGATGTCATCATGTAGAGCTTTTAATTCTGGTTATTTTGGTATAAAGATTGCAGTGATAGGACAATTAGAACGGGAGTTATGCTATTTTTCTTAATTTTATTGTCAGCTCATGATGTCTAAAAGTAGGTATCCCAAGTGATTTTCAAAAATAGTTTGGAGTTTGATTTAATGGATTTCACCTGTTAGTATATTTAATTTGAAATAAAATGACACTTCATTCGTGAAAATCGCTCTAATATTAAAGAAGATATGGACTTTTTTAGGTTGTTACTTAATTGGGTCACCCAAAACTAAAAAGATAGCATTTTTGATGGCCCCAAGAATTAAAAGTAACCACCCTATCAGACTTTCTGTATTTTTTCCTTCAAATCCATGGCCTATACAATGAGAATACAAAGATCCAGGGGTCTGATGTGGTTACATTTCAAGATATACATCTTCAAAAATGCGTGAAATCACAATTTCCTCAATTTCACCAATTTCCAAATTTTGCTTTGGACCACTTTTGGGTGCTTGGTTGTGGAAAAAATTGGCACCCATATTAAATTATTCTGATTTATCCCTAACCTACTGATGAGTCTTGTCATTGCTATTTTTTTTCAGGACTACATATGCTTGGGAAAAGCTTAAAAAAATTGGTTTAAAATGGTCCAGAGCTCAATTTGACAAGTGATAAAATCCGGTAAAAGGAAATGCCCAACTTTGAACAGGCTTATTTGGTACAGAAAAGCACCCGTACAAGATAATTGCATGAAATTTTCACACTGTACTACCTTCAACATGCTCTTTCTGTTTACGTTACATACAATACAATTTGATAGATATGAATGGTTTTTTTTTAAAGTTTTCAAACCCTGTGTGTGTGTGGGCAGTGTGTTTATGGCACATTGCATAACAACTGGCACATTGCATAACAACTTTAGCATTCAATTCTTAAGTAGAGCCAACATTTATTTTGTCTCAAATTTACACCTTCACACCGTGCATTGCTAAGAATCATGAGTAACTTCTTTATTTTAAGAAAAAAAGGATCTTTATTTTCATGTAAAACCCGAAGTTATCCATTATTCGGTTCCGAAATGGTGGTTAATTGAACATTTTAAATTAAAATTTAAAATAGATGGACAAAGAATTTATTCAAGGACAAAATATGACTATATGGCCTGTAGTATTGGCAACAAAATGATATCATTGGCATGATGATGCTAGCTCTGGTGAATGGGCATCAGAGGTTTGAAGAAGCAGTGTAAAATTTCATGCATAAGTTAGTTGAAACAAAAGGTGATTTTCTACATAAATGGACTTGACAAAGCATTGATTTTCTGTAGCTGATCAAAGGCATATGCTAATGTAGATGGTACTAGTAGAAAGAAGAAATATGAAGCTTTATTTTGCTTTAGGTTTTATTTCAATTGGTGAAAAACTTAGAACACACCAACAGATTGAAAATGATGAATTTTAAGCCTCCACACACAGATTATTGGTGGATTGGCAAGGCACTTGGGATACCTACTAAAAGTGAATGTTGGTTTTCTTTCTCTGATCAATGAGAATATTATGTCATCATGTAGAGCTTTTAATTCTGGTTATTTTGGTATAAAGATTGCTGTGATAGGACAATTAGAACGGGAGTTATGCTATTTTTCTTTATTTCACTGAATTTATTATTGGTGGTTGCTGGAAATTAAGGAATTTAGCAAGTTTGATATGAAATTTCAGAAAGAATACTAACAGTGATGGTCTGTACAAAATTGAGCTTCTTATTTGTACTATAGAGAATGAGATTCTTTAATATTGGACAGATCATATGCAAAATAGCTTCCAGGTGGGATCCTAAAAACCAAGATTTGGCTAATTTGGAAATGTGCACAAATCGGGGTAAAAAAAAAAATCAATCTTTAAACACTCATAACTTTGCAGCTATTCAATCGATCTAAATGATTTTTATATCATTGAGATCCAATTTAAAAGATCTGTACAGATATATAACTTGTAATACTGACCTGTTGAAAATAGAAATCACTTTGGAATACCTCCTAAGAGCTTGCTTGAATTATCAGAGTATTAAATTAAATTTTTTTTTATATCAACCAATCAATTTAAATTGAATTATTTTTGGTGGGGGTAGGGGGGTGGCTAATTATTTTATTCATCTAAACACATATTGACAGCACCGAGGCACTGGCCTTCCAGCCGTTGAAGCGATCACATTTGGTTTGTACATGGTGATGGGGAAGTGGAATGTGCTGCATTGTGTGCAGCACACCCCATTCTGAACATTGAAACAAGTGGGGGAGCATCCTATGCTGCATAGTGTACAGCATAGGTCCTCAACATTACCTTTAATTGAGCAGTTGATGAGGGCATGTCGGGGGTCATAGTGCCCCACGTCGAACACATTGGCAGTGTCGCCACCTGGTGGTTGAGAACCCTGGTGGACTGTCGCCCCACACACGCCCCGGGTAAACACAGACAGGAAGGACTGCAGCAGGCTGACCGGCGTTCCAGTCGCCAGGTATGCCTGTATGAGCACCTCACACAGAGCAGTGTACTTCTCAGGGTGGAAGTCACGTGACATCAGGACCACACAGACGCCCTCCACCTACAAACGATGCACAATCCGATGGTTTCAAGATTTTTTTTTTATTATAATTTTTTCTTTTAAAAGTAAAATATATCAGGTTTATAGATATCCTCTACAGTAAAACCTCTCTAAAACGATCTGTAAAATATTCCGATATTCAGCAAAGGGGGAATGCAAATGTTCTATTACTGATCGGTGTACGTGACCAGGCACATATATATATGGCTTGGTGGTGCCTGAGTGGGGTGTAAATAGCCATAGTGGTGCTGGCAGGTCTGGGTGTGATTGCACTCAGGGCCAAGCCCTTCTGCTGGGGTAGGGGTCACCACACTCAAAAGGTGAAGGTTGGTGGTGGCCAAGGGGCCATACAGCTACTGGTGGTGGGCAGACCACTGGTATCCATAGAGACCAGGAATGCTGGATTCCAATTGGTGAGACCAGGAATGCTCGATTCCTATTGGTGAGACCAGGAATGCTCGATTCCCATTGGTGGAAGGAGGTGGTATGATGCTCTACCATGAACCCATGTAACTATATAACAATAAACCAGAGGGATGGACTCTCTCTCTTACACTTTACTCTCTTCCTTTCTCTTTATCTGTATTATTTTCCTCATAGCCTACGTACACAGCCACAGATCTGAGCATTAGATTATACAGACCGATCTTAGGACCAAATTTAAGTGGTCCATTTATGGAGCTGGTCGGTTTAGGGAGTTGGAATATGGTTACAATGGTATTGTTGGGACCTAAATAAAGCGATCGGTATAGGGGAGTGGTCGATCTGTGGAGTGCTGCCACTCTGGATTTTACACACACAAAAAAAGGATCAAAATCTTTTCTTTTTATTTTGTAAGTATAACAATTCTGCACTCAGTATGGAGTTAGCATGAGAGCACACTGTCGGATGTATGTAGATCGCCATTATTTATAATATGGTTTCAGATGTGACCAAGACAGAAGACTCCACTGATACATAAACAGACATAAGCAGAACCGGCGAAAAAAAGATTCTAATCATATTTTTTCTTAAGTTGCATAGTATGATGGTTTTGAATTTCTGTAATTTTTCTGGAATAACTTTATTAGGTTGATCGTTATGATCTACCTTAGTTCCCCCCGTCCTGATATTACCTTAGATGTTGCAGGGGAGTAAAACTTCAAGAACGAACCAATAACCATACATCAGTTTTAAGTAACTTTTGTTTTAAGTAGCTAACCTTTGAGATTTGAAGTGCAAACATTTAAAATTAGTTTTGGCAGGCATGCATAGGCTTCAGCAGTAACAGGTTCTATTAAATTGCTTCAATATTTTCTTCTATGTGACGAGAAATGCTTATCAGTGCACCAGCATCTAAGTTGTATATATCAGGGATGAAAGTGGTCTCCCGCAATAAAAAGCGGAAATCTGTGGTGAGGTTATCTGTAAATAACGTTATCATAGTGATTATTATTACCACCACCAAAGAAGAAGAAAATAGATACTACTAATTTTCGCCGTCAATACGGCCCTTGTTGCCGACAAAGCATTAAAACAGTTTCCCATCGTTTAATAATAATAGTAATAATCACCAGGATAATGTACTATTATTGCAGCAGCATTATTTAAACAAAGATGCCACTAGCATTCCGCCGTCATATCACCGTGATATGCCGATGAGGCGAATTTCCGCGAAAACGCTGATCTTCTCCCATAGGCTTAGCATTGTCAGGGAATCGCGGAAAATTCCTGGAAGTCAGGTTTGGTACAGTACTCTCCAAGCACTATCCTAGCTCCATTCCACTGATCAATCAGTACAGGATATCATCAGAGAGTGTCGCTGTCCTTGTTGTGACTGTATCATCGCCCATGCTGCCAATCCCTCTCTCCTCTCTCTGCACTTGCTTTGCGGTTGATTGGGTTTTATGTCCTAGCAATATCTAAGGTAACATAAGAACTGGATTCAAACTGACCAATTACTGTCATATTGTGAAAATTGGCATTTTGTGAAAATAAAAAGATCGCGGAAATCCGCGAAAGCGCAGAGATCTTTCCCCCTTGATATGTAGAATCAAATTTAGATAATTGCTTTGGTTTTGAAAAGTTTCATCGGACTATGCAGCTTTAAAGTAAAATATATCAGGTTTATCGACATCTTCTAATCAAGAATCTCTCAGAAATGTAATGATTGTTGGATTCATTTAAATTGTCTTGGTCAACTATAGCTTTGTGATTATTGAACATACGCAAATTCTGAACATACGCATGCCTAAATTAAAACCCTAACCAAGACCGTTCTGTGCAAAAACATACCAATTGAAAAATCAATTAAGAAAAGACGTTATCATTCAAACACCTAAATGACACAAGTTCATGAGGTTTCACAAATTATAATGGCGTGTGCTTGCACCATCTAAATAAACCGGCTATATATATACACAATGCTTATGAGCATAGACACAAACAATGCTTTCTGTCTACCGGACGTGGTGACCTAATCAGTAGAGCGCAGGCTTCCCATGCGGGATATCAGGGTTCGACTCCCGGTCGAGTCAAACCAATGAGTTATAAAATTGATACTTGTTCCTTCCTAGCATTAATAGGATAGGATTGATTGATTGATGGTTGCTTTACGCCATCTCGACAGCATAGACCATATTCATGGCGAGAAATGTTTGTTTGTTTGTTCAAACCATTGCTTTTACATCTAAAAGCAGACAATCAATTATGTGCCAATAGACACTCATTGAATTAGAAAGCTCACAATCATATATTTGATAGGATATAGGATAGGACTAGGCCTGGTTAGCACAGTATCAGGAAAATGTGACTGTGTGGGATATCGGGTCATGGACATGGTGTCAACAGCCAGGTCTCAGCACTATAGAAGCAGCACTAAAAAAGTAGTTGTGAGTGCGCACTGTCACAAGTCGGTGCCCGGCCTGGTATGACCTTAGATGTTGCTAGGACGTAAAGATCAAACAAACAGACAAACAAATCCTTTCTGTGTACTGGCCTGTGGAAGTTTCTGTGATCGATGCCTGGTGGTGTACAAGTAATGCCAAGTGTTCTGAAGCTGCCCATAGCCCAGCTCGGGGGAGTCCTGCTCATGCGCGTACAGCGGGCACTTCCGCAGGTACAGCTCACGATGGTTGGAGGACATTGTCGGGTAGGACCATACCATCATCACGTCACCATGGTGGTCCTTCTCTGTCAATTGGATTGCTGGTAGAATTAGTGATCATTTATATATATATATGTATGTTTAGAAGCCCTATCACAGAGATATGGCTGCAGGAGTAAAAAAGTTCATGAAGTAAATCATCCATGACTGGTTGTACCACCTGACTACCTGAGCCAATGAAAATGACTACTTCCTGACATAGATTGGATTATTACCCAGGAACCTCTTAACTTCCTGCCAAATGGCTGCCATGTTGACTCTATCAATTCAAAGTTCATTGATATACCGGACTAATCAACTAATCAACTAATCATTTCAATCTATAGTTGAAGGTTAATATATAAAAGTATGTGAAGGATATATTTGGCTTTTGAGATTAAGAATGTATTCGCTCATTTCATTTACCCACATTTTCTCCACTTTTTATATAGGGTTGTTCATCACCCCATCTCAGGCTACTGTAGTATGGGGTGAAACTTTTATCTACCTGGAACCAGGACCTGCACGAATTTAGAATGGATTCTTACCAAGATTTAAATCCGCTTTTCATTCACCCATACTGGAGGCGAACGCTTGATCCAATAGTCACCATGAACGAGCAAGGGCAGACACAAAAATTAATTAATTAAAAAAAAAAAATCCTAGTTGCTTGCATTAAATCACAACAAAACATAATTCACATCCAAACAAAAACGACATACTAAGAGATGTCAATAGCCCTAGGAATAGGCCCTACCACCACAGTCCACAAACTGTTCGGTAACGATTTTTGAAGGGTATGGGCCGAGGTGTTTGTAACTTTTTGTTCAATTTCAACTTGAAAGTAAGACAGATAAAATTCTTTAAAAGTCATTAAAGTGCCTTGAAATTCAATGCACTTTTGTCTGTTTTGCCTGTCTTACTTTTACTACCGATTGTCCGATACTATTAATTTATTACTACACTAGTCTTAGTTAGTTAGTAACTAGATACAATATTCACCCCATACTTCCTCCTGTGGCTACCGCAGCAGTACGGGGTGACTATTTTATCTAGTTAGTAAGTAAAGTAAGTTAGTAACAAGTGTCAAGTCTCCATAGCCATAGCACGATATTGACAGGGCATAGCCATAGCCCAGTCTAGATAAAAAGGCTGGTGTCACGGTTTCAGACCTCAGCCAGTTTCAGATCTCTGCATGCGTGGATTTTCTGCGCATGCGCCAATATCGACTGACGCCTTCAAACTGCAGAGTGATGCGGTTTCAGATCTCCGTCAGTTTCAGCTCTCTGTGCTTTTATATTATTTTAATTATTGTTTCAGATATCTAGAAACAAATCACTTGGTACACATATAGAAAACATGTTTACCAAAAAGATTATATTAAATTGATAAGGTTAGGGTTATGGATTTCTATTAATTTTGAATAAAACTAATGTTTTGCACTGCGCATACCGGCAAACTCAAGGCATTGTCATCGGTCGTAAGCAATCTTCATACAGAAAAAGAGAAATATCTCTAAAACCACACCACCTAGAAACAAATCGCTTGATACACATATAGAAACCATGTTTACCAAAAAGATTATATTAAAATGATAAGGTGAGGGTTCTGCATTTCTATTAATTTTGAATAAAACTAATGTTTTGCACTGCGCGTACCGGTGTCGCGGTTTCAGATCTCCGTCAGTTTCAGATCTACGCATCACTCATGCGCATGCGTCAAAATCAAAGAGCATCGTCAAGGCATTGTCAATGGTCGTGAGCAATCTTCAAACAGAAAAAGTGAAATATCTCTAAAACCACCTCACCTAGAAACAAATCGCTTGGTACACATATAGAAAACATGTTTACCAAAAAGATTATATTAAATTGATATGGTTAGGGTTCTGGATTTCTATTAATTTTGAATAATGTTTTGCACTGCGCATACTGGTGTTGCGGTTTCCCAGGGACACCAGTTTGCGAGGGACACATCGCTTCTGCACATGCGTCAAAATCGAACAGCATCGTCACTAACCTTATAAATTTAATATAATGTTTTTGGTAAAGATGTTTTCTATATGTGTACCAAACGATTTGGTGGGTATGCAGGTATAGCAATACCTCAGGGAGTTTGACGCCCCTGCCTTGCAGAGTTCTAAACCACTGCCTTGTGGTACAGATCCTTGACAGAACCGAAGGCTAAGGGAGCAAACCCTAGACAGAAAACCATGTCACTGTGGCAGCATTAAGGGCGGTTGATGTATGGAACTCCCAACATCTCCCGACCAGCCACTGCAGGGACAAATAGTTTTGCGCCTGTCTTGACATGTTGTTGCCGGTGTGAAACCTCTATTTGCTCCCCGAGAGAGTGCCGCTGGTAACTTGCAAAAGCCAGCAGCACTTCAACACTTTTGCAGGCAGCTTTCATGAAATGTCACTATATCAAGTGATGGACGCATTGATGCTGAGATACAGAGGAGGATGGCCAAGGCTAGCGCATCTTTCGGCCGACTACGCCAGAGACTCTGGAACAACCACCATGTGTCCATTCGGGTCAAAGGTAAGATCTACCGCGCAATCGTGCTATTCACCCTACTATACGGAGCCGAGGCCTGGACAGTGTACAGACAGCAGGTGAAAAAGCGGCATGCCTTCATGATGCGACATCTGCGTTCAATCATGAGGCTAACCTGGAAGGACAAAGTGACGAATAAGGAAATACTCGAACGGATGGGGCTGCCCTCTATGGAAGATCTTCTGATCAAAAAGAATCTCCGGTGGACTGGACACCTCATGAGGATGTCATCAGACAGGCTACCAAAGCAGATCCTCTATTCTCAACTGTCTTCTGGCTACGGAAAGAGAGGGCGCCCCCGTCTCCGGTTCAAAGATACCATCAAGAGAAACCTGAAGCTGAGAGACATTAAGACTTACTCCTGGACGCAACTCTCACAGCAGAGAGCTAAATGGAGAGCGGCAGTCAAGTAATGAAAGGAGTCTTTGTCGCATCGTGACCGACAGCATGATGATGACCAAACGATTTGTTTCTAGATGGTGTAATTTGAGAGATATTTGACTGCTTCTGTATTATCTGTATGAACATTGCTCACGACCATTGAGACCATTGGCAATGCCTTGAGTTTGACGGTACGCGCAGTGAAAAACGTTAGTTTTATTCAAAATTAATAGAATTCAAGAACCCTAACCTTATAAATTTAATATAGTCTTTATGGTAAAGATGTTTTCTATATGTGTACCATGCGATTTGTTTCTAGATGGTGTAATTTGGGAGATATTTGACTTCTTCTGTATGAAGATTTTCTCATGGCCGTTAACAATGCATTTGAATGGAAGTGTCCCTGGCAAACTGGTGTCCCTCGGAATCCGCATCACCAGCAAACTCAAGGCATTGTCAATGGTCGTGAGATCTTCATACAGAAAAAGTGAAATATCTCTAAAACCACACCACCTAGAAACAAATCGCTTGGTACACATACAGAAAACATGTTTACCGAAAAGATTATATTAAATTTATAAGGTTAGTGACACTGACACTATAGTGACAGTATGAGTGCAGCGATTTGAGGGGTCGGCGATGGTTTGAATCTGGCTCAATGTTGACACATGCGCAGACGATGCTGTTCGATTTTGACGCATGCGCAGAAGCCAGGCGGAGACCTGAAAGTGGCAGAGATCTGAAACCGCGACAGCGGTGTGGCGGTTTCAGCTCGTTCCCGTGCTCAGCCGTGTCCCTCGCTTCTGCGCATGCGTCAGAATCTAATAAACATGGCCGTAATCGATTAACACGACCCGGGCGACTCGGGTCATCTGAATTTCAAATAGAACACGGCGAGTGGAGTCGACAAATACACGTGCCGTGTGCAAAAAAAGAATAACTTAGCTTAATGAAATGGAAATATAGCTAAACTAGGCCATCATAAAATACTTTAAATCCTATTTTGCTGTACTTTTATCGGTTATTAAACAAAAAAGAAAAGATTGTTCACCTGAGCGTATTCGATTATTCGACCCGAGTTTGTAGGATGTGCGCATGCGCCAATAAGTGGCTTGGGTGACCCGAGTTGATGCGAAATCCGCGCATGCGCAGAAGCAACGGGACACGGCTGAGCACGGGAATGAGCTGAAACCGCCACACCGGCAAACTCAAGGCATTGTCAATGGTCGTGAGCAATCTTCATACAGAAAAAGTGAAATATCTCTAAAACCACACCACTTGAGCCGTGTTTACACGGGCGAGTTAAGTCGCTTCATATAAATCGCCTTGCATAGTTCGCCTCACATTTGCCGTGTAAACACGACTCTGAGGCGGATTAGGGCTGATTCGCTTCATATGATTCACTTTATGTAAACCACCTTGCCAGGGGCTAAATGTATGAAGCACAATTTATCGGCTGCGGAGTTAAGGGCGGCCGGCGGGGTAGCTATTGTCGGCGTTAATATATGTGTCACGGGGGATGTATCAGTCCAAAGCGCGTGCGGGTTAGCTAACGTTTCAGTTATTTATAGATTTGGGAAATCCCTCTGCGTTTTTAGCCATATATTAGGCTCAAATATATTAAATGCGACCATATTTAACAGAATTACATACTCAAATCGTGAAATTTCATTAAATTAACCCTAAATTCGAAGCGTTATTAAGGCTACCGCCGCATTGGCGGCGATATTAATAGTTATATTTTCGAATCGATGAAGGTACAGTAAACAAACCGCCGGCGCCGCCAGTATGGAACGCGACGATTTGTTTACATTACATTCCTTGATTCGAAAATATAACTATTAATATCGCCGCCAATGCAGCAGTAGCCTTAATAACACTTCGAATTTAGGGTTAATTTAATGAAATTTCACGATTTGCGTATGTAATTCTGTTACATATGGTCGCATTGAATAGATTTGGCCCGAGTTGGTGCCTAACCCGGACGTTATCCCAGGCTCAAGTTGGAGTTAGTGAAGACGACGTTAACCCTCGAGGAGTTTGCCTAACCCGCCCTCATACATTGACACTTTGGCCTCTAACCCGGGAAATCCGCATGACGCGTGGGTTACGAGCCCTAACCCGCCCTCATACATTTGGCCCCTGGTGGTTTATATGAAGCGATTCAGCTGGTTCCCGGTCGCCGATAGTGTCAAATAGCGGTGCTCGCTGGCTACAGGCTCAGCTGTAACTAATCGCTGGTGCCCGGCAGTGTTAGGGACCGATTAGGCTGAAATCTATTGAATGCGATCATATTTAACAGAATTACATACTCAAATAATAAAATTTAATTAAATTAACCTTAAATTCCAAGCGATATTAACGTAGCAGCTACATCAGCATCGAATCGACGAGTGTAAACTAAACAAATAGCAGTGCTCACCGGCTACAAGCGCACCACTCAGGCTGCTGGCAGTGCTGATTCCCGGTCGCCGACAGACTTTCAAACTCGCTCGTGTAAACGTGCCACTAATTCGCTTCATATGAATCGATTTGCCTAATTCGCTTCACAATTGCCCGTGTAAACACGGCTCTAGAAACAAATCGCTTAGTACACATATAGAAAACATGTTTACCAAAAAGAGTATATTAAATTTATAAGGTTGACACATGCGCAGACGACGCTGTTCGATTTTGACGTATGCGCAGAAGCGATGCGGAGATCTGAAACTGGCAGAGGTCTGAAACCGCGACACCGGTGTGGCGGTCTCCGATGCCACAAGGCTGATATGCCAATCACCCGAGCCACTTTTTGGCGCATGCGCACATCCTGCAGACTCGGGTCGAATAATCGAATACGGTTCTCCGCGTAATTATTTATTTTAATAACAAATATACGTACAGCAAAATAGGATTTGAGTTTTATGTCCTGGCACCATCTAAGGTCATATTAGGACGGGTACCGATTTGTAACTGCGCGCACTCATGACGACTCCACTCGCGGTGTTCGATTTGAAATTGTGATGACTCGGATGACCCGAGTCGCCCGGGTCGTGTTAATCGATTACGGCCTTTGAGACTGGCTCAGTTTTGACGCATGCGCAGACGACGCTGTTGGATTCTGACGCATGCGCAGAAGCGACATTTGGCATATCAGCCTTGTGGCATCGGAGACCGCCACACCGGTCATGTCTCATGATGAAGCCGAGCCTTACAAGTTAGAGTTGGACAAATGCACCCACTTCTCAATTATAACATAAAAAATGCTTCACTACGACAGTTCCTTTAACAAAACCAACTGGCGTACCTCTACTTAAAAATACAAACTGCCTCCAATTATTACTGAAACAATTATTTACCTATTATCGCGACTGCGAGAAGTTGTTGCCCGTCGGCCGGTGCCATTTTCCCATGCTGGTTACCAGCGTGCGTAGTGTGGCAGCTAGAAACTACTGCAAAGATTAGCGAAAGTCAACTTCCTTTTGGCGACCTCTCTAGTCGGACAATGGAACTATTATTAAAAGGAGCCGATAGGTGGCGAAACTATCACACTACACTGCAGCAGAGAGAGAAGGGTCCACAGCGACGAAAGGATGAAAAACGAGTTCCCACTGGGTAATATCGAGCATACCCTTGCAGGATGAGTTTCCCATTCATTAAGTAGTGATATTGTGTGATTTAAACAGAAATCAATGTAGAATATACTTCAAACAATTTAATCTGTGCAAAAGATACATAAATATGTGATAATGTCTGAACAAACAACAACAACAACATAGTCAAATAATATTTTACTACACTGCTAGCTCTGTGGAGGTCTAGCCTGGTCCCCTGGTATTTATTTGCTCATGCAGAGGCATAGGAGTTTTCATCTATTATCGCTCAGTTTCCAACCTGGTCCCCTAGCCTTTGTACCGGAAACAAGTTTAAACAAGCTCAAACGAGTTCAACCTTGGCTGGTTGGGTCGCACCGTGGCTGGTTGGGTGGCTCCGTAGAGCGCTGAATATGCTTATGAGCAGAGAGCATGTATTCACCCTATTCACGCCACGGCCATGTTGAAACCAGACCGTGTAACTACAATGTGACTGTCAACTTCAAGTCTGCATAGTTATGGTGGTATCATGTAATGCAGCACTGTCAGCGTAGCTATCTGTGCAACACAGTTAAACAACTAGTCTTAGTAATTACAAATTAATAAAAGCTTTAAAAGGGTTAAAATATATTAAAAAAATATATCTATATTAAGAAAGTTATGCAATTTTGAATTTAAGGAAAGATTGGCAGCCAAGGTGAGTGACTTTGTTGACATTGCCTACTGAAATGCATCTGATCATCACTCAATCTTCATGAAAATTGACCAATAAATAGAAAAAAGGTATACAAAAATGAATATGATAGTTTGAAAAGTGAATATCTTCAAATTTCACTCCTTTAATTTATGTAGTAGTTCATACACATCGGCACACAGTAGTGTCTTATGGCAATTTCCAATACCGACGCTTACTCAGCCTCTTCCTGATGACGAATTAGGTCGCGCGTGAATAGGGTGAATAGACGCTCTCTGACTGTAGTCAGATTCCAGTTCCTACTGTGGCCGCTTGGTGGTGTCTAAGTGCTGCCATAATGGTTTCAGGACTATCTATTTGCATTACACACATGTATATATGACCATGACTCTACTATCCCCTTAAAGTTGCATAGTCCAATTGTTATCAGTTTCTGACATTTTCTGAGATAAATATATTAGGATGACTTATAATCTTTTTTTTCTTGAAGATTTATACTGCCTAATATGAATAAGCAATGCTTAGGACCGACCCCCCGATATAACTATATAAAGTATTTTATTATTGCGAGTGTATTTCTTTACTCCACTCACGGTGTTCGATTTGAAATTCTAGCAACTCGGGTGACCCGAATCGCGGTTGTGATAATCGAATACGGCCGTTGTTTCCGTGGAATAAACTATTAATATTGTATTTGTGCATCCATGTTTATGCCAAATTGTTCTTTATTTCTTTTAATTTTGAATAAAATCATTAAGGCGTTAAGCCAATCTCTGTCGTCCACCCTGTTTGTTGCATAGCTAAGCTCGACGAGCGATTTCCGTTTCCGTTTGCTGGATTTTGATTATTCTGTTATTCAACACAAGTTTACAAATGGCTCGACGAGCGATTTCCGTTTCCGGTTGCTGGATTTTGACGAAATCCTCTGTGGGTATTGTTTATGTATATATTGTTTATGTATATGTATATATATGTACACGTGTTAGTCATTAGCCTCCCCGAGGGTGGGTCGGTATCATGGATAAGTCTGAATAGACTTGTTTTCACCATTAGACAGTTTGTCGATAGAAAGCCCGAGCCTACACTTTTACCGACCCAAGGGATTGTTTAACCTCCCACACCACATAGACATGGTATGAGAGCAACTGTCCTTTGATGATGCTGTAAGTTATACACAGTGGTGGAAATCCAAATTGGCAGAGGTGGGGGCACGGGCAATCGAACCACTGACCTTCAGATTAGGAGTCCGACCTAGAAAAAAGTCAGACACTCTAACCACTCCACCACAGAGAATACCACATTATTTACTTTAGTTTGAATTAAAGTTTAATTTAAATGGCTAACTTCTGAGATATTTGGAGTGCAACCATGCACAAATTGTTTTGGCATGCATGCCATAGGCTCTGACAGCATAGGCTCCTGCAGCAACAGGTTCTATTAAATTGCC
>CM059190.1:97117794-97158356 GCA_030323885.1 Branchipolynoe longqiensis | reverse complement strand
TTATTTAAAAAGAACACAGGACGCTCGGAGGGATTAAAAGACTTTTTTATTAAAGTCTGACTACAGGATGAAATTAAAGCAAAATATCAAACCTGTGCAGCAGGCGCGCGCTGCCCAATGGGCGCAGAGCGAGACAATGGATTAAATCACAAGCAGTAACAATGCAATGCAAGCAAATTGCGCGGCGAGATAAAGTCAGAGAAATGGTGGTGTAAACAAATTGCGCGGCCAGTTAAAGTCAATGGTGTAGACCGCAAATTGCGCGGCCATGTTAATTCAATAGGTAAAAGGTAATCGTGGGCATTGAACCCGTTACCTGCCGGGGGAAGAGGGTGGCGCGCCGGCGCGCCGGTGGGCGGCGTGCCCTCCCCCCGCGCGCTCAGCGTCCCAAGTCCCAGCTGGCTGTAGTGGTAGGGTGCGTGTGCGCGCTAATAATCAGGCCGCGCGGAAAGTCTATGCGCGCGGCATTGATGCCGCCAGGGCGCCGGTGGTGCGCTGAATGCCCGCGGTGTCGGCGATGATGTAGGCGGTGTAGGCGGTCGATGACCAGCCGCCCAGCTCGCGGATCTGCGCTTCCGGGATTCCCGCGTTGAATAACGCGCAGGCGCCCCCCCGCCGGAAACTGGGGGTGCCGTAGTCCACGGGCGCGAAACCCGCGCGCAGCAATGCGCCGCGGATGACCGCCCAGAACACGGGGGCGGTGAGGGGTGCCCCTCCTGCCCATAGGAGGGGCCCCGCGGGCGGGGCGCTCAGAGTCAGGGCGCAGGAGTGGTAGACGGCTTGGGTGGGGCAGAGGGGGTGCGCCGTCATGCGCGGCAGCGGGATGACTCGCGCGGGGCCGCGGCACTGGTTGGTTTTGGACCAACGTAGTGTGAGGCGGACGCCCGTGCACGAGAAGGCGGCGTCCGCGCGGCGCAGGTGCCGCGATGCGTCGAAAGCCGCGGCGGTGGTGGGCATGAGGTTGGACCTCCGGAGCAGCCCATAGTACATTGACAGCGCGGCGGCCCAGGCAGCCGCGTGGGCGGGGATCCTGGGGTCAATGTGGCGCAATATTGCGTGGAGCATGGCCGGGGTGATGGGGGCCTTTCGGCGCGCGGCGTCGCCGCGCTCTCGGCGGATGCCGCGGATGGTGGTGGTGAGCTGGTAGTCACCCTCCAGGGGGTTGGGGAGGCCCCACTCCCGGTGTATAACGCGCACGATGTTGAGATATTGGCGTATCGAGGTGTAGCACATGCGGCGCGCTAGGTGGGCCGCGTAGCGGCAGAGGAGCGCCGAGGAGGCGGGGATGGGCGGTGAGCCCATGGCCGCGCAGAAGCGTAGGTAGGCACGCCTGTGGGAGGCGTATGCTCGCTGTGTGTTTGGCGCGTACGCGGCCTGCTGGTATATGGCCACTTCCCGGTCCAGAGCCGCGCAGTCCATCCTATCGGGGCGCGAGCCAGGAGCCGAATGTGGCCCCGAGCGGGCCCGGGGGGGGGTGCGGCCCGGGGGTCGGTCATGGTGTGCGCCAGTGCCGCTTGGAGCCGCTCCGCTCCCCCGCGGAGCACGAGGCGGCTAGCCGCGTCTGCCACGACGTTGCAGATGCCCGGGTAGTATATTGCGCGCAATTTGAAATTGGGTGTCGCGGACATGTAGTAGACCTGCCGGAGGTAGGCCATAACCGTGGGGTCTTTCGCGGTGCCCCGATTGATGATGGCGGCGGCGGCCTGGTTGTCCGTGTGTACGTACACTTTTTTGTTGGCCCAGGCGTGCGCCCAGAGGTGCGCTGCGGGCCCCAGGCTGAGGACCTCTTTGTAGTTAATGGAGAGGTGCTGGGTGCCGGGCCAGTCGGCGAAGGCGAGCGCGAACCAGGCGCCGTTGTGGTAGCCCCCCGCCCCATCCAGGCAGGCGTCCGTGGAGATGGGCGTGGCGGGGGCTGGGTCGAGTATGGGGGTGCGCCCGTTGTGGTTGTTGGCGAATAAGATCCACCAGGCTAGGTCCTCGCGCAACGAGGCGGTAACCCTGGCGCGGTGGGAGGGGCGGCAGAGCGCGCCCATGAGGTCGAGTAGACGGCGCAAATGCGTGCGCCCCCCATATATGACCTGGGCGGCCCAGTTCAGCTTCCCGCAGATGGATTGAAGCTCCCGCTTGGAGAGGCTGCGGCGCGCGGCCGCCCCCTCGGCCTCGGCTATGAGGGCCTGAAGCTTAACGCGGGGGAGGCCTAGGGTGAATTTCACTGTGTTGATCTCCACCCCGAGGAAAGTTATGCAGGTGCTGGGACCTACTAGCTTGCCGTAGTTAATCGCGAATCCCAACTCGCGGAGGAGGGCCATCAGCTCCCCCATGAGGCGGCGGCACTCGCCGCGGTTGGGGTGGGTGACGAAGAAATCGTCGCAGTAGACCAGTATATGGTCGCCCCAGCCCCGAGTGCGCATGACACCCAGCGCTGCCTGCGTGAGCTGGTTGAATACGATAGCACTCAATCGCGCGCCAAACATTAGCCGTGTGTCGTGTAGATATGTGGGGGCGGGGTCGCCCGCGAATGTCCATTGCAGGCCCGCGTAGTCGTGGGGGTGTATGCGTACGCTGCGGTACGCGCTGGCCAGGTCCACCTTTCCCATGTAGGCGCCCGGCCGGAGGAGGGCGGCCGCCTGCTCAACGGTTGAGCAGCTGTATCCGGTCCCCTCGGCGTAATCATTGAGTGCGCCCCCCCTGGGGCGGGAGGCGTCGTGGATGAGGCGGATCCCCCCCCCCCTCCTTGGGGATGGCGCCGAGGGCGCTGGTGATGTGCGCCGGGCCGTCGCGCCGGTCGTAACGGCCATTCGCCATCTCGGCGCGCACCTGCGCCTCTACGGCCTCCCGGAAATCGGGACGCGTCGCCGAAGGGTGGTTTGGCTGCAGGGAGGGGGGGCCGTCCACGTGCGTGTTGGTCACTCTGAATCCGTGGCGCACCCCGGCCAGGATTACCGCGTGCGCTGGGGTGTCGGGGGGGAGCAGGCGCTCCCAAGCTTCTGGGATGAGCGCCCCCCCGGACCCCGCCTATTCCTTCTTCTGGTGCTCGAATTTACACGGGGAGTAGGGGCACTTTCCCGTGTTGGCGAACAGGCGGCATATGGTTTTGTCGCCCGCGGTGCTGGAGGCGGCATCGGCGCGTCCTGCCCTGTGTTGTTGCTGCGCCCCTCCATGGGCGCTGCCGGGGTGACCGCTCCGTCCCTTTTGCAGAGGGGCGGGGCGCTGCCTGGGGATGAGGATTTGCATCTCGAGGTAGGTGGCCGCGGTCCCCCAGGCCGTGCCGTTCTCCGCCTGGACCTCCCGGTATTGTGTATCGTAATCGATCACGGACTGCCATTCAAAACGCGCCGCGAAGTTGTGAATGCTCGCCGTGTAGGACATGTAGTATTCTATGTCCATGCGATCCAGGTCGCCCAGTTGGAGCAGGTGGGCTGCGAGGCACTGGTTGGCCGCGCCCCACTCCCCCTGCGTCAGGTACACGCAAGCGCACGAGTCCTCCTCCTTTTTGAATTGAACGAGGCCTGAGGGGGGATCGACAATCTGCAGGTACTCCTTGCGCTTTTTCGCTATGCGCTCCCGCACGGTGCGCGGGAGGTAGTCGATTATCCTGAGCGCCTTGCTTGACTTTGCGCGGACGGTCAGGTTGTGGCGCGGGTCGGGGCCGGCTCCGTGCCGACTGGGGCGGTTTGCGGGGGCGGTGGTGGGCGCGATGTATCCCGTTGCGCCGGCGGGCCGAATTGCCGGCGCGATTTGCGCGCGGGTGCGCTCCGGCGATTCCGCGTCGTCGCTTCCTGTGTTGCCGAGGAGTCGGTCGGCTGCCGCGGAAGTCCAAAGCTGATCGAAGGCTGTGCCCGCCTCCAATATTGCGTGGCGCTCCTGCCGCGCCCTGTCGGTGTTCCGCTGCCGGTCGGCTGCCGTGCGGACCGCCTGGGCGGGGGGGGGGCTGACTGTCCTCCCCCCGGCTGGGGCTCGCGCCCCCACTGGTGCCGAAGCTGGCTTTCCCCAAGTCGCACAGCGCGGCCCGGAGGAGGGCCCGCTGCCCGCGTGAGATGTCGAGAGCCGCGAAATCGGTTTTGTCGATGGCGAGCAGCGCCTCCCTCGTTGTGATGTCCTCTTGGGACATCGTGCCCGTGGTCCTTCTGCTCAGTCCGGCCAGGGTGGCCCAGCTCAAGAATTCAAAATCTTCAAACTCGTTCTCCGCCATGATGGCGTGAGATGCGAAATACGCGCTAAGGGCAGAGCAGCTCTGACCGTGTGAGCTGGATGCGCGCCCACTGCTGAGTGAGTGGTGAGCCGTAGGGAGCGTTGGCGGGAGAGAGGGACCGTTGCCTCCCCCCGCCTTATCTTAATGGCGACACGGACGGTTGCGCACCGTCGTGCCTCGCCGCCGCCGGCCGGCCCGGCTCCGCGCCGGTTGACCGCTCCCAGGGGCGGCAGGCGCCCGGCGCATCTTCCTCCGCGCTGCGTCTTTTTAAATCCCAGCGGCTCGCCGCTGGGTACGTTTTTTTTTAAATAGCGATATTCTGTTAACTTGGCGTTCTACGTTATCCTCAATATTTTCTCGGTCATAAGCAACCTCTGTTTTCTGGTTATCAGACCTAGTTTTGTGCGATTTTAGCTTAAAGCATAAATTATAGCTGAAAGGAAATCAATCCATGTGGATTATGACAACTGCTGCACAGTGGCGAAAACAAGTGCATGCACCTAACCATTATGAGCAAAATAAACAAACAATCACACACACACATAAATAATAATTTAATATCTATATCTATATATATTGTGCATGCTCTTGCCAAACCACACCTTGTCAGCTAACAGTGCATCTGCTATCATAATATACCCCACACAGAGACCGGCATACCTACAGACCTGGACCTGACAAGTGCCCCCCCCCCCCCCAGGAGATGGCTGCAATGTGTGCCAGGTACTAATGTCTTCCGCCATTTTGTTTTTTCAGATCATACAAGGGACCGCAGAGAAATATCGACTATTTATTAGGTAAGACTAGGAGCATTTTCATTTGTGTGTTACAAACTCCGACTAGGGATTGTTTTTTTCTTTTTAGGGATAATTGTGCATGTTGGCCCGAGGCTAACATGGGTAATTTGCTCACGAGGCTGCTGGTGTTTACCTTTCCTGCTGAATCGCCTTTCTGTTTTCCACTCAGTCTCCGCTTGACACTGCTACTGTACACATTGTTTCCCCACCCACCCACCCTCTTTCTCGGGGGGTGAGTGCTGATCCTCGACTTGAATCTACCTGAATCTACCACAACCCGCCTTGGACTGATCTCCTGGTTACTAGTACGCACTCCAGTCAGCGTATGATTTCTGGCCATGCCGCCGCCTGTTACATGTTGATCGACCTGCCAAGGTCCGATTTGTTTTCTATTAAATATTATTTAAACCAGTTTCTGTCTCTTTTCTATCTTTCCTCCTGTATTCTCTCCATGACAGCCGAGTGTAGCGAATTATTCAGATGCGGATGAATGAATACATGAACGCACATGCATGAACGGTTTTAAATTGAGGTGAGTTTTTTGGTCGTTTGTTTAAAGCTGCATAGTCCGATGAAATATCAAATTTTCAAAACCAAACCAATTATCTAGATTTGATTTTACATATCTAACTTAGATACTGATGCACTTATCAAGCATTTGTTTCTGCTTAGAAGGCAATACTGAGTCAATTTAACTAAACCTGTTACTGCAGAAGTCTATGGTGTCAGAGTCTTGGCAAGCTTGCCAAAACTAATTGTCCATGTTTGCACTCAAAATATCTCAAAAGTTTACCATTTAAAATAAAGTAGACACTAGTGATCGATCTAATATATTTATCTCAGAAAAAATACAAAACTTCAAAACCATCGGACTATGCAACTTTAAGGAACCCTCAGCACAAAAAGTAGACATCGGCTAATTGAACGACACAAGACCAGTACATTATACAGTGGCATTTATTTTCTTTCAGTTTGTTACAGTTTCTGAGTCATAATGTTGAGATTAGAGGTAGAGGTTTCCAGGCACTTAACCCTATAGAGACAAGTTGCTATAGTAGTTAGGTTAGGTGGGGCGGTGAATTTAGGCTGGAGAAATACACGTCCGATCGATTGAAATGCTCCGGTCAAAGTAAGTTTAGAATTTCTAATACGTCACGATTTGTTTATGAGAATTACGCTAGGTTGTGCATCGAGTGGTGTCCATTTACTTAGTTAACTGAGACAATGGTAGGGGGCGTCAAGGATCACGTCCATAGTTACTGAGTGTGGTGGTCTGGCGCGCTCAATTACCAATGTTGCGAGCATTATGGAGCAGTCACACTACGACGTGTTGCACCAACGTTGGACAACGCGTGGGAACGTGTTGGGTTTTTGGGCGAAACCCGGAATGCGTAGAAACGCGTCGAAGCGCATTACTGGCGTGTTACAAACACGTTACCGGCGCGTCGGTACACGTCGGTACATGTAGATTTTGAAACAATACGTCGGCGTGCGTCGGCGCGCGTCGGGCAGCGCCGAAAGTTTTGTGCTTGCACAAAACTTTCGGCGCTGGCCGACGCGCGCCGACGGGTTGGGTAGTGCGTTACGGGCGCGTTAGCAGGACATCGACACGCGTTACCAGCGCGTAGCCGGCCCGCTCGTAGCGCGTCAAGAAACGTTGAGCAACGTCGTCGAATTTTCCCACACTTGCGACGAGCCAGGCAACGTGTCGTTAACGTTCCATCAACGGGTTTGGGGCGCGTCATTGGCATTGCTCCAGCGTGTCTCGACGGGTTGAACGTGATGATGGCGCGTGTGGACGTGTTGCTGACGCGTCTGAACCTGTGGCTGGCGCATGTAAACGTGTTGCTGGCGCGTTGGTGGCGCGTTGGCGGCAGTGCACCAGCGTTCTGCGGACGTGTCGTCAGCGTCTTGGCTTTGAGTATATAATGCTCTAGATATCCTTCTTTGGCCACTACAGCTTTTCCCACACATTCAACGCACTGGCAACCCACCCGTAACACGTCCATGACACATTGATAACACACTTGCAACCCGCCGACTTGGTTTAATGCGCGGCCGACCTGTCGATAACACGCCGATAACACGTCGATAACACCCATATCAAGCGTGGGAACCCGGCGCCGCTTATTTGAAATTGGGTCAAGCGGTCCGGGGTTTTTTGTTTTCCACCCACGCACCACGTTGGCGGCGCACCAATAACACGCTGCCAACACGCTGAGTTTTCTCAAAACCCACCAAAAAGTTTGACGTTTCTCGACGCGTTGAATAAATTTAGCGCGTTGGCGGCACGCCGGAAAACACGTCGTAGTGTGACTGCTCCATTATGGACAATGGGGGTCAATCAGTGGTTTAAACATATCCGTCTAAAAAATTAGAACATTTAAAAAAGTTTTTTTTGTTTAAATACATTTGACCGAACAGGTTATTGAGGGGTGTGTGCAAACATGTAGACACGGACGCAAAGACAGATGTAGACAGACACAAACACATAGACACAAGGACGGATATAGGCAGACACAAACATATAGACACAAGGACGGATATATACAGATACAAACACATAGCCACAAGGACATATATAGACAGACACAACCACATATGCACAAGCACAGATATATACAGACACAAACACATAGACAGAAGGACAGATGTAGACAGACACAAATGCATAGACACAAGGACAGATATAGACAGACACAGACACATAGACACAAGGACATATATAGACAGACACAACCACATAGACACAAGTACGGATATATACAGACACAAACACATAGACACAAATACAGTTATAGACAGACACAAACACATAGACACAAGGTCATATATAGACAGACACAACCACATCGATACAATGCCGATATATACAGACACAAACACATAGACACAAGGACAGATATAGACAGACACAAACACATATACACAAGGTCAGATATAGACAGACACAAACACATAGACAGAAGGACATATATAGACAGACACAACCACATAAACACAAGTATGGATATATACAGACACAAACACATAGACACAAATACAGTTATAGACAGACACAAACACATAGACACAAGGTCATATATAGACAGACACAACCACATCGATACAAGGCCGATATATACAGACCCAAACACATAGACACAAGGACAGATATAGACAGACACAAACACATAGACACAAGGTCAGATATAGACAGACACAAACACATAGACAGAAGGACAGATATAGACAGACACAAACAGATAGACAGAAGGACAGATATAGACAGACACAACCACATACGCACAAGGACATATATATATATATATATATATATAGATACACAAACACCTCCTGGCAACATCCAAGGTCATATCAGGACGGGTGCCGACTTGTGACAATGCACACTCATGGTGACTTTATAGTGCTGCCTCACTGGGAAATCAGCCAGCCAGCACCAAAAATTGCACTTGTCCACCTGAATTTTCACTTGTCCCGGAAAAGCGGACAAGCTCTTATTTCGAACGCTGTGTTATATATAATTGTTGGTTGTTGTTGCTTTACGTCCTAGCAACATCTAAGCTAATATCAGGACTGGTATCGACTCGTGACAGTGCGCACTCATGGCAACTTTATAGTGCTGTATGAATGGAAAGTGAGGCCACCAGCACCATGTCAAGACACAATATCCCACTCAGTCACATTATCCTGACACTGACCTAACCAGTCCTTGCCCTATCCTATTAATTCCGAGCGCCAGGCTAGGAAGCGACAAGTATTGATTTGATAAGTCATTGGTTTGACTCGATTGGGAACTGAACTCCCGACCTTATGCAACTAAGGCCTGAGCTCTACCGATTCGGCCACTACGCATGGTGTTTCTTCTAAGGTGGCTACTAGTACTAGTACTGTAACTAGACTAGAAATATTCATTTGCAAGTGATTACTCTCCATAGCTGCATAGATCAATAAAATAAGAGTAAACAATAGGATAAGACTAAGAGTAAAGGCCCTGTCACACATCACCGGATTGGGGGAAACGGAAAGAAACCGAACAAAGTCCGTTGATATCTGGCAAAGTCTGGTCTGTGTCCATTGCATATCCATTGATATCCATTGATATCCGGCCCGATCCGTTAGAAGTTTTGAACATGCACAAAACTTGGAACAGATGCCGCCGATTGACGTCTACGGTTCTTGTTCGGTTTGAGTTTGTTTCGCCCATTCATGTCCGTTTCATGTCCCTTTCATGTCCGATTCATGTCCGTTTCATGTCCATTCTTAGACCCGATATTGCAACACTTTGCCACATTTTAGTACATTTGATACTTATCACGCCCGAATGCCACCGGACTAGACAATTCTGTCCGTTGCTCAATCCAGCATAGTGTGACAGGCACTTAAGTGAATGTTTGGAATTCTCTTTCACAGGATACAGTGATACTGGCAGCACCGTCAATTAATGCATTTAAAATAGACTGAACAAACCTTGGGTGAATCATCCCGATCTCTACGAATATAAGGCATCTTATGGATGTGTGTGACTGATATTACCGAGAAAGAATGATATCTATCTAAAAGCATCACATTTAAAAAGTAAAACACAACAACCACCACACACACAAGGGTCCCGGCTGCTACTGTCGCAGTACACAGACGCGCACCTACCCGCCAGGTGGCGCCATTGCGGCGGCTCAGCAGGCATGCGCCGACACATCCTCTGAAGTCCCGGCCAGTGCGCATGCGCGCAACGCAACGCGTGCACAGATGGTCACGTGTGTGGTCACATTGCAACGACCGGAAAAAATGTCCGTCTGTATCTGAGGCCTGAGAGTGAGACACGGAGGCTCGAGACAATGTGGAAAAGGAGTTCAGATAAATATAGTTAGTGCTTTTTGTTGTTTGACTATATGTATATTATAAATATGTATATTCTATGTATATATATATATCAATATAATTGTTAAAAGTACATATCAATATATCATCATCATCATCATCATGGTGTTGGTCGTGATGCGACAAAGACTGCTTTCATTACTTGACTGCCGCTCTCCATTTAGCTCTCTGCTGTGAGAGTTGCGTCCAGGAGTCGGTCTTAATGTCTCTCAGGTCCTGATATGACCTTAGATGTTGCTAGGACGTAAAACAACAACAAACAAACAAACTCTCAGGTTCAGGTTTCTCTTGATGGTATCCTTGAACCGGAGACGAGGGCGCCCTCTCTTTCTGTAACCAGAAGACAGTTGAGAATAGAGGATCTGCTTTGGTAGCCTGTCTGATGACATCCTCATGAGGTGTCCAGTCCACCGGAGATTCTTTTTGATCAGAAGATCTTCTGTCCGTTCAAGTATTTCCTTATTTGTCACTTTGTCCTTCCAGGTTAGCCTCATGTCATCAATATATATATATCAATATAAGTGATGACACTGGTTTCTGTGACCATGATCCTGTACAAGCTATGCACTGTATAGTTGATGTATGTCTATGTAACTTAGTAAGTCCATTACCTGTATGTATGTAATTGTAAGCATTAAAAGACTTACAATTCCTGCGGGATGAGTGTAGTAGTCTGCACTGACCTCTCAGGCAAGGAACCATATAGACAGATAGGCATCGGTAGTGTGGTGACATCAGGGAACCTAGGTGGTGTAATGGTTAGCGAAATATTATAGTACAAAATTATAATTAAATATCTGCAGGACCCTTCTGGGAATACCAGTGCGCCACCAAATTGGCATAGGACATCCTGGAACCTGACTAAGCTGCATGCGATACTTGGAATTAGGGTAAGACTAATGAGCGGTCGTAAGATTAGTCTGCTTTAGCAGTGGTGTCCCTGCTTAAAGTTGAATAGTCCGATGGTTTTGAGTTTCTGTAATTTTTCTGAGATAAACATATTACATCGATCACTAGTAATAGTATCTACTTTACATTAGTTTAAAGTTGCTTTTATTTTAAATGGTAAACTTTTGAGATATTTTGAATGCAAACATGGAAAATTAGTTTTGGCAAGCTTGCCAAAACTCTGACACCATAGACCTCTACAGTAACATGTTCTATTAACTTGGCTCAGTATTCCCTTCTATGCAGAAACAAATGTTTAATAAGTGCATCAGTATCTAATGGCCCTGTCACACTACGACGTGACTACGTCAGCGTAACCACAACGTGAAAATAATGATATCACGTCGAAGTTATCGGCGTAATATGCAAATTGTGGACGTGAATGCCGCGTAGTTGACGTGAGCGTAACGTGAAAGTAACGTCGGTTTACGTCGTGACGTTAGCTGTAACGTGACAACGTTAGAGGGGAGGGGTAATTGGCGACGTGACCGGGCGTTAGTGTAACGTGAGCGTAACGTCGCCGTAACGGTGTGACGTGAACGTAACGTGACCGTAACGTGACCGTAACGCCACCGTAACGTGACCGTAACGTGACCGTAACGTGACCGTAACGTGACCGTAACGTGACCGTAACGTGACCGTAACCGTGACCGTAACGCCACCGTAACGTGACCGTAACGTGACCGTAACGTGACCGTAACGTGCAAAACGCTGCCCACACGTTGCTCCCACCCGGGCCGTCGGTCTGACGTGACATAACGTGACTCTAACGTCATTTACGCTGCTATAACGATCGCGGAACGTCAACCTAACGTCATTGTCACGTCATCCCAACGTAACGGCTTCACGTTGAGATACGTCGAAAGTTTTGAACAGGTTCAAAACCTCGACGCGCGCCGACGTAACACGACGTAACATGACGTAGCTCGACGTCACTCTAACGTCATTATGACGTCATCATAACGTGACCCAACGTACGGCAACGTAATGACGAAAAATCATCACGTTAGGCTCACGTTGGCTCGTTACGTCGTAGTGTGACAGGGGTATAACTTAGATATGTAAAACTCATATCTAGATAATTGTTTTGGTTTTGAAAATGTCATATTTCATCGGACTATGTAACTTTAATGACTTTCTGAAAGGAGTCGTCAGGGGGGATGGTCTAATACATTAAATGATTAATTAATTATCTATCCATTAAAATCAGCCACTAATCATAGTTAATGCATCATGATCCAGGTTGGAAATATAGGATCAAATGTAGACGGTGTTTTGGTTTTGAAAATATTCTTCTTCATTGGACCAGGCTACTTAACGTTGCATAGCCCGAGGGATTTGAATTTCTGTCACTTTCTGAGATAAAAATATTAAGTTGATTATTCTAACTCTACATTACTTTAACTTGATGTAATTAAAAACAAATTAATTGGCAAATTTTGAGGTATTTGAAGTGCAACTAGGACCAATTAATTTTGGCATGGCATGCCAAAACTCTGACACCAGAGACTTCTGCGGTAACAGGTTACGGGTGTGTATTAAATTGCCTCATTATTCCCTTCTAAGGTCTATCTGGAAACAAATGTTTAATAAGTGCACAAGCATGGAAGTTAGATATGAAGAATCAAATCTAAATAATGGTTTTGATTTTGAAAATTTGAAGTTTTCATCGCATCATGCAGGTTTAAAGCATGTGTCGCTGCATTGAAGGGAAGATTAAATCAATTGTGTTTTTAAATTTTTTAAATTTTTTATTGAGGCCATATTTATAGTGTCGATAGCATATAAGCCCGGGTACCCAGGCTTGTTTTCAATGCTGGCCAGTTGTAGTGTTGGTGTTGTCTGACCACACAGTAGCTGCTGATAAGGTATTTGATTGCCTGCATTTCAGTAGCAGATAGATAATTGGTTGGTATGGTTAGTAGCCTATGTTAGTTTTTTTTAAATGTTATTGGCATATATGTATTTTATTTTTTCTACTCTTACGACTAGACTAGCCTACTCCTATTTACATATTGTAGGCTTGTATGTAGCTGTGTGGTGTGCTATCTGGCTACTCTTGGTATGGTTACCTTCCATTGGGCGTCCCGCTGGTGGGCCATGACATATCACATGCCCCTTTGCGGTGCAGCTTAGTGGGGGTTTCCTAGCCTAGTTTGCACAGATATTTTTAGTAAGTTTTTAGGTCAGGAATTTGTTGTTCCTTTGTGTTGAAGCCGATGTCACCAGAATTTTGATGTGGGTGCCCAAATAAATTTGAATTATAATATTTCCAATGTTACCTATTGTCATGGGTGTCATGAAAATGGGAAATATTGCGCCTAGAGCGGGACTCGAAACCAATTCTCTTTGCATTCCGGCCCAGTGTGCTAAACATTATGGTGCAGTCACACTACGACCCTTCTAGCCGGCGACCTGGCGACGTGTGGTGTTTTTGGGTGAAAATGGGTGAAATATCGAGACACGCTGGGGGCGTGTTATGCGCGCGTCGGTACACGTCGGTACACTATTCTTGACGTTGATGGTCGGCGGACAACGTCGGCGCGCGTTGCCGGTCGCCCAAGGTTTTAAGCATGTAAAAAAAAAACAACGACTGGCAGCGTGCGCAAATATATGGGTAAGGACGTTAGGAGGACGTTAGGCGGTCGTCGAGCTCCGTTGGACGCGCCGGTATAACGTTATTGGAATGCTAGGCAGATGGCGCGCGCGCGGGCGGGTCGTCTCCACACATTGCGCCAACATCTAAGGTAATATGAGCACGTCGCGCCAAACTTTTTTTTTTTTTTTCCTCACGTGTCGACACCCGTTGGCCGCACGCGAATAATGCACCGCGCTGACGCCAAACTTTTTCCCCAAACCGCCGAAAAGTTGGACGTTTCTCGACGCGCAAGATTTTATTTTCAACGCTTACGGGTCGCCGGGAGAAGCGTCGTAGTGTGACTGCACCATTACCCTAGGCTCCCTGATATCACCACACTACCCACGCCTACCTGTCTATGTGGTTACTTGCCTGAGAGGTCAGTGCAGACCACTACACTATTTATATTGAAATTGCCTTAGATAAAAGTATCCCCTTCTTAATCAACTAAAGTAAAACAACAAATAATTAGTTTTTTACAATAATGAAGTAATAATAACCGAAACAACATATTTATCATAATGATACTGCATTTTGTGATATATTTTTCTTACAAAGTTGTGTTTTTTGTAAGGCTTTATTTTAATAATAATAATAATAATGATACCAATAATAATACAATATTTAATTCCACAGGACCATTGTACATACAAGTTAATATTTGTATTATTACTATTTCACAGGAAAAAGGAGAAAGCAGGAATACAATATTTATGACATATATGAGGCGCTTTCCCCAGTTACAAATAACACATATACAACAATATTGTTTTATTTAACGATGCCTCTAGAGCACATTAGTTTTTCTATCAACGGCTATAGGCCTATTTCATATGATGTCAGCACAGGTAGTTAGGTCAGTGCACACGCAGCTTGGCTGCAGGACAACATACAGTCACATTGCAAACTCAATGGCCATGTCCAATCTTCATACAGAAAAAGTGAAATATCTAAAAAAACGCACAACTTAGAAAGAAACCGCTTGGCACACAAACATATCAAATGTTTACCAAACAGATTATATTCAATTTATATGTTTAGTCTTCTGCATTTCTATTAATTTTGAATACAACTGACGTTTTTCACTGCACGTATCCTCAAACTCAATGGCAGTGTGCCTTCATTCTGCAGCCAAGGTGCGTGCATATACACAATGTTTATAAATATTGAAAGGCGGTCTATTCCACGTAATATGACACATATATACATCGCTAATAGTATAACAACAATTATTTAATTAAGAAAAAAAAAAAGTATTCCAATTCACGCCTGAGAAACCGCCGCTAGAGGCGCCCCTCCTATTCGACTGCCTGTCACATGTGTTACTGCTTTGCCGGTGGTTGGGGGCGTGGTGAGGGTAGAGGATGGGGCGGGGGGCGGGAGGTGTAGCGGGGTGCTGCCGGTGTCGTGGCGGCAAACACCAGCCAGAAGGGTGGCGCTAAGTGTCGGACGGCCACACCTCACTAACAATTCACAGACACACTGCTGCCATTTTAGTAAATACACACCGGGCGACAATTGAAGTAATAACCAGGTCGTCATAGGCGGAGCATTGACCTGAGCACAGTTAGTCAGTCTCATCACGGACACCTTCGCATTCAGTGTCATCAGCCGCGGTGGCCGAATCGGTAAAGCACAGGCCTCACTTGCAGGGAGATCGGGCGTTCAGTTCCCGGTCGAGTCAAACCAATGACTTATCAAATTGATACTTGTCATTTCCTAGCCTGGCACTCGGCATTAATAGGATAGGGCCAGGACTGGTTAGCTCAGTGTCAGGATAATGTGCATGAGTGGTATATCACATCATGGTGCTGGTGGCCTGATTTCCCAGTGGGGCAGTACTATGAAGTCACCATAAGTGCACACTGTCCCAAGTCGGTACCCGTCCTGAGATGACGTTAGATATTGCCAGGACGTAAAACTCCAACAACCACCTCACATTTGTTGTTACGGGGAGATTTTCGCGGGAAAGGTTGGTTGATTTGTTTTATGGTGATTTTTAGATTTTTTTTTTTAGGGTTGCCTCTTCATACATGACCACCCTGATCGGGGCGGCTTGGCATTTGGCCGCTTTGTTGTTACTTGATGCAAACATGGTGCCGCAGTGCCGTCGACATGATAACAGCGAGAGGACCATGCGCATGTGGCTCCAGCGGCGGCGCGTGGTCACGTGGTCACGTGGTGTATGTATGCGCACTGCCAGATGCGCGCCAGGCAGGGGTGCGGGCGGTGGTGAGGGGGGGTGGGTGGGGGGGGGGGTAGCGGGAGTAGCGGAAGTAGCGGAAGTCGCGTACGGCAGCAAACAGCCGGCCTGGGAGACCGGCCTGGGAGACCGGCCTGGGAGACCGGCCTGGGAGACCGGCCTGGGAGACCGGCCTGGGAGACCAGCCTGGGAGACCAGCCTGGGAGACCGGAGAGACTGGAGCAACTTGGCGGGAGACTCCTTCAGCAGCCCGACACACCTGAGGTGGGGAGTAAGGGGAGGGGGGGTGATAGAGCCAGACCAGAGAGACCGGTTCACCCAGAGAGACTGGTAGAGCCAGACCAGGGAGACTGATTCACAGAGAGAGACTGTTAGGACTGGAGAGACTGGTAGAGCCAGACCAGGGAGACTGATTCACAGAGAGAGACTGTTAGGACTGGGGAGACTGGTAGAGCCAGACCAGAGAGACCGATTCAGAGAGAGAGAGAGACTGTTAGGACTGGAGAGACTGGTAGCGCCAGACCAGAGAGACCGATTCAGAGAGAGAGAGACTGTTAGGACTGGAGAGACTGGTAGAGCCGAATCAAGGCTGAAGATGTCATCTAGCTGTGATTATTAAGGTCATTTTCTAAATAATTAATTACAGTTCTGTATTATTACATTCAATAATTAAAGTTGCATAGTCCGATGGTTCTGAATTTCTGTATTTTTTCTGAGATAAATATATTAGATCGATCACTAGTATCTACTTTACATTAGTTCAAAGTTACTTTTATTTTAAATGGTAAACATTTTAGATATTTTGAGCGCAAACATGGAAAATTAGTTTTGGCAAGCTTGCCAAAACTCTGACACCATAGACTTCTGCAGTAACAGGTTCTGTTAAATTGACTCAGTATTGCCTTCTCGCAGAAACAAATGCTTAATAAGTGCACCAGTATCTAAGTTAGATATGTAAAATCAAATCTAGATAATTAGTTTGGTTTTGAAAATTTGATATTTCATTGGACTATGTAGCTTTAAGGTCATTTTCTAAATAATTATTTAATTACAGTTTTGTTTATTATTACACTCAATGATTAAGCTTGGGAAATTTCAATCGCTAACAATTGATCTTGCCTGATTCCACTGCTCTTTGTGCTCTCCTGGTAATGCAGAGTGCCCAGCTAGGAAGTGACAAGTATACATTTTTATGTCATTGGTTTGACTCTGGCAGGGTTATAACCCCGTCGGGTTCGAATCCCATTACCCGCCACACAGGAAGCGGATGCCCAACTCATTAGGCAATCCGTTTCAATTTCATCCATAATGAAACCCCTCTGCTGGTTTTTTTTCTTGAAGATTTATACTGCCTATCATGGATAAGCCTGAATAGACTTGTTTTCACCATTAGACAGTTTGTCGATAGAAAGCCCGAGTCTACACTTTTACCGACCCAAGGAATTTTTAACCTCCCACACCACATAGACATGGTATGAGAGCAACTGGCCTTTGATGATGCTCAAGTTATCCACAGCGGTGGAAATCAAAATTGGCAGAGGTGGGGGCATGAGGAATCGAACCACTGACCTTCAGATTAGGAGTCTGACCTAGAAAAAGGTCAGACCCTCTAACCACTCCGCCACAGAGAACACCGCTGTTAGAGAGACATCGACCAGGGAATGTGTATACTGTTTAAAGCTGCATAGTCCGATGAAAATATCAAAATTTCAAAACCAAAATAAATACCTACATTTGATTCTACATATCTAACTTAGATACTGGTGCACTTATTAAGCGTATGTCATCACATAGAAGGGAACAATCATGCAATGTAATAGAATCTGTTACTGCAGAAGCCTATGGTGTCAGAGTTTTGGTGTGCTTGCCAAAATTAATTTGGTATGGTTGTACTTCAAATATCTCAAAATTTAGCCATTTAAAATAAAAGTTACTTCAAATGAAAGTAAGGTAGATTATAGCGATCAACCTAATATATCTTGCTCCGAAAATGATAGAAACTCAAAACCATCGGACTATGCAACTTTAATGGCTGAGGCATTTTTTATTCATGAGTCACTAATTATGGAGGAGGCTGTAATGCAGTTCCTATTTCTGAACTGTGAATATCTAATTAAAGCTGCATATTACGATGAAATATAAAATTTTCAAAACCAAGACAATTATCGAGATTTGATTGTACATATCTAACTTATACCCCTGTCACACTACGACATAACGAGCAAACGTAAGGCTGACGTGATCACGTTTCGTCATTACGTTGACGTACGTTGGGCTACGTTATGATGACGTCAGAATGATGTTAGACTGACGTCGAGCTACGTCACATTACGTCGTGTGACGTCGGCGCGCGTCAAAGTTTTGAACCTGTTGAAAACTTTCGACGTAACTCGAACCTAAGGGTTTATGTTCGCCGTACGTTCTGTACATGTTCAGCGAACGTCAATGACGTTAAACGGACGTTAGTCAAACGCTGCTCACTACGTTCAACTACATTCCACTACGTTGACCCACATTAAACCCAGTGGAAACATCCATGCGGCGTAATGGGAACGTCAGGATAACATCAGGAGAACGTACATTCAATGTACGTTCAACGTTTCACCACCGTGTCATGACGTAAGTAATATAAGGTAACGTAAAGCAACTTGGTTCTGGCGATGGAATAACATACATAATGTTCCCTGAGCGTAATTACGTTGTCCTCTCTTGTTGAATGACGCTATCACTACGCTTTACCGCCATTACTCTCTCGTCCACTATGCTGCATCCACGTTCAACTTGTGCCCAACTTTGCATACTACGCCGAGAAGTTCAATGTGTTTCACGTTCTCCCTACATTGACGTCGTTACGTCAGAGTGTGACAGGGCCATAAGGTACTGGTGCACATATTACACATTTTTCACCACATTGAAGGGAATCCTGACACAATTTAAGAATAAGAGAACCTGTTACTGCAGAAGCCTATGGTGTCAGAGTTTTGGCAAGCTTGCCAAAATTAATTTGATATGTTTGCACTTCAAATATCCCATAACTTGGTGATTTAAAAGAAATGTTACTTCAAATTAATGTAACGTAAATTACAACAACCGATTCAATGTATTTATCTGAGAAAATGGCAGAACTCAAAACCATCGGACTATGCAACTTTAATTAAAGCTGCATAGTCCGGTGAAATATAAAATTGTCAAAACCAAACCAATTATCTAGGTTTGATTTTACATATCTAACTTAGATACTGATGCACTTTTTAAGCATTTGTTTCTGCGTAGAAGTCAATACTGAGTCAATTTAACAGAACCTGTTACTGCATAAGTCTACGGTGTCAGAGTTTTGGCAAGCTTGCCAAAACTAATTTTCCATGTTTGCACTCAAAATATCTCAAAAGTTTACCATTTAAAATTAAAGTAACGCTAAGCTAATCTAAAGTAGATACTAATGATCGATCTAATCTATTTATCTCAGAAAAAATACAGAAATTCAAAACCATCGGACTATGCAACTTTAAATATTCACAGTTCAGAAATAGTAACTGCATTACAGCCTCCTCCATAATTAGCGTTGTTACACCGCATGGGTACCCTTTTGGTGAATGCGTGTGTGTGAAGGCATGGGTACCAGTGCAGGGGAGGCATTGGCTGTTTTCCCCACTTGGCTGTTTTTGTCTGTCTTTCCTGACACAATGACAGACATCTTGTTTCCGAGAAGGAACCTCCTCTCCGTCGTAATTCAAAGTCTGTCTCATCTCAGATAATGCTATCGTAATTAACGAGTTAATTAGTCGATGGTGACAAGTCCCCTCCTGGCGGACAATGGCGAGCAAATATAAAAAGCGACTGTTTTTGTGTGTGATTAGTTGTGATTATAGGCGAGACAGTTTCAGGTTACACGTGAACGCCCACGCAGGCACGACGAGTGCGATTCCTTTCATAGAAGTTGGTTGGTTGTTGGAGATTTACATCCTTGCAACATCTAAGGTGATATCAGCATGGGTACCCAACTTGTGACAGTGCACACTCATGGTGATGATATAGTGCTGCACTACTGGGAAATCAGGCTGCTGGCACCATGACCTGATATCCCACTCAGTCACATTATCCTGATGACGAGCTAACCAGTCCTTGACTTATCATATTAATGCCAAGCGCCAGGCTAGGAAACGACAAGTATCAATTAAAGTTATTGGTTTGACTCGACCGGGAACCGTATTCCCGAACTTCTACACGCGAGCGAGTGTTCTACCGATTAGGTCACCGTGACCGGTATTTCTTAGAAGTGAAAGTGTCTGGTAATCATATAAATAGTATCACAATACTTCTATCACCCATACCCACACAGACACCCTCCCCAACGCCTCCATCACAGCCTGCCTCGATATAGTCTATGGGAAATACCCTGAACTGCATCCACCATGGCCTACCTCGATATAGTCTCCAGGAAATACCCTCAACTCCCAAAGCTTCCACCGCAGCCGGCCTCGATATAGGTTACTAGAAATAACCTCAAATCCCGACACTTCCACCATAGCCCACCTCGATATAGTCTATAGAAAATACTCTCAACACCCAACACTTCCTGCCTCGATATTGTCTATAGGAAATACCTTCAACTATCAACACCTCGACCACAGCCTGCCTCATTTTAGTTTATATGAAATACCTTCAACTCCCAACACTTCCACCACAGCCCACCTCGATATAGTCTCCAGGAAATACTGGTTGCCTCAGTATCAGGGACCACATCGAATATCCGGTAATGGGACCTGGCAACTGATAGTCTACCCGGTTGCTAGAGATTTCGTTTGTTTGTTGTTGTTTTACGTCCTAGCAACATATCAGGACGGGTCATATCAGGACGGGTACCGACTTGTGACAGTGCACACCCATGGTGACTTTATAGTGCTGTTCCACTGGGAAACCAGGCCACTGGCACCATGACCTGGTATCCCACTCAGTCACATTATCCTGACACTGAGCACACCAGTCCTTGCCCAGTCCTACTAATGCCGAGCGACTGGCTAGGAAGTGACAAGTATCAATTTTTAAGCCATTGGTTTGACTCCACCAGGGTTCGAACCCACGACCCCACGATCTACCAGCACGTGAGACGAACGCTCTAACTCATTCGGCCATCCCATCTGGTCGGTTGGTAGAGATATCGGTGAGCCGTTAGTGAAGTGTACCAGGTGTGGAAATTGATGAATTGGTAGTGAAGTATATGTGATGGAAATTTCTATTAACTTTTACTGAAGTGTATCTGACGGAGGGAGGGGAATATCGGCTGACTGTCAGTGAAGTGTACACAATTGGCAAAAATGTCCATGAGTTCTTAGTGAAGTGTACGAGATGGGGATATCGGTTAACATTTACTGAAGTGTATTGATGGAGGTTGACTGGGCATGGTGGTCGAATCGGTAGAACACGGGCCTCGCGTGCAAGACATCAGGAGTTTGGTTCCCGGTCGAGTCAAACCAATGACTTATAAAATTGATACTTGTCGCTTCCTTATAGCATGGCAATTGGCATTAATAGGATAGGGCAAGTACTAGTTAGCTCAGTGTCAGGATAATGTGACTGAGTAGGATATCAGGTCATGGGGTCAGCGAGCTGATTCCTCAGTGGGGCAGCACTATAAAGTCACCTTGAGGGCTCACTGTCACAAGTCGGTACCCATCCTGATATGACCTTAGATGTTACCAGAACGGAAAAACTCCAACAACCAAGCAACCAACCAAGATGGCGGTGAACTGTTTGTGAATTGTACCAAATGGTGATATCGGTTAGCTTTTAATGAAGTGTACCCGATTGGCGGAGATATCGGTGAATGGCTAGTGAATGTAGCCGTACCACTCCCCATCCTGCAAGATGGATGTCTGCTGCCCACCACCATATGTATATGTACGTGCCACTTCACCCCTGCCTCTTTCCACCTCCTAGTAACAAGATAGGAGAGTTCTCACGTAGAAGTGCTCTGGAACAATAACAATCACCAGCAACGTGAAATACTGGCGGCGCTCGAAGTTTTGCTGCGATAGGTCTGAGAAGCGGTTGTCATGGTGACGGCGGCGTCTGTGATGGTCGCTATGGTAGATGCGATTCCGCTAACAATAGCTCGATGGGTTTCCCAATGGTGCTTCTGGTTGGTTGTTGGGAGTTTTAAGTCCTGACAACATCTAAGGTCATATCAGGACGGGTACCGACTTGTGACAGTGCGCACTCATGGCGACTTTATAATGCTGCCCCACTAGGAGATCATACTGCTGGCAGCATTACCCGCTATCCCACCCAGTCACATTATCCTGACTCTGAGCTAACCAGTCCTTGCCCTATCCTATTAATGCCGAGCGCCAGGCTACGAAGCGGCAAGTATGAATTTGATAAGTCATTGGTTTGACTCGACTTGGAACCAAACTCCCGACCTTTCATACGCAAAGCCCGCGCTGCTGATTCAGCCACCACGCCCAGTGCTTCTGGTTGTGTTTAGCACTGGTTCTAGGCGTAATCGTCCTGGTGCTGACGACGTGCTAACCAGCATCACCATTCACATCTATCTGAATCAAATGGATCCATTCACTATATATAAACACGCACATTCAAACTAATCCTTGCGCTATCCTATTAAACCCGTGTTCACACATTCAGCGTTAGGCCGACTTAGATGAGGCGAACTAGTTGAGGCGACTTAAGATCTCTGTGTGAACGGGGCTTATGCGAATTAGTTGAGTCTATTTGGCCCTAATTCGCCTCAGTGGAATGTTCACACACGCGATCTGAGTCGACTTAGATGAGGCGAACTAGTTAAGGCGACTTAAGACCCCTGTGTGAACAGGGCTTATGCGAATCAATTGAGTCTACTTGGCCCTATTTCACTTCGGCGAAGCGTTTACACACGCGATCTGAGTCGACTTAGATGAGGCAAACTAGTTGAGAAAACTTAAGACCCCTGTGTGAACGGGGCTTATTATGCGAATTAATTGAGTCTACTTGGCCCTAATTCGCCTCGGCGGAGCGTTCACACACGCGATCTGAGTTGACTCAGGCGAACTAGATGAGGCGACTTAAGGCCCCTGTGTGAACTGGGCTAAAGACTGTGTGAACAGGGCTAAAGACAGAGCATCAAGTTAGTGTCATGGGGGGGTGAAAATGGGAAATATTGTGCCTAGAGCGGGACTCGAACCCACATCTCTTTGCATTCCGGGCCAGTGTGCTAACCATTACCCCTCCTAGGCTCCCTGATATCAACACACTACCCACACCTACCTGTCTATGCGGCTCCTTGCCTGAGAGATCAGAGCAGACCACTACACTAGTATACATTTTGTAAGTCATTGCCTTGATTCGGCCAGGATTTGAACCCACCACCTCCCACACGCAAAGTGAATGGCTTCATTCGATTAATAGATATACAGTAAAACCTCTCTAAATCGACCTACCTTAGGACCTACTTTAAGTGTTCCATTTAGGGAGGTGGTCGGTTTAGGGAATTAGAATATAGTTGGATTGTTTGTTGGTTGTTGTTTTCTTTTGGTGATGGGTGTGTTTATGCTGCCCATAACGGTTAAGTCTAATAACTTGTTTTCACTGCTAGACAGTAATAGTCTTGTGACTCCCCTTCTTTTTATCACTTTCAGTTGTTGATCTAGTTAAAATGGTATTGTTGGGACCCAAATAAAGCAATCAATATAGGGGAGTGGTGGATCTGTTGAGGTGGTCGGTTAGAGAGATTTTACTGTATATATATATATATATATATATATATATATATATATATACATATATGTATATATGAGTCCATTCACAATATAGGTACGATAAATAGAAGAGCTCTTTTCTGCAAACTTGGCGTTACCATTGCAAGCTCTTTTTTTGTAGTGGCGCTTATCGCGTTTTGGAAAAGGGCTCTTCATATATATATATGAGATTGTCTCAAAAGGTGCGAAGCAATATGGGACAAAACTTTGTCCATTGTAACACTCAACATACTATTAATATCTGCTTATGCATTTGCTCAGGAGAAACTGATTTGTTTTTTTCATGGTGTTTCATAATCCCAATAGAATAGATATTGATTTGAAGCAAATGTCCTTGTGTTTTCAGTGTAACCGTTTCTGTGCTGTTTTGTGTCAATCGTTACAATGGACAAACAAAAAGAAGAGTTATCACCTTTTGAGACAGGCTCATATATATACATATATACATATATATATATATATATATATATATATAGTTAGCCATCTATTTTTAACCAGGGGAGATGGCGATGGTGTAATCTAGCCTGGTGCTGCTGGGGTCAGCCTGTGGCTGTTGGGGTCTGTCAGCTACATAATTGAAGTTAGCTCAGCACACCTGGTAAAACCTGGGGTGCATTCTCAGCAGCACTAACACGGGTTGATGGCCTTTAGCAATGAACTTCTCTTTGGGGGGGGGGGGGACTGGGCCCGGTGTCGCGGTTTCAGTTCTCCACCAGTTTCAGTTCTCCACCAGTTTCAGTTCTCCACATCGCTTCTGCGCATGTGTCAAAATCGAACAGCATCGTCTGCGCATGTGTCAACATGGAGCCAGATTCAAACCGTCGCCGATCGCCGCAAATCGCTGCCTCATACTGTCAGTATAGTGTCACTGTCACTAACCTTATGAATTTAATATAATCTTTTTGGTAAACATGTTTTCTATATGTGTACCAAGTGATTTGTTTCTGGGTCGTGTGGTTTTAGAGATATTTCACTTTTTCTGTATGAAGATTGCTCACGACCATTGACAATGCCTTGACGATGCTGTTTGATTTTGACGCATGCACAGAAGCGATGTGGAGAACTGAAACTGGTGGAGAACTGAAACCGCGACACCGGGGACCGAATCAGTAGAGAGCGGGCCCCGCATGCGGGAGATTGGGAGTTTGGTTCCCGGTCGAGTCAAGCCAATGACTTATCAAATTGATACTTGTCACTTCCTAGCCTTGCGCTCGGCATTAATAGGATAGGGAAAGGACCGAGTGGAACAGTGTCAGGATAATGTGACTAGGTGGGATATTGGTTCATGTTGCTGGTGGCCTGATTTCCCAGTGGGGCAGCACTATATAGTTGCCATGAGTGTACACTGTCACACATCAGTACCCATCCTGATATGGCATTAGTTGTTGCCAGGACGTAAAACTCCAACAACCAAGCTCTTCGGCTCGCTGGATTTGCTTGAAACAAATATTCTGCTCATAAAAAAATCATTGAAACATATACAGTAAAACCTTTCTAATTCGACCGACCTTGGGACCGACTTTAAGTGGTCAATTTAGGGAGGTGGTCGTTTTAGGGAGCTAGAATATGGTTACAATGGTATTGTTGGGACCGAAATAAAGCGATCGATATAGGGGAGTGGTCGACCTGTAAAGGTGGTCGGTTAGAGAGGTTTTACTCTATATATTTTTGTAATACTGTAATTCAAACAGCTATTGTCAGCTCATTTTAATACAACGATACTATATAGACCATTTTTGTTTGTTAATAATCCAGAATTGGAAAATGTCTGGAAGACCAGTGCTTTGGCGTTCGCAAAAAGCACTTATTCAGCAGAATAAATATATTTACACCAAAAAAACAAATACTTGTGAATTGCAAACTTTCACTGCACTCTACGCGTTAACCCCCGCCCCCTGCACCCCCCCCCCCCCCATCCCACCTCAGCCCGGTGTTGCAGTTTCCGCGGCACACCAGTTTGCCAGGGACACACCCATTCAAATGCATTGTCAACGTCCGTGAACAAATCTTCATACAGAAAAAGTCAAATATCTCTCAAATTACCGTAAAACTCAAGGCATTGTCAATGGCCGTGACCAATCTTCATACAGAAAATACAGAAAAAGTGAAATATCTCTAAAACAACACCACCTAGAAACAAATCGCTTGGTACACATATAGAAAACATCTTTACCAAAAACATATTAAATTTATAAGCTTAGTGACGATGCTGTTCGATTTTGACGCATGCGCAGAAGCGATGTGTCCCTGGCAAACTGGTGTGCCACGGAAACTGCAACACCGGCCCTGCAACCTCCTACGTGTGTCTCTGCTGAGAGGCCACCAGCCCATCCCGATCCCTACCCCTAAAGACATAATGGAAAAAAATCGATATTTCAGACCCGACTCAGTAGGAGTGATCTAATATTTCATTAATTAAACAAACAAACAAACAATATATATATGAGTCTGTCTCGCGAAAATGGGCCAATTGGTGGTTTTAATTATAAATGTTGGCGTCGCAATTGCAAAATGTAGTCCATTTCTTTGTTTCATATTAAATTGTTTTAGAACAAATAGGGTTGTTGTATTTTCTCTACCTTTACCTTCAGGATAAATTTAAGAACTTTCCAAAACCTCTGTCAATGCTAAACTATAATTATGCTGTTTGACGCCAACATCTTTAACAGATATCAGCGTCGCAATTGTTAAAGTGTAACACATTTCTTTGTTTCATATTAAATTATCTTAGAAACAGATAGGGTTTGTTGTATTTTCTCTACCTTTGCATTCAGTATCAAGTTAAGAACTTTCAAGCACCTCTGTCAATGCTAAACTATAAGTATGCTGTTCGACGCCAACTTCCAATGGTCGACGCCGACATCTTTCCCTGGTGCATCCAATTGGCCTATTTTCATGAGATTTTCATGACGTTGGCATATGGCATCATACATTACGTATACATTGGGCATACGTTGAGTACGCTTGGGATATGGCCTCATATGTGCATGTTCAAAATTGTCAACGTATGTCACCGTATGGCTCATACGTTTCTGTATGGCTCATACGTTTCTCATACGCTCTGTGTATACTTGGCGTATGTCGGCATACATTATGCACACGTTTAGGGGTAGGTCGGGATAGGTTGGAACACGTTAGCCATATGTTCAGCCTGTTGGGAACGTGCAGTCCACGCACAGCCAACGAATGCATAACGTACTCCAAACGTTGGTCAGCGTATATATATACCCAGTATATAGATCGGACCCCTCTATATATATATATATATATATATAGATAGATAGAGAGAGAGAGTATATCAAGCTCCAAAGTGAGGTTGTTTCCAAAGTGGGGCTTCTTTTTCGGCACGTGGCCGCGTCAGTTTGCATGCGAGCAGCGTTGTGGTTGTATTTGTTGTTGTTTATTTAGAGGGGGAGGGTAGTTTACAAAAAGAGCAGAGTCTGGATTCCCCTAACTGCGCGCTGCAACGATTGAGTGCAGAATAAAGTCAAGCACCAAGTACTCCGAATTGTTTTATGGACTTGTTTGAGTGGCTCCGAGGCGCTCCCACTCTCCACTCCAAGCCGAGGCGCTCCCACTCTCCACTCCAAGCCGAGGCGCTCCCACTCTCCACTCCAAGCGGAGGCGTGCACACTCTCCACTCCAAGGCAAGGTGCTCTCACTCTCCACTCATAGCTGAGGGGCTCCCACTCTCCACTCCAAGTTGAGGCACTCTCACTCTCCACTCCAAGCCAAGGCGCTCTCACTCTCCACTCCAAGCCGTGATGTGCATACTCTCCACTCCAAGTCGAGGAACTCCCACTCTCCACTCCAAGCCGAGATGCTCTCACTCTCCACTCCAAGCTGAGGGGCACACACTCTCCACTCCAACCCGAGGAGTGCACACTCTCCACTCCAAGCCGAGGCGCTCTCACTCTCCACTCCAAGTCGAGGCGCTCTCACTCTCCACTCCAAGCCATGGGGCTCTCATTCTCCCCTCCAAGCCGAGGCGCGCACACTCTCCACTCCAAGCCGAGGCGCGCACGCTGCATGGACATGTGGTGGTCACGTGGGGTGGGTAGGCGCCTACAGAGCTACACACTCGCCCATCAGAGGTTTCGGATCCAGTTATGTAAGTTTAGAGGATCAGGCTGGATCAGGCCTGAGTCTGGGATGGGTTTGAACTGGGTTGTGGTGGGTTGTGACCTCGGTTGTGGCTGGGTTGTGGGAGGGTTGTGACTGGGTTGGACTGGGGTGTTTGGACTGGGTTGAGGATGTCTTGAGGATGGGTTTGGGCTGGTTTTGGGCGGGGCTTGGCCTGGGTTTGGGCGGGGCTTGGGCTGGCTTTTGACTGGGCTTGGGCGGGGTTTGGGCTGGGATTGGACTGGACTTAGGTTGGGTTTGGGCTGGGCTTAGGCTGGGCTTGGGCTAAGATGGGGCTGGGTTGAGGATGGGGTTGGGATGGGATGAGGATGGGGTTGTGCTGGGTTTGGACTGGGTTGGGGCTGGGTCGGGGTTGGGTTGGGGCTGAGTCTGGGTTGGGATCGGTCTGTGTCGGCGCTGCCCCATAGGCTTCAGCAGTAGCAGGTTCTATTAAATGACTTGGTCTGCTCTTCTATAGCAACAAGTCCGACCTGATATGACCTTAGATGTTGCCAGGACGTAAAACTCCAACAACCAACCTATACAAGCGGATACTTAATATGTGCACTAGTAATAGTAATATCTAAGTGGGATATGTATATTCAAATTTAGATAATTTAGATAAGTGGTTTGGAAAATGTTATGCTTTTATATTTGATCCAATGGGGCTGTCAGATTACGAGACATCGCGCCAATGTATGCCGACATATGTGATTTTTGCCAGCTACATCGGGATACGTCGTTATATGTTATGCATGCATTAGGCACTCGTTGGTGTTCATCGAGATATGGCGTCGCGCTTCAGGTGGTTGGCAAAGTTTTGTGCATGCACAAAACTTTTGACGTATGACAACATGTGGATTTTACGTCGACCGTACATTATGTATACGTTAGGTGTACGTCAATGTACATTAGACAAACGTTGTTCACTACGTTGACCTACACTAAAGGCAGTGGGAACGTACAGTCCGTGTACTGTCAACATATGGATAACGTAGTCTAGCATACGTCTAACATATGTTTAGCGTACGTTTAGCATTTCTCCAGCGCATCTTGACGTATATAATGTATGAGGCATAGTTCTGGTGATCGAATAATGTATATAACGTTCACCGGCATTCTGGGAACGTACCGTGAGCGTAATTCAAGCATTTTTCGCCCGGAAGCATGTTAGCCATGCGTTGGTCATACGTAGGCCATACGCTATGTATACAGTATGTATACATCCAACTTTACCCCCACGCCGAAAGGTTTGATGCTTCTCAACATTAAAAAAGTGATTTTATGTGTTGGCCATGCGCTTGCGAGATGCGTATTATGTGACAGGGCCTTAACTATGCGGCACTGCATATTCTGTTTGAAACATCAAACTTTCACAACCAAAACAATTATCTAGATTTGATTCTACATATCTAAATTAGATACGGATGCACATATTAAGCATCTGTTGCCACATATAAGAAAATATTGAGTTAATTTAATAGAACCTGTTATTGTTACTGCTGAAGCCGATGGTGTCAGAGTTTTAACGGCTTGCCAAAATTCATTTATCATGTTGCACTTCAAATATCTCAAAGGTATGCCATTTAAAATAAAAGTTACTCCAAATCAAAGTAAAGTAGATTATAACGATCATTTTAATGTATTTATCTCAGAAAAAATCCAAAAACTCAAACCCATCAGACTATGCAACTTTAAAGTGGGGAACTATCATCTGTCCAGTAGTAGTACTAGTAGTAACCACCAGGGTGTCAGAGCATGGTGCGAAGACAAGGGTTGGTTGTCATGTCAACATCTTTTTTTTGGTCCATTAGTTGTTTAAGCAGGGGAAATTTCAGTCATAGAAGACTGGTCTTCCTCATTCCACTGCTGGTCGATAGAAAGCCTGAGCCTATACTTTTACCGACCCAAGGGATTTTAAACCTCCCACACCACATAGACATGGTATGAGAGCAACCGGCCTTTGATGAGTTATACACAGCGGTGGAAATCCAAATTGGCAGAGCTGGGGACACGGGGAATCGAACCGCCGACCCTCAGATTAGGAGTCAGTCACTCTAACCACTCCGCCACAGAGAACGCCACTAACATCATATCTGGATGGGTACCGACTTGTGACAGCTTGTACTCACAGCGACTTTATAGTGCTACCCCACTGAGAAATCAGACAGATATCCCACTCAGTCCCATTATTCTGACACTGAGCTAACCAGTCCATGCCTTACCCTATTAATGCCGAGCGCCAGGCTAAGAACCGACAGGTATCAATTTTATAAGCCATTGGTTTGACTCGACCGAGAACCAAACTCCCGATCTCCCGCATGCGAGGCCCGCACTCTACCAATTCAGCCACTGTGCCCGGTGGGTATGTAGGTTCAAATTTAGATCAATGGTTTGGGAAATTGTATGCGGACTACGCGACTTTAAAGTTGGGAACCTACAGGTAACTTAAAGTTGCATAGTCCGATGGTCTTGAGTTTCTGACATTTTTCTGAGTTACTTATATTAAATTGATCATTATTATTTACCTTATTTTAGTTTGAAGTAGCATTTAATTGAAATGGCTACCTCTTGAGATATTTGAAATTCAAACATCTGAAAATAATGTTGGCAAGCACGCCAAAACTCTGATGCCATAGGCTTCTGCAGTAACAGGTTCTATTAAATCGACTCAGCATTCCCTTCTATGTGGCAACAAATACTTAATAAGCGCATCAGTATCTAAGTTAGATATTTAGAATCAAATCTAGATAATTGTTTTGATTTTGAAAACTTGATGCTTTATCGGACTCTGCAGCTTTAACATTTTGTTTGTTTGTTTGTTGTTGTTTTACGTCCTAGCAACATCTAAGGTCATATCCGGACGGGGGTAACTTAACAAGTCATCTATCTATGAGTATGACTTGCAACAATCAGGGGCTCAGACTGTCAGAGCACGGTCCGAAGACAAAGGAATACAATTCTTTAGGGGGTAGAGAGACTTGTCTTTGATTGGATAGAACTAGAAGTGACGTCATCCTCAGCGAAGAAACTTCATCCGTTTCTATTCGGGTCACGTGGGTTTGAAAGCGCGTGACCTGGAACGGCGTCCCCACGTGACCGCCGGCCGCCGCCTCTGAAGCTGGGCGCATATCGCGATGACGTCATATTTTGTCCAGCGAAGTCAAAGACTGGTCAGTTGAAGCGTAAGATCGTCCAGTTGGCTTAATTTGTAGGACGTCTAAATACCGGGAGTGAGTGTGTGATTACGGTTTTACGTCTTCACGACATTTCATGTCAGGATAGGTGCCAGCATGACACAGTGTACACCGCGGGTTGATTTATAGTGTTGCTCCACTGGGATACCATGCCATCAACACCATGATATGATATCCCACCCAGTCACATTATCCTGACACTGACCGAATCAGTATCCTAGTTATCCTAGTAATTCCCAGCGCCAGGCACAGTAGTAGTACGCTTTTTTTTGTAAACATTTTTATTCATCTGAAAACACACTTTTTTTGTTGTTTACCACCGAGGCACTGGTCTTCAGGCCATGCTTAACTTTGGTCTTTTTTTGTTTAACTTGGATTTTATGCATATGTATCTTTTGTCAGTGCCGTAGCACTGTCCATACTGCAGTTATGCCTATGTTTGTTGAAGATCCAGTGAGAGATATTATTCTAATGCTGCTTGGTCTATGTTTGAAGCAGATCCAGTGAGCAGTCTTATTCTAATGCTCCTTGGTCTATGTTTGAAGCAGATTCAGTGAACGTCTTATTCTAGTGCTTCTTGGTCTATGTTTGAGGTAGATTCAGAGGACGGTCTCATTCTAGAGTTCCTTGGTCTATAATTCAAGTAGATTCGGTGAGCATTTTTATGCTAGTGCTCCTTGGTCCATGTTTGAAGCCGATCCACTGAGCGGTCTTACTCTAGTGCTGATATGTCTACGTTGGAAGGCAAATCCAGTGAGACATCTTATTCTAAGTCTATTTGGTTTATGCTTGATGCAGATCCAGTGAGAGATCTTATTCTAAGTCGATTTCGTATATGTTTGACGCAGATTTACCGAGGGTCTTACTCTAATGCTATATAGTCTATGCTTGATGTACATGTAGTGAGAGGTCTTACTCTAGTGCTGCTATGTCTACGTTGGAAGGCAAATCCAGTGAGAGATCTGACTCTAAGTCTGGTTTATGCTTGATGCAGGTCTAGTGAGAGGTCTTAGTCTAAGGCTATTTAGTCTATCCTTGACACATATCCAGTGAGAGGTCTTACTCTAAGTCTATTTAGTCTATCCTTGACACAGATCTAGTGAGAGGTCTTACTATAAGGCTATGCTTGACCAGATTTAGTGAGAGGTCTTACTCTAAGGCTATGTAGTCTATCCTTGACACAGATCCAGTAAGAGGTCTTACTCTCATGCTATTTAGTCTATCCTTGACACAGATCTAGTGAGAGGTCTTTCTCTAAGGCTATTTAGTCTATCCTTGACACAGATCTTACTCTAAGGCTATTTAGTCTATCCTTGACAACAGATCCAGTGAGAGGTCTTACTATAACTTATAAGGCTATTTAGTGTATCCTTGACACAGATCCAGTGAGAGGTCTTAATCTAAGGCTATTTAGTCTATCCTTGACACAGATCTTACTCTAAGGCTATTTAGTCTATCCTTGACAACAGATCCAGTGAGAGGTCTTACTATAACTTATAAGGCTATTTAGTCTATCCTTGACACAGATCCAGTGAGAGGTCTTATTCTAAGTCTATTTAGTCTATCCTTGACACAGATCCAGTGAGAGGTCTTACTCTAAGGCTATTTAGTCTATCCTTGACACAGATCCAGTGAGAGGTCTTACTCTAAGGCTATTTAGTCTATCCTTGACACAGATCTAGTGAGAGGTCTTACTCTAAGGCTATTTAGTGTATCCTTGACACAGATCTAGTGAGAGGTCTTACTCTAAGGCTATTTAGTGTATCCTTGACACAGATCTAGTGAGAGGTCTTACTCTAAGGCTATTTAGTCTATCCTTGACACAGATCCAGTGAGACGTCTTACTCTAAGTCTATTTAGTCTATCCTTGACACAGATCTAGTGAGACGTCTTACTCTAAGGCTATTTATTATATCCTTGACACAGATCCAGTGAGAGGTCTTACTCTAAGGCTATTTAGTGTATCCTTGACAAAGATCTAGTGAGAGGTCTTACTCTAAGGCTATTTAGTCTATCCTTGACATAGATCTAGTGAGAGGTCTTACTCTAAGGCTATTTAGTCTATCCTTGACACAGATCCAGTGAGAGGTCTTACTCTAGAGTCGTTCGGTGTTGCGAGTTGGTGGAGGAATGCTGGGATTCCTCCACAAACCACGGGCACGCGCCTCAAAGTGTGCGTGGGGCTATACTTGTGTTTGAAGAGATTACAAAGTGAAATTTTTGTTGTTGTAGTAAAAGAGAAAATGGGGAGTGGGGGGGGGGCATCTCACGAATGTTCCCGATAACTTTAGTAGCAGCGGACTTAACACATGGTCTACATCTCAGTGTTGCAACATAACCTTATATATATATATATATATATATACATATATATATATATATATATATAAGACTCCCCTACGAAATGAAAAGGAGACCAGCAGATTGGGTTGGTTCGTTTATTCGACTCCGGGCTGAGCGAGAAATGCCCTACCTAATTCAAAGCAAAAAACTGGAGGAAAGTGACGATTCAAATCACTCGAGCAGTGTCGAAAGCCGCCGGGCCCACAGCAAGGGCAGCGGATGACGGTGATTGGACAATATCAACTCGAGTTGAATCGAATAATAATAATAATAATAAATAATTCTCCGAGTGTTTATATGTATATAATAGATTATATATAATATATATAAATATATATATACAGTAAAGCCTCTCTATTTTTCATACAGTAAATCCTCTCTAAATCAATCGACCATGGGACCGACTATAAGTGGTCCATTTAGGGAGGTGGGAGGTGTAGGGAGTTAGAATATGGTTACAATGGTATTGTTGGAACCCAAATGAAGCGATCGATATAGGGGAGTGGTCGATCTGTGGAGGTGGTCGGTTAGAGAGTTTGTACCGACCATGGAACCGAATTTAAGTGGTCAATTTAGGGAGGTGGTCGGTTTAGAGAGGTTTAAAGAAATCATTACAGTGGTATTGTCGGGATGGTCGTTTGGGATCCTAATAAAGCAATCGATATACGGGAGTGGTCGATATGTAGAGGTAGTCAGTTAGAGAGGTGCTATGGTATATATATATATATATATATATATATATATATATATATATAGTAGTGGCACAGTGAGCGAATGCAGGGGGACTGAGATGTGGGCGGGTAGGTGGCGCCTCGTGCTCAGGTCATGAGGAACCAGTAGATGACCTAATGAGTAGGTGACCAGCCGATGACTTAGTGGCTGGGGAGTAGATGAATCTTTCGGCTTATTATACTCGTATAATGACTTATACAGCATATATATATATACAGAGTTCGAATCCAAGCTGAATCAAACTGATGACTGACAATAGTGATACATGCCCCTACCTAGCCTGACACTCGGCATTATTAAAATAGGGGGCAACGACTGGTTAGCTCAGTATCCGGGTAATTTGAGTGAGTGGGATATCAGCTCATCAGGCTTCGATGCTGTTGAACTTATTAAGTAAGACCTGAAGGGATGGCCGAATGAGTTAGAGCGTCCGTCTCCCGTGTTGGTAGATAGTGGGTTCATGGGTTCGAACCCTGGTCGAGTCAAACCAATGACTTACAAATTTATACTTGTCGCTTCCTAGCCTGGTGCTCGGCATTATTAGGATAGGGCAAGGACTGGTTGGCTCAGTGTCAGGATAATGTGACTGAGTGGGATATCAGGTCATGGTGCTGGCAGCCTGGTCTTCCAGTGGGGCAGCACTATAACGTCGCCATGAGTGTGCACTGTCACAAGTCGGTACCCATCCTGATATGACCTTAGATGTGGCTAGGACGTAAAACAACAACAAACAAACAAATATTAAGTAAACCTCTGCTGCTGCATATAACTTAGAAGGAATTAAAGGTGCATAGTCTGATGAAAACATAAAATGTTCAAAACAAAAACAATTATCTAGATTTGCTTCTACATATCTAACATAGATGCTGGTGCACTTATTAAAACATTTGTCCATTACATATAAGGGGATACTGAGTCAATTATTATAACCTGTTACTGCAGAAGCCTATGGTGATAGAGTGTGGGCAAGCTTGCCAAAATTAATTTAGCATGTTTCCATTTCAAATATCTCAAAAGTTAGCGATTTAAAATATAGCTATTCTACTTTCATGCCTCCTCCTCACTCCCCACCAACACACACTATAACTGACTTTCTCCAGTGCCTCTGAAAGAAATGCAGTATTCGCGTCAGGGTTTGTCCACAACCTTGAGTCATCATCGGCGACCTTGACCTTCGTGACCTTGACCTGACCACAGAGCATGCGTGTTCCTACTCAGCGCAGGTTTTCTTCCTTCCTGTAGAAGGCTAAGCAGTAAAGGAAGTGCCACTGCGCGTGGGTGTGGGTGTGGGTGTGGGTGTGGTTGTGGGTGAGGGTGAGGATGAGGGTGTGGGTGTTAGTGTGGGTATGGGTGTTGGTGTGGGTGCGGGTGTGGGTGCGGGTGTGGGTGCGGGTGTGGGTGTGGGTGTGGGTGTGGGTGTGGGTGTGGGTGTGGGTGTGTGTGTGGGTTGGGTGTGGGGGTGTGGGTGTGGGTGTGGGTATGGGTGTGGGTGTGGTGTGGGTGTGGGTGTGGGTGTGGGTGTGGTGTGGGTGTGGGTGTGGGTGTGGGTGTGGGTGTGGTGAGCGTGGGTTTTGGAGTAGGTGTGGGAATGGGTGTGGGTGTGGGTGTGGATGTGAGAGTGGGTGTGGGTGTGGGAGTGGGTGTGGGTGTGAGAGTGGGTGTGGGCGTTGGTTGGTTGGTTGGTTGGTTGTTGGAATGTTACGTCCTGGCAACATCTAAGGTCATATAAGGATGGGTACCAACTTGCCAATGTGCACTCATGGCGAGGGCCGCCCTCTACCGATTCGGCCACCGCGCCCAGTCGAGTGGCAGTGGTGGTGGTGGTGGTGGGGCGGGGGGGGGGGGGGTATAAGTGGGAGTGAGGATCGAGGTAGGGGGTAAACGTGGATTTGGAGCGGGAGGGAGGGAGGGAGAGAGAGCGGCGGTGGGGGGGGGGGGGGGGGGGTTAAACGTGGAAGAATGTTGAGACATAATATTTGCATCGCTGTGCTGATGTTGTTTGTGCCGTATTTTTGTGATTGTGTAATGCAGTTTATCCAGGATAGGCTGCCACTCAGACTTTTTCATTGGGATGCTGTAGTGTGGGTTGAATCATATTATATTGGGCTATCTATCTCTATATATATATGGATCTATATAGAGAAGATTCTATAATCGAGAGGAAAAAATCCTCCGACGCGAATGAGGTTTCCCAGCGCTGACAGGTACCGGGAAGTGCCGGAGGTGGCGCCACCAGTCATGCGCATGGGAAGGAAGCAATGATTGACAGTGATTGATTGATAATGAATGAAAATGACAATGATTTTATTTTTACTCTGTCGACCCCTCACAGGGTATGACAGCAACAATATGACATCATATAGTGTCAGTACAGAATATTCGGTGGAATAAAATATATAACAAAATAATTCCATTCCGTGCCTTTTTACTCGCATGATGCGTTATACATCAAAGCAGATGTCTGACGCCCTGCACGCCCTGGGTAGGTGTAGTAAAGTAGATGAAGAAGGTGTGAAAAAAAGCATGGAGTGAATGACCGTGTGATGTGCACTAGGAAGCCTGGTGTTGATTGGGTCAGTTTGGTCTAATCTCTGAGAGCTGGATGAAGCACCAGTTAACCAAGAGGGGTTCATTGGACAGAGTCATTGGTTGACACACCACACCCACCCATACACACCCACCACACCCACACATACCCACCACACCCATCCATATATCCAAGCCCATACATACACCCCCACACCACACCCATACACATACCCCCACACCACCCCCACACATACCCACCACACCCATCCATATATCCAAGCCCATACATACACCCCCACACCACACCCATACATATACCACCAACCACACCCATACATATATGCACCCCACACCACACCACACCCATACATATATTCACCCCACACTACACCCATACATATATGCACCCCACACCATACCCATACATATATCCACCCCCATCATACATATAGCCACCCACCACAACCATACATATATGCACCCCACACCACACCCATACATATATGCACCCCACACCACACCCATACATATATGCACCCCACCAACACCCATACATATAGACCCCACACCACACCCACACCATATAATACATGCACACCACACAACACCCATACATATGCACCCCACAGAACAACCATACATATATGCACCCACACGACACCCATACATACATGCACATACACCACACCATACATAAATGCACCCACAACACACCCATACATATATAGCATCCACAACCACACCTTACGATAGTATGAGCCCACACCACACCCATTCATTATGCACCCAACACCACACCCATACATATATGCACCCACACCACACCCATAATATATGAACCCACACCACACCCATACATATATGCACCCACACCACACCCATACATATATACACCCCACACCACACCCATACATATATGCACACCACACCACACCAATACATATATGAACCCCACACCACACCCATACATATATGCACCCACACAACCAAAATCATCAACCCACACACACACCCTATACATTATGCTCCCCACACCACAACCATACATATATGCACCCACACCACACCCATACATATAAGCACCCCACACCAAACACCATACATATATGCACCCCACACCACACCCATACATATATGCACCCCACACCACACCCATACATATATGCACCCCACACCACACCCATACATATATGCACCCCACACCACACCCATACATATATGCACCCCACACCACACCCATACATATATGCACCCACACCACACCCATACATATATGCACCCCACACCACACCCATACATATATGCACCCCACACCACATCCATGCATTCACCCAACACCACACCCATCCATCTAACCAGTACACACCCACATCATACCACACTACACCCACACACCCACACATCCACACACTCCAGTACTTTCCCACACATCCATCCCCACACATTCACATCCCACACACCTGTATACACCCACACACCCACATCCCTCACCCATTCACCCATCCACACTCACACTACACCCACACTACACCCACTACTTTCCCACAGATCCATCCCTACATTCACATCCCACACACCTGTACACACCCACACACACGCACCCACATCCCTCACCCATTCACCCATTCACACTCACACACACCACACACACACTCACACTACACCCACACACCACCCAATACTTTCCCACACATCCACCCCTACATTCACATCACACACACCTGTATACACCCACACCCACACACCCACATCCCTCACCCATTCACCCATCCACACTCACACTACACCCACACACCACCCACTACTTTCCCACACATCCACCCCTACATTCACATCACACACACCTGTACACACCCACACACACACCCACATCCCTCACCCAATCACCCATCCACACTCACACTACACCCACACACCACCCAATACTTTCCCACACATCCACCCCTACATTCACATCACACACACCTGTACACACCCACACACACGCACCCACATCCCTCACCCATTCACCCATCCACACTCACACTACATCCGCACTCACACTACACTCACACACTCACACACACCCACACACCACCCAGTACTTTCCCACACATCCACCCCTACATTCACATCCCACACACCTGTATACACCCACACCCACACACCCACATCCCTCACCCATTCATCCATCCACACTCACACTACATCCGCACACCACCCAATACTTTCCCACACATCCACCCCTACATTCACATCACACACACACCTGTACACACCCACACCCACACACCCACATCCCTCACCCATTCACCCATCCACACTCACACTACATCCGCACTCACACTACACTCACACACTCACACACACCCACACACCACCCAGTACTTTCCCACAGATCCATCCCTACAGTCACATCCCACACACCTGTACACACCCACACACACGCACCCACATCCCTCAGTCATTCACCCATACACACACACCACACACACACGCTCACACACACCACACACACACACACCCGTGCCCACATACCTGTGGCCTCCGCAGACGATGCTTACATCACGGATCAACCCGTTGCCATGGTGACGCCCGCCCAATACGTCACGTCTCCAAGCGGAGGTCGTTCCTTATGGGGAGGAGGCGCCTGGCCCTTCACTCTCCAAGCGGAGTTCCCCATATTACCCTTCGAAGCATGTCTCGGTGGAGGAAGGGGGGGGGAGTGATCCCGGTCTGGCGGTTTAGATTCTCAGTGGGTTTAGAGTCTTCGCTCAGGGTTCTGCGCATGTGACAAAATCAAACGACATTTCAGCATATTCGATTAATCAACTGGGTTGACCCGAGCGACTTTTGGCACATAAATGTGGTCAAGGCATTAACTCTTCAATTCGCTAAATATATATTATTGAGCTAAAATACTTTTAGGACACGGCACTTGTTTTTATCAACTCTACTCGCAGTGTTCTCTTTGAATTTCTAGCAACTCGGGTGACCCGAGTCACTCGGGTTGTGTTAATCGAATTCACGCATGCGCAGAACCCCGAGCAAAGACTCTAAACCCACTTAAAATCTAAACCGCCACACCGGCGGCCTTTGGGTATGTCTGCTGCCTATTTCAGAGTCTGGCAGGGTTTTTTTTTACTTCCTTTTTTTGTTGGCCTTATTTGTTTCATGTTTTCTTTTTCACTCTTTCACATACTTTTTTTTGATGGCCTTATTTGTTTCATGGCTTTTTTCTCTCTCTTTTACTTTCAAATGCTTACTAATAGTAGGCCTACTTGGCAAGCTGCTGACGACTTTCTATTTAATCCAGACAAAAAGGAGCTGTTGTTACAATAAAGTGGTTGCATGATCAATAAATTGGCTCAGCTAGACATCATTTAAAGAATACTGTTGGGTCGGTTTCTTTAGTGTATATATTTTTTATTGTACATTTTCATTAGGATAGTTTACAAGTGGATCTCCACGGGCGTTATGACCTTGTAAACAGCATCATTACTGTCGAACTCGGATGTGGAAGTGTACATCAGATGATAACATAATACAATAAACTAGTCTCGAGATTTTAAGAAACAGATTTGATTGATTGATTGATTGGTGGTTGCTTTACGCCGTGTCGGCAGCATAGGCCATATTCACGGCGAGAAATGTTTGTTTTTGTTCAAACCATCGCTTTTACATGTAAAAGCATACAATCAATTTTGTGTCAATGGACACTCATGAATTTTGTAAACTAACAATCATATAGCTAAATAAAAGTCTAAATGATAGTATTATTCACTGATGAAATTTGTTTACAAACCTATATGAGTTGGTACAAATCAGCTGCCCTCAAAAAGGCTAAAATGTTTTCTTGTTTTACTTTAGTAAAAAGGTCATGCATGTTGTTTGCAGTGTAAAATTGTTGGCGCAGGGCCATCAAATCCACACAGTTTAATCAAATGTGTTTTAATGTCAGTGGGGACTGACATCCAATACATTCAGGGGGAGGCTCCCCCTTGAGCAGAAAAACGTGTGTTAGCCACGAGTGGCCAATATGGCATCTTGTTAAAACAACCTGGTCGTGTCGCCCTTCCAGGCGACTCTGCGGCAGTCCGTTCACGGAGGGGGTAATTCTATGGAGTTTGTTGTCTGGGTGTTCATCCCATTCGATCTGCCATAGGTTCCAAATGTATTTTTGAATGGTAGGTTTCAGATCAGAGTGGGGAATATGACAGTGTTCCAAAGGAGCAGTCAGGGCTCGAGAG
>CM059190.1:96982465-97117296 GCA_030323885.1 Branchipolynoe longqiensis | reverse complement strand
TTCTGGTGATCGAATAATGTATATAATGTTCACCGGCATTCTGGGAACATACCGTGAGCGTAATTCAAGCATTTTTCACCCAGAAGCATGTTAGCCATGCGTTGGTCATACGTAGGCCATACGCTATGTATACAGTATGTATACATCCAACTTTACCCCCACGCCGAAAGGTTTGATGCTTCTCAACATTAAAAAAGTGATTTTATGTGTTGGCCACGCGCTTGCGAGATGCGTATTATGTGACAGGGCCTTAACTATGCGACACTGCATATTCCGTTTGAAACATCAAACTTTCACAACCAAAACAATTATCTAGATTTGATTCTACATATCTAAATTAGATACGGATGCACATATTAAGCATTTGTTGCCACATATAAGAAAATATTGAGTTAATTTAATAGAACCTGTTATTGTTACTGCTGAAGCCGATGGTGTCAGAGTTTTAACGGCTTGCCAAAATTCATTTATCATGTTGCACTTCAATGTCTCAAGTTTGCATTTAAAATAAAAGTTACTCCAAATCAAAGTAAAGTAGATTATAACGATCATTTTAATGTATTTATCTCAGAAAAAATCCAAAAACTCAAACTCATCAGACTATGCAACTTTAAAGTGGGGAACTATCATCTGTCTAGTAGTAGTACTAGTACTAGTAGTAACCACCAGGGTGTCAGAGCATGGTGCGAAGACAAGGGTTGGTTGTCATGTCAACATCTTTTTTTTGGTCCATTAGTTGTTTAAGCAGGGGAAATTTCAGTCATAGAAGACTGGTCTTCCTCATTCCACTGCTGGTCGATAGAAAGCCTGAGCCTATACTTTTACCGACCCAAGGGATTTTTAACCTCCCACACCACATAGACATGGTATGAGAGCAACCGGCCTTTGATGAGTTATACACAGCGGTGGAAATCCAAATTGGCAGAGCTGGGGGCATGGGGAATAGAACCAGCGACCCTCAGATTAGGAGTCAGTCACTCTAACCACTCCGCCACAGAGAACGCCACTAACATCATATCAGGATGGGTACCAACTTGTGACAGTGTGTACTCGCAGCGACTTTATAGTGCTACCCCACTGAGAAATCAGACAGATATCCCACTCAGTCACATTATTCTGACACTGAGCCAACCAGTCCGTGCCTTACCCTATTAATGCCGAGCGCCAGGCTAAGAACCGACAGGTATCAATTTTATAAGCCATTGGTTTGACTCGACCGAGAACCAAACTCCCGATCTCCCGCATGCGAGGCGCGCACTCTACCAATTCAGCCACTGTGCCCGGTGGGTATGTAGGTTCAAAATTAGATCAATGGTTTGGGAAATTGTATGCGGACTACGCGACTTTAAAATTGGGAACTTACAGGAAGAAATTAAAAGAAGGATAACAATAGCCCGAACAACATTCTCCAAAATGTATAGAGTGTTAACATCAAGTAAGATATTAATACAAACAAGGAAGCGTATTCTTCAGTGTTATGTGTGGTCTACTCTAATGTATTGGGCAGAGACATGGACAATCTCTAAGAAAATGTACAAACGTTTAGCAGCATTTGAGATGTGGACTTATCGAAGGATGATGAAAATATCATGGACAAAGAAGATCACCAACAAAGAAGTTCTCAGAAAAATTAAAAATAAGAAAAGCTTGTTTGCCACTATACAGACAAAGAAACTTATTTATTTTGGCCACATCATTCGTCAGAGTTCAATATACCGTACATTGTTGGAAGGGAAGGTGAATGGCAGCAGAGGGAGAGGGAGACCAAGAACATCAAGGTTTACAAATATTTCACAGTGGACAGGCTTGAATTATTCACAGTCTATCAGAACAGCACACCATCGGGACAAGTGGAGAACCATTGTATCCAACCCTCGACTAGAGGATGGAACTATTGATTGATTGACAGGTAACTTAAAGTTGCATAGTCCATTTAATTGAAATGGCTACCTCTTGAGATATTTGAAATTCAAACATCTGAAAATAATGTTGGCAAGCATGCCAAAACTCTGATCCCATAGGCTTCTGCAGTAACAGGTTCTATTAAATCGACTCAGCATTCCCTTCTATGTGGCAACAAATACTTAATAAGCGCATTAGTATCTAAGTTAGATATTTAGAATCAAATCTAGATAATTGTTTTGATTTTGAAAACTTGATGCTTTATCGGACTATGCAGCTTTAACATTTTGTTTGTTTGTTTGTTGTTGTTTTACGTCCTAGCAACATCGAAGGTCATATCCGGACGGGGGTAACTTAACAAGTCATCTATCTATGAGTATGACTTGCAACAATCAGGGGCTCAGACTGTCAGAGCACGGTCCGAAGACAAAGGAATACAATTCTTTAGGGGGTAGAGAGACTTGTCTTTGATTGGATTGAACTAGAAGTGACGTCATCCTCAGCGAAGAAACTTCATCCCATTTCTATTCGGGTCACGTGGGTTTGAAAGCGCGTGACCTGGAACGGCGTCCCCACGTGACCGCCGGCCGCCGCCTCTGAAGCTGGGCGCATATCGCGATGACGTCATATTTTGTCCAGCGAAGTCAAAGACTGGTCAGTTTTTTTTTGTTTTTTTTGGTAAAGTATTTATTCATCTGAACATGACATTTGTCAGCGCCGGGGCACTGGTCTTCCGGCCATCTTATTATTAGAATAAGTTTGATCTGTGCTGTATTAGTTACAGCACCGATCCTGTAGAATTAAGGGAGTGGCTCCTGCTGTATAATGTACAGCAACAGTCACTGTAGTTCATGCAAAAATGAGGAGCAGCACCGAGTAGAAGGTGTATACTCGGGGCAACTCAAATAATCGTTGTGGGTTACATTTTTTTTCTTATAAAACAAGTTAAGTTCAGAGTTGACAAGACATTTTGTCTGTCTTATATAATGTTCGATGTGTTTAAACAGATTGATAGTTGTGTAGGATGTTCGGTGTGTTGATGGTTTGTTCATGATGGTTAAGGGTGGTGGCAGGGGAGGGGGGCCCATTGGGGTGGGTGGTACGGGGGAAAAAAAGTTGAAGCGTAAGATCGTCCAGTTGGCTTAATTTGTAGGATGTCTAAATACCGGGAGTGAGTGTGTGATTACGGTTTTACGTCTTCACGACATTTCATGTCAGGATAGGTGCCAGCATGACACAGTGTACACCGCGGGTGGATTTATAGTGTTGCTCCACTGGGATACCATGCCATCAGCACCATGATATGATATCCCACCCAGTCACATTATCCTGACACTGACCGAATCAGTATCCTAGTTATCCTAGTAATTCCCAGCGCCAGGCACATCAGTGGTACGCTTTTTTTGGTAAACATTTTTATTCATCTGAAAACACACTTTTTTTGTGTTTACCACCGGGGCACTGGTCTTCAGGCCATGCTTACCTTTGGTCTTTTTTTGTTTAACTTGGATTTTATTCATATGTATCTTTTGTCAGTGCCGTAGCACTGTCCATACTGCAGTTATGCCTATGTTTGTTGAATATCCAGTGAGAGATATTATTCTAATGCTGCTTGGTCTATGTTTGAAGCAGATCCAGTGAGCGGTCTTATTCTAGTGCTTCTTGGTCTATATTTGAAGCAGATCCAGTGAGCAGTCTTATTATAATGCTCCTTGGTCTATGTTTGAAGCAGATTCAGTGAACGGTCTTATTCTAGTGCTTCTTGGTCTATGTTTGAGGCAGATTCAGAGGGCACTCTCATTCTAGTGTTCTTTGGTCTATATGTGAAGTAGATTCGGTGAGCATTCTTATGCTAGTGATCCTTGGTCTATGTTTCAATCAATCAATCAATAGGATACAGCTATAATAGGCCTTGGACCTGTTAGCCGCTCTTAATTAATAGAAATGGAGACAGTTCTTCAGATGTGGTCGATCGTAGCAACTGTCACTGGCTCCAAGATATATGTAATGCTTGACCAGTATGCATCCAGTCGGGACTTGAAACAGTTCACCGACTCTGCTGCACGTCACTCTCCGGCAGGTCATTCCACAGGTCAACCACCCTAAAGCCGAAAAAGTTGTGTCGCAGGTCCAGTCTGGAGTACCGCTTCCTCAGCTTCAGGGAGTGCCCTCTGGTCCTGGTGTTGGAGTCTCTGATAAGGGGGCCGCCTGTCTTGTAGATACCATGGAGATATTTGAATACTTCAATCATATCCCCCCGGGCCCGTCTGTAGTACATGCTTGGGATCTTCAAATGACGCATACGTTGTTCATAGGGTATTGCATCGAATCCATGTACAAGCTTCGTTGCCCTTCTTTGGATCCTCTCAATTGACTCAGCATCCTTCCTGTAGAGTGGTGACCACACAACATTTCCATATTCCAAAAGTGGACGTGCAAGGGATGTGTACAGTCTGCGTACAACATCCTCGTCTAGGTATGTGTACGATCTTCGAATGATAGCCAGTATTCCATTAGCTCTGTTGGCGGCTTCCTGGATGTGGTCGCTGAATGTCAGTTTGTTGTCCACCTTGACACCCAAGTCCTTTTCTATCATTGTTTCGGAGAGCGGAACATTATTCACACCATCGTTCATTACATAGATGTGCTTGCTGTTTTTGCCCCCTAAATGCATCACTTTGCATTTTGAAGCATTAAACTTCAGCTGCCAATCACTTGACCACTTCTGCATGTTGTTGAGGTCCTTCTGCAAGTCCCGTGAGTCACTACCTTTCTCCATACGGCGGAATACTTTGGTATCATCAGCAAACATTTGGACCATAGAATGTACAACCTCTGGTAAGTCATTGATATATATCACAAATAAGACTGGTCCAAGCATGCTGCCCTGAGGTATTCCGCTTTTCACCGAGCACCATCCTGATGGTTTGCCATTTACAATGACTCGCTGTCTTCTGTTGCTCAGAAAATCCTTTATCCAGTGTAGGACATCTCCTCTTATGCCATAGCCGTGCAGTTTTTTTAGCAGTCGCTGGTGTGGAACAGTGTCGAATGCTTTTTGGAAATCTAGATAAATAGCATCCAGATCTCCAAAGTCATCAATAACGCGGGTCCACTCATCCATACATGCCAGTAGTTGGGTCGTACAAGATCTTCCTTGCACAAAGCCATGCTGCTGTGTTGATAGGAGGTTGTTTTCGACAAGATGAGCCATGATAGAATCTCTTATTATTGATTCCAGCAACCTACACACTACAGATGTTAGACTGATTGGCCTATAGTTTCCTGGATCACTTCTGTTACCCTTTTTGAAGATGGGAGCCACATGTCCATCCTTCCATGGGTGAGGACGTTTTATTTGGTTTAGTGATTTTGGGAAAATGTGTCTAAGTGGTTCAACAAGCTCGTTGTATAGCTCCTTCAATATGCGTGGGTATATTCCGTCAGGACCTGCTGCGTTAGATGCATTAAGATTGTATAATTTTTTCTTCAGACCGGATGGTGCAATATTTATGTTGGTCAGGGGGGCATGAAAGAGCCGGTCCTCAAACATTGGTATATATGACAGGTCTTCTTGTGTGAAGACACTTGCGAATCTGGTGTTCAAAGTATCAGCTTTGTCGATATCCTTGCAATGGTCCCATCATCCCGCCTCAAATCTCCAACTGGTATATGTACTTTGAGTTTACTCCTAGCATATTTATAGAAGGCTTTTGGGTTCTCTTTGGCATTTTTGGCTATGTTTTTCTCATGCTCTCTCTTTGCTTTCCTACATTCCCACTTTACTTGGTTACATAGTTTTGCATATCGAATTCTGTTACTTTCTGTGCCCGACTGTCTCTTCACTGCGTATGCCTGTTGTTTCAAGCTGATCTTCTGCTTGACTTGGTCATTCATCCATTCTGGCCGTGGTCTGCCATTATTCGTTTTGCCAGATGACATGGGTATGTGCTGTTTGCATTTTTCCATGAAGGTTTTTTCAAATGCATTCCAATTTTCCTCAACAGTGTCTGTATTTGGGGCTGCACTTAGTAGAATTTGGTCGAGATCGTGTCTCAAGCCCTCATAGTCACCTTTATCCAATATGAATTTGTGCTTTCCACTTGAGTTTACATGGTGATAGCAACTGAAATTAAAGAAAAGGCAATCATGGTGGTTATTTCCAAGTCTCGCCACATGTTTAAGGTTTCCAATCATTTCTTCCTCATTTGTGATGATGAGATCTAATATATTGAAGCAGATTCACTGAGCGGTCTTACTCTAGTGCTGATATTTCTACTTTGGAAGGCAAATCCAGTGAGATGTCTTATTCTAAATCTATTTGGTCTATGCTTAACGCAGATCCAGTGGGAGATCTTATTCTAATTCAAGTTGGTCTCTCTTTGACGCAGATTCACCGAGAGGTCTTACTCCAATGATATATAGTCTATGCTTGATGTAGATGTAGTGAGAGGTCTTACTCTAGTGCTGCTATGTCTACGTTCGAAGGCACATCCAGTGAGAGATCTTACTCTAAGTCTGGTTTATGCTTGATGCAGATCTAGTGAGAGGTCTTGCTCTAAGTCTATTTGGACTATGCTAGACCAGATCTAGTGAGAGGTATTAATTTAACTCTATTTGATCTATGCTTGAACCAGATCTAGTGAGAGGTCTTACTCTAACTCTATTTGATCTATGTTTGACGCAGATACAGTACTCTAAGGCTATCTTACTCTAGGGCTATTTAGTCTATCCTTGACACAGATCTAGTGAGAGGTCTTACTCTAAGGCTATTTGGTATATCTATGCTTGACCAGATTTAGTGAGGTCTTACTCTAAAGCTAGTTAGTCTATCCTTAACACAGATCTAGTGAGAGGTCTCATTCTAAGGCTATTTAGTCTATCCTTGAAACAGATCCAGTGAGAGGGCTTACTCTAAGGCTATTTAGGCTATCCTTGACACAGATCTAGTGAGAGGTCTTAATCTAACTCTATTTGATCTATGTTTGGACCAGATCTAGTGAGAGGTCTTACTCTAACTCTACTTGATCTATGTTTGACGCAGAACCAGTGAGAGGTCTTACTCTAAGGCTATTTGGTCTATCTATGCTTGACCAGATTTAGTGAGAGGTCTTACTCTAATGCTAGGTGGTCTATCCTTGACGCAATTCTAGTGAGAGGTGTTACTCTAAGGCTATTTAGTCTATCCTTGACACAGATCCAGTGAGAGGTCTTACTCTAAGGCTATTTAGTCTATCCTTGACACAGATCCAGTGAGAGGTCTTACTCTAAGGCTATCACTGTATCCTTGACACAGATCTAGTGAGAGGTCTTACTCTAGTGCTGATATGTATACGTTTGAATGCACATCCAGTGAGAGGTCTTACTCTAAGGCTATTTATTCTATCCTTGACGCAGATCTAGTGAGAGGTCTTACTCTAAGGCTATTTAGTGTATCCTTGACACAGATCTAGTGAGAGGTCTTACTCTAGTGTCGTTCGGTGTTGCGAGTTGGTGGAGGAATGCTGGGATTCCTCCACAAACCACGGGCACGTGCCTCAAAGTGTGCGTGGGGCTATACTTGTGTTTGAAGAGATTACAAAGTGAAATTTTTGTTGTTGTAGTAAAAGAGAAAATGGGAGGAGGGGGGGGGGTGACATCTCACGAATGTTCTCGGTAACTTTAGTAGCACTAGCAGCGGACTTAACCCATGGTCTACATCTCAGTGTTGTCACACAACCCTTTATAATATATATATATATAATATATATATAATATATATATATATATATTATAAGACTCCCCTACGAAATGAAAAGGAGACCAGCAGATTGGGTTGGTTCGTTTATTCGACTCCGGGCTGAGCGATAAATGCCCTACCTAATTCAAAGCAAAAAACTGGAGGCAAGTGACGATTCAAATCACTCGAGCAGTGTCGAAAGCCGTTCGGACCGCAGCAAGGGCAGCGGACGACGGCGATTGGACAATATCAACTCGAGTCGAATCGAATAATAATAATAATAAATAATTCTCCGAGCGTTTATATGTATATAATAGATTATATATAACATATATATATATATATATATATATATATACAGTAAAGCCTCTCTATTTTTCATACAGTAAAGCCTCTCTAAATCAATCGACCATGGGACCGACTTTAAGTGGTCCATTTAGGGAGGTGGGAGGTGTAGGGAGTTAGAATATGGTTACAATGGTATTGTTGGAACCCAAATGAAGCGATCGATATAGGGGAGTGGTCGATCTGTGGAGGTGGTCGGTTAGAGACTTTGTACCGACCATGGAACCGAATTTAAGTGGTCAATTTAGGGAAGTGGTCGGTTTAGAGAGGTTTAAAAAAATCATTACAGTGCTATTGTCGGGATGGTCGTTTGGGACCCAAATAAAGCAATCGATATACGGGAGTGGTCGATCTGTAGAGGTGGTCAGTTAGAGAGGTGCTACGGTATATATATATATATATATATATATATATATATATATATATAGTAGCTGTACAGTGAGCGAATGCAGGGGGACTGAGGTGTGGGCGGGTAGGTGGCGCCACATGCTCAGGTCATGAGGAACCAGTGGATGACCTAATGAGTAGGTGAACAGCCGATGACTTAGTGGCTGGGGAGTAGATGAATCTGCCGGCTTATTATACTCGTATAATGGCTTATACAGCATATATATATGTACAAAGTTCAAATCCAAGCTGAATCAAACTGATGACTGACAATATTGATGCATGCCCCTACCTAGCCTGACACTCGGCATTATTAAAATAGGGGGCAATGACTGGTTAGCTCAGTATCCGGATAATTTGAGTGAGTGGGATATCAGCTGATCAGGGTTCGATGCTGTTGAACTTATTAAGTTAGACCAGACGGGATGGCCGAATGAGTTAGAGCGTCCCTCTCCCGTGTTGGTAGATCGTGGGTTCATGGGTTCGAACCCTGGTCGAGTCAAACCAATGTCTTACAAATTTATACTTGTTGCTTCCTAGTCTGGCACTCGGCATTATTAGGATAGGGCAAGGACTGGTTGGCTCAGTGTCAGGATAATGTGACTGAGTGGGTTATCAGGTCATTGTGCTGGCAGCCTGGTCTTCCAGTGGGGCAGCACTATAACGTCGCCATGAGTGCGCACTGTCACAAGTCGATACCCATCCTGATATGACCTTAGATCTGGCTAGGACGTAAAACAACAACAAACAAACAAATATTAAGTAAACCTCTGCTGCTGCATACAACTTAGAAGGAATTAAAGGTGCATAGTCTGATGAAAACATAAAATGTTCAAAACAAAAACAATTATCTAGATTTGCTTCTACATATCTAACATAGATGCTGGTGCACTTATTAAAACATTTGTCCATAAGGGGATACTGAGTCAATTATTATAACCTGTTACTGCAGAAGCCTATGGTGATAGAGTGTGGGCAAGCTTGCCAAAATTAATTTAGCATGTTTCCATTTCAAATATCTCAAAAGTTAGCGATTTAAAATATAGCTATTCTACTTCATGCCTCCTCCTCACTCCCCACCAACACACACTATAACTGACTTTCTCCAGTGCCTCTGAAAGAAATGCAGTATTCGCGTCAGGGTTTGTCCACAACCTTGAGTCATCATCGGCGACCTTGACCTTCGTGACCTTGACCTGACCACAGAGCATGCGTGTTCCTACTCAGCGCAGGTTTTCTTCCTTCCTGTAGAAGGCTAAGTAGTAAAGGAAGTGCCACTGCGCGTGGTTGTGGGTGAGGGTGAGGATAAGGATGAGGGTGTGGGTGTTAGTGTGGGTATGGGTGTTGGTGTGGGTGCGGGTGTGGGTGCGGGTGTGGGTGCGGGTGTGGGTGTGGTTGTGGGTGTGGGTGTGGGTGTGGGTGGTGGGTGTTGGGTGTGGGTGTGGGTGTGGGGTGTTGGGTGTGGGTGGGTTATGGGTGTTGGTGTGGGTGTGGGTGTGGGTGGGTGTGGGTGGGATAAGGTGAGGTGTGGGTGTTAGTGTGGGTATGGGTGTGGTGTGGGTGCGGGGTGGTGCGGGTTTGGGGTGTGGGTGTGGTGTGGGTTGTGGGTGTGTGGTGTTATGATCGTGGTTTTGGAGTAGGTGTGGGAATGTGGGTTGTAGTGTGGTGTGGAAGTGAGAGTGGTTGTGGGTGTGGGAGTGGTGTGGGGTGATAGTGGGTGTGGGCGTTGTTTGGTTGGTTGGTTGGTTGGTTGTTGGAATGTTACGTCCTGGCAACATCTAAGGTCATATAAGGATGGGTACCAACTTGCCAATGTGCACTCATGGCGAGGGCCGCCCTCTACCGATTCGGCCACCGCGCCCAGTCGAGTGGCAGTGGTGGTGGTGGTGGTGGTGGTGGGGGGGGGGGGGGTATAAGTGGGAGTGAGGATCGAGGTATGGGGGTAAACGTGGATTTGGAGGCGGGAGGGAGGGAGAGCGCGGTGGGGGGGGGGGGGGGTTAAACGTGGAAGAATGTTGAGACATAATATTTGCATCGCTGTGCTGATGTTGTTTGTGCCGTATTTTTGTGATTGTGTAATGCAGTTTATCCAGGATAGGCTGCCACTCAGACTTTTTCATTGGGATGCTGTAGTGTGGGTTGAATCATATTATATTGGGCTATCTATCTCTATATATATATGGATCTATATAGAGAAGATTCTATAATCGAGAGGAAAAAATCCTCCGACGCGAATGAGGTTTCCCAGCGCTGACAGGTACCGGGACGTGCCGGAGGTGGCGCCACCAGTCATGCGCATGGGAAGGAAGCAATGATTGACAGTGATTGATTGATAATGAATGAAAATGACAATGATTTTATTTTTACTCTGTCGACCCCTCACAGGGTATGGCAGCAACAATATGATATCATGTCGTGTCAGTACAGAATATTCGGTGTAATAAAATATATAACAAAATAATTCCATTCCGTGCCTTTTTACTCGCATGATGCGTTATACATCAAAGCAGATGTCTGACGCCCTGCACGCCCTGGGTAGGTGTAGTAAAGTAGATGAAGAAGGTGTGAAAAAAAGCATGGAGTGAATGACCGTGTGATGTGCACTAGGAAGCATGGTGTTGATTGGGTCAGTTTGGTCTAATCTCTGAGAGCTGGATGAAGCACCAGTTAACCAAGAGGGGTTCATTGGACAGAGTCATTGGTTGACAGACCACACCCACCCATACACACCCACCACACCCACACATACCCACCACACCCATCCATATATCCACCCCATACATACACCCCCACACCACACCCATACACATACCCCCACACCACACCCACACATACCCACCACACCCATCCATATATCCACCCCATACATACACCCCCACACCACACCCATACATATACCCCCAACCACACCCATACATATATGCACCCCACACCACACCACACCTATACATATATGCACCCCATACCACACCCATACAAGCATGCACCCCACACCATACCCATACATATATCCACCCCCCATACATACATATATGCACCCCACACCACAACCATACATATATGCACCCCACACCACACCCATACATATATGCACCCCACACCACACCCATACATATATGCACCCCACACAACACCCATACATATATGCACCCCACACCACACCCACACATATAATATATGCACCCCACACAACACCCATACATATATGCACCCCACACCACACCCATACATATATGCACCCCACACCCACCCCCCATACATAATATGCATCCCACACTACACCCATACATATATGCATCCACAACATCCACACCACACCCCATACAAAATATTCCATCCCACCCACCCATACATATATGCGGCCCCACACCACACCATACATATATGCACCCCACCCTCACACCCATAGCATCTATGCACCCACACCACACCCTTAATTCTTGCACCCCACACCACACCCATACATATCTTCCCCCCCCACCTACCCCATACATATATGCACCCACACCACACCCATACATATATGCACCCACACCACACCCATACATATATGCACCCCACACCACACCCATACATATATGCACCCACACCACACCCATACATATATGCACCCACACCACACCCATACATATATGCTCCCCACACCACACCCATACATATATGCACCCACACCACACCCATAAATATATGCACCCCACACCACACCCATACATTATATGCACCCACACCACACCCATACATATATGCACACCCCACACCACATCATATATTCACCCATCACCACACCACACTATATGCACCCCACACCACACCCATACATATATGCTCCCCACACCACACCCATACATATATGCACCCACACCACACCCATAAATATATGCTCCCCACACCACACCCATACATATATGCACCCCACACCACATCCATGCATTCACCCAACACCACACCCATACATATAACCAGTACACACCCACATCATACCACACTCCACCCACACGGCCACACATCCACACACTCCAGTACTCTCCCACACATCCATCCCCACACATTCACATCCCACACACCTGTATACACCCACACACCCACGTCCCTCACCCATTCACCCATCCACACTCACACTACACCCACACTACACCCACTACTTTCCCACACATCCACCCCTACATTCACATCCCACACACCTGTACACACCCACGCACACGCACCCACATCCCTCACCCATTCACCCATCCACACTCACACACACCACACACACACTCACACTACACCCACACACCACCCACTACTTTCCCACACATCCACCCCTACATTCACATCAGACACACATGTACACACCCACACCCACACACCCACATCCCTCACCCAATCACCCATCCACACTCACACTACACCCACACACCACCCGACTACTTCCAACACATCCACCCCTACATTCACATCAGACACACATGTACACACCCACACCCACACACCCACATCCCTCACCCAATCACCCATCCACACTCACACTACACCCACACACCACCCAATACTTTCACACACATCCACCCCTACATTCACATCAGACACACATGTACACACCCACACACACACCCACATCCCTCACCCAATCACCCATCCACACTCACACTACATCCGCACTCACACTACACTCACACACTCACACACACCCACACACCACCCAGTACTTTCCCACACATCCACCCCTACATTCACATCACACACACCTGTACACACCCACACCCACACACCCACATCCCTCACCCATTCCCCATCCACACTCACACTACATCCGCACACCACCCAATACTTTCCCACACATCCACCCCTACATTCACATCACACACACACCTGTACACACCCACACCCACACACCCACATCCCTCACCCATTCACCCATCCACACTCACACTACATCCGCACTCACACTACACTCACACACTCACACACACCCACACACCACCCAGTACTTTCCCACAGATCCATCCCTACAGTCACATCCCACACACCTGTACACACCCACACACACGCACCCACATCCCTCAGTCATTCACCCATACACACACACCACACACACACGCTCACACACACCACACACACACACACCCGTGCCCACATACCTGTGGCCTCCGCAGACGATGCTTACATCACGGATCAACCCGTTGCCATGGTGACGCCCGCCCAATACGTCACTTCTCCAAGCGGAGGTCGTTCCTTATGGGGAGGAGGCGCCTGGCCCTTCACTCTCCAAGCGGAGTTCCCCATATTACCCTTCGAAGCATGTCTCGGTGGAGGAAGGGGGGGGGAGTGATCCCGGTCTGGCGGTTTAGATTCTCAGTGGGTTTAGAGTCTTCGCTCAGGGTTCTGCGCATGTGACAAAATCAAACGACATTTCAGCATATTCGATTAATCAACTGGGTTGACCCGAGCGACTTTTGGCACATAAATGTGGTCAAGGCATTAACTCTTCAATTCGCTAAATATATATTATTGAGCTAAAATACTTTTAGGACACGGCACTTGTTTTTATCAACTCTACTCGCAGTGTTCTCTTTGAATTTCTAGCAACTCGGGTGACCCGAGTCACTCGGGTTGTGTTAATCGAATTCACGCATGCGCAGAACCCCGAGCAAAGACTCTAAACCCACTTAAAATCTAAACCGCCACACCGGCGGCCTTTGGGTATGTCTGCTGCCTATTTCAGAGTCTGGCAGGGTTTTTTTTTACTTCCTTTTTTTGTTGGCCTTATTTGTTTCATGTTTTCTTTTTCACTCTTTCACATACTTTTTTTTGATGGCCTTATTTGTTTCATGGCTTTTTTCTCTCTCTTTTACTTTCAAATGCTTACTAATAGTAGGCCTACTTGGCAAGCTGCTGACGACTTTCTATTTAATCCAGACAAAAAGGAGCTGTTGTTACAATAAAGTGGTTGCATGATCAATAAATTGGCTCAGCTAGACATCATTTAAAGAATACTGTTGGGTCGGTTTCTTTAGTGTATATATTTGTTATTGTACATTTTCATTAGGATAGTTTACAAGTGGATCTCCACGGGCGTTATGACCTTGTAAACAGCATCATTACTGTCGAACTCGGATGTGGAAGTGTACATCAGATGATAACATAATACAATAAACTAGTGTCATGGGGGTGATGAAAATGGGAAATACTGTGCCTAGAGCGGGACTCGAACCCACATCTCTTTGCATTCCGGGCCAGTGTGCTAACCATTACACCACCTAGGCTCCCTGATATCAATACACTCCCCACGCCTACCTGTCTATGTGGTTACTTGCCTGAGAGGTCAGTGCAGACCACTACACTAGTCTCGAGATTTTAAGAAACAGATTTGATTGATTGATTGATTGGTGGTTGCTTTACGCCGTGTCGGCAGCATAGGCCATATTCACGGCGAGAAATGTTTGTTTTTGTTCAAACCATCGCTTTTACATGTAAAAGCATACAATCAATTTTGTGTCAATGGACACTCATGAATTTTGTAAACTAACAATCATATAGCTAAATAAAAGTCTAAATGATAGTATTATTCACTGATGAAATTTGTTTACAAACCTATATGAGTTGGTACAAATCAGCTGCCCTCAAAAAGGCTAAAATGTTTTCTTGTTTTACTTTAGTAAAAAGGTCATGCATGTTGTTTGCAGTGTAAAATTGTTGGCGCAGGGCCATCAAATCCACACAGTTTAATCAAATGTGTTTTAATGTCAGTGGGGACTGACATCCAATACATTCAGGGGGAGGCTCCCCCTTGAGCAGAAAAACGTGTGTTAGCCACGAGTGGCCAATATGGCATCTTGTTAAAACAACCTGGTCGTGTCGCCCTTCCAGGCGACTCTGCGGCAGTCCGTTCACGGAGGGGGTAATTCTATGGAGTTTGTTGTCTGGGTGTTCATCCCATTCGATCTGCCATAGGTTCCAAATGTATTTTTGAATGGTAGGTTTCAGATCAGAGTGGGGAATATGACAGTGTTCCAAAGGAGCAGTCAGGGCTCGAGTGGCTGCTTGATCTGCTCTCTCATTTCCTGGGATACCCACATGACTAGGCACCCAACATAGGTGAATGTCAAATTTTGCTATTGAAAGAGAGTTTAGTTTAATGAGTACTTTAAGTAGTATTGGGTGGTCCAGTTTCCTATTGTTTAAAGCCTGAAGGCAGGAAAAAGAGTCAGTGAAAATGATGAATTTATGACTGGCTGAGGTTTCGATGCAATCTAACGCGAGTAGGAGTGCCTCAGCAGTAAAGATGGAACTCTGATCTGGAATATGCGTACCTAATTCACGTCCGTGGACGATTGCTGCCGCAGAGACTCTGTTGTCTGTCTTTGACCCATCCGTGTAAACGGCTAGGTGGACGCTAAAAGCACTTCGCACATCGATAAAGCTTTCATGATATGAAAGTGGGTGCGTTTGACTTTTCTTCAACATGGCCAGTTGGAGGATGATGTTTGGTTTCCTCAGCTGCCAGGGAGGAACATCTGAATATTGTGAGGGTGCTATGTTATGTATATTTGCCCTCAGGGCCTCCAAATGAGGCTTTATTCTGAGGCCTAACAGCTTTATGTATGTTGGCCTTGATTCATAGAGGTGTTCATATGGTGGAATAAAAATGTAGTTATATGCAGGATTTAATATATTTCCTTTAAATTTTATCGCATATTGCATAGACAGTTTGAGCCTTCTACTCTTAAGGGAAGGCTCTCGGCCTTCGACATAAAGGCTCTGGACGGGTGAGGTTCTAAACTGCCCTGACTGGACTGCCCTCAACTGGATACACACACACACACTTATAGAGGCGATGTGGGACCTAGCGAGTTAGGGGGCAGGTCACTTGACTGTGGCCAGATATAAACATAATAAATGTCTGAAGCATACATGGACTTATCGTTCATCCGTGTGTGTCTGCGTGAGTGTGAGTATCTGGAATGGCCGACATCGGCCTATCACAAATGAATTAAGCTTAAAGTTGTATGGTGCGATGAAACATAATTTTGTCTAAACTAAACCACTTGCCTTACCTACGCTTGATCCTATTGTAATATATTGATGAGTGCGTTCGTATAAAGACATACTTACACTATATATTCAACTTAAATACTGGTGCATTAACTAATGATTTGAGACAGCATAGACATAATAATCAGTGAACCTGTATTAGTTGTTGGGGAAGTGTGTGTGGGGGGGGGGGGCTGATTAAAGGTGCATTGTCCGATGCTTTCTGCCGGTATTCTAAGCTTTTCGTTATTATGTACCTTACTTTTATTTTAAATTGCAACTTTTAGGGGTATTTGAAGTGAAAATATGCACAATTTATTTTGGCATGCACATCAAATGTCTTATACCATAGACTTCAGCAGTGACATATTCTATTAAATTGACTAGTACTCCATGATATGCAATAAAAAACCCTTAATGAGGTAACCAATATCTAAGTTAGATATGTGGAATTAAATCTAGATAATGTTTTTATTTCGAAAATTTGATTTTGGTAGATCGTGGGATTCGAACCCACAGGTTCAAACCGTGGTGTAGTCAAAGCAATGACTTAAACATTGTACTTGTCGATTCATACCCAGGTGCTTGGCATTATTAGGATAGGGCAAGGATTGGTTGGCTCATTGTCAGGATAATGTGACTGAGTGGGATATCAGGTCATGGTGCTGGTGGCCTGGTCTCCTAGTGGGGCAGAATTATAAAGTCACCATGGGTGCGCACTGTCACAAGTTGGTACCCATCCTGATATGATCTTAAATGTTGTCAAGATGTAAAACTCCAAAAGAACAACCTCATACCATGCAGCTTTAATTAATTATGATGTTATTGGTTATGCAACTGGTTACTTTTGTTGTTTAATTAATTCTAAAGCATTGTCGAATCTTGCCAGAAGGATTATTATGTAGAGGACAACGCTGTACCCAGAGCAATCCTGTCCTGACTAAGCAGGTGTCCTGTCAACAGCAGGATGGTGAAATAAGACAACATTGAATAATTATTTGCACCCGGAACGAGGGTGCCAATGACAGGGTTCATTGAAGACATGCACTGATATATGTCAGAACTAATTAACTCATGCTGGAATTGCTCTCTAATTAAAGGAGCAGTAACATGACCAACACACCTTTACTTAATCACAATTACCACGATCAACTCTGACTAGCCATAATTAGTGTTGTATGAAATAACATATTCTTTGGGAGTTACATAAGGTCACATTGCTACCCGGAGAACAGAGAAGTAGGAAGCAGGAGGTGGGAATAACGCAACTTTATTTTCATGACAGTCAGCGTATCCGGCTGACTAGTGCAGCTCTACTCGATGCAGCTGTGACTGACCGGTAACAAGGCCTGACATGCAAGTGAAGTTATGGTAATTAATAATAGTTACATGACAAATAAGTACATTTTAATCATAATCACAAGACATTTATATCATCATAAACAAAGCATTTTTATCATCAGTCATCAATCAATCATTAATAAATCATCAAACAATCATCAAATCTACATCAATGCACACATTTCAATAATATGAGTTTCCATTTTTTATCAGGTCAATTTTATAGTTATTTACTCTGGTTTATTTTTAAAGTTAGAGTTAAGTGCATTGGTTGTGGGTGGGTGCGTTAAGAAGACATGTTGCTGCTACAGTGGGTCATGTGCGAGTGGCTATTCCGAGGCTCGCAGGGGTGAGTCTGGCGGTGGGACTTTGAGGTTGAAGTTGATTGGTCAAGGGGGTTTGTGGGGTTGGCCAGTGGGGTTGCTTGTTGGTGTGAGTGACAGGTGGGAGGGGCTGCTTACCTGTTCTCTGCACCCCAATCAATGACAGCAAATGAGTGCCACCCGCTCATTTAACCCAATTATGGTTTTAAGATCTTTCTGTTCAGATTGCGGTTATTACTTAAATATTAGTGTCATTTGATCATAATGACCCTCCTCAGGTTTAGATCTAGGTCAATGAATACACACTGACTTGGAAAGTAGTGCAAATCTTACTATCACTTAGAGTAAATTTGAAGCCTTTGGAGTATGTCTTAAGCCCCATTCATACACGCACCTTAAGTCGCCTCAACTAATTCGCCTTGTCTAGTTTGGTTCACATTGGCCTTGTGGATGCGACGCTGAAGCGGATTAGGGCTCAGTCGATGCATCTAGTTCACCTCAAGTAAACCCCGTCGCGAGGTAGTATATATGCCCCCCGTGCCCCCAGCTCTGCCAATTTGGATTTCCACTGCTGTGTATAACTTACAGCGTCATCAAAGGCCGGTTGCTCTCATACCATGTCTATGTGGTGTGGGAGGTTAAAAATCCCTTGGGTCGGTAAAAGTGTAGGCTCGGGCTTTCTATCAACCAGCACAGGAGTGGGGAAGACCAGTCGTCTGTGACTGGGATTTCCCCTGCTTGGGACAACTAATGTACCAACAAAACAAAAAGAGAGACAAATAAGTGTTCACACTTCCTGTCTACCATTCGCTATATCGCTATATGAAGCAAACTAGCTTAAGTCGGCGCATCTTGCTTGTGTGGATGGTAGCGGTTTACTTGAAGCGGCTTAAGCACATCACATGCATGCGCAGTCGAGACCTGAGTTTGTTGACTTTCCGGTCGATCAAAAATGCATATTATATAATTGGGTCTATGAAACCGCTAGCTGTGCACAGATATTTTTTTCATCATTTATTTATAGGTTTTCACTGCCCAGCAGAAGTTTTGACCGTTCCAAAACAATACGACTCAGTCTGTACATATCTAGGTCGAACCCACACTCTCGTGGCGACGTAGACTAACCGAAAGTGGCACTGGTTAGTATGGACTTGCTCATGTGCAGATATCGATTTCTGGCTTAAACCGCCCCATGTACTGGATGTGTGGACACGACACACTTTCACGCCTAGTTCGCCTCATCTAGTTTGCCTTGTGGAGGCTTTAATCTAGATAATGTTTTTATTAGGTTGTGACTGAGTGGGATATCACATCAGTCACAACCTGACTGATGTGCACATCAGTCAGGTTGTTGGTCTAAAGTTGTGCTGTATGAACGGGGCTTTATACTGTCAGTGCACCCTTCCATTCCCTGTGTGACGTCACATCCCTACTAAGAGTGAGCCATGAAGTACCCAGGCACAGTCGAATGTTCTTGGTTCTATTATATTGCCTCAGTATTCCCTTCTATGTGGGAACACATGTTTAATAGGTGTACCAGTATCCAAGTTAGATATCTGGAATGAAATCTAGATACTTGTTTCGCTTTTGAAAATTGTATGTTTTCATCGGACTATGCAGCTTTAACTTTACTGTTTCCGGAAACTAGGTCATGTGATCGAAATGACTGATGCGCACATCGCCCATCTCCTATTTAATGAGGTCAAGTGATAATTACTACTTAATTATGCTTCATTACGATTATGCCTGCATAGGCAATTGCCATAATTACAAATGTTTGTACTTCTGGAGCTGGGAATGAGGGGCGGTGGGGGGGGGGGGGCGGTGGGGGGCTATTATTGAACCAATATATGTCACAGTTAGTGAGTTAGCCATTACGTACTTAAATACTGTACACATGTCATTGTTTTTATTTAGATGACCAGAAGTTTATTAGCATTTCGGGCGGGTGAGTGTTGTTATTAAAAGAAAGCTTGTTTTATTAAACGACGCCTCTAGAGCGCATTGATTTTCATCATCGACTATTGGACGTTAAAGATACTGTATATGTCCCAATAGACGCGCATTGCACGAGTGCAGACATGTGATTGTGCATCTATTCAAAGTTAAAGAATTTCATGGATTTGTTTTTGTTGTGCCTCTGAAATAAAGTGGGATTGTCTTATTTTATGTGCATTCAGTCTGAATATGATTGTAAATTTGTGTTTGCTTTCAATCTTGAAATGGGGGGTGTGCTTCTATTGGGTAGCATGCTTTCTATTGGTATAGTTATTCTGACATTTCTATTGAGGAAACCCACTGCTGCCACATAGGCTACTCTTTCCGATAAGCAGCAAGGGGTCTGTTATATGCCCTTTCCCACAGACAGGACAGCTAGTACCACAGCCTATGATGAACCAGTTATGGACCACTGGTTTGGGTGATGTTATCGAACCAATATATGTTACAGTCAGGGAGTTAGCCGTCACATACTACTGTACACATGTCATTGTTTTTATTTAGATGACCAAAGGTTTGTTAGCATTTCAGGCATCTAGCTGGTGTTATTTAGCCAATATAATTATATCACAGTCAGTGAGTTAACCATCAAATACTTCAATACTGTACACATGTCATTGTTCTTATTTAGATGACCAGAGGTTTGTTAGCATTGCGGGCGGGTAGCTGGTGTTATTGAACCAATATAATTATGTCAGAGTCAGTGAGTTAACCATCACATACTTAGATAATGTACACACGTTATTGTTGTGCTTTAAATACATTTCTCTATTCATGTCTTTGTCTCCTCTCTTACTGTATCTCTTTCCATCTGTCTTTTTGTCTCTTTCTTTATTTTGGTCCGTCGTCCACTTTCTCCCTCTTTTTCAATCTCAATCTTTCTCTACTTCTCTCTCTCTCTCTCCTGTTTTCTCGTTTCCCACTTTTTCACTATCTCTGTCTCTCCCCGCACTTTCCTGTTCTCTGTTGTCCCTCTTTCTCCCTATTTCTTTACTACTCTCTAACTCTGTTGTTCTTTCACACACTCTCGTTCTCCCAATCATTCCAATTTTCTCTTTCTCTCTTTCTCACTTTCTGTATTTCTTTTTTCTCTTTCTCCACCTTTCTCTCATGTTTCTCTCCCTGTTTGTGCCTATTTTTCTCTATTCATCCTTTTCTCTAAATCAGTTTCTCTCAATTTCTTTTTTCTCTTTCTCCATCTTTCTGAATCGGGAAGAGCGGTGGCTGGCTTCCTATACCGGAAGTCGTGGATTCAAACCCCAACTGAGTCAAACCAATGTAGTGGTCTGCGCTGACCTCTCAGGCAAATAACCACATAGAGAGGTAGGCGTGGGTACTGTGGTGACATCAGGAAGCCTACGTGGTGTAATGGTGAGCACACTGGCCCGGAATGCAAAGAGATGTGGGTTCGAGTCCCGCTCTAGGCACAATATTTCCCATTTCATCACCCCCACGACACTACCTAGCCTGGCACTTGGCATTAATAGGATATGGCAAGGACCTGTTTGGTTAGTATCAGGATAATGTCAATGAATTGGATATTTGGTCATGGTGCAGTTGGCCGGGTCTTCCCGAGGGGCAGCACTATAAATCCAGCCTGAGTATGCACTATTACAAGTCCATGCCCATCCTGTTATGATGAATGTTGATAGGACGTAAAGAAGCAAACAACAACATACTGTGACATGTATATGAATAGGGGTGAGCTTTGTGCTTTAAAAAATGAAAATGTTTCTGGGTGTAATGCCAAGTACACACCTACCGTTTCCGATTTGCGCACTAAAACCCGCGACTCGACCCGACCCGCTTAAAACTGAAAACAGGCCGATTCATTTTTCGAATCGCGAATCGCAATCGTAATCAGCCCGTTTTAGCCCTAAAACTGAGTTTTTAGTCGCGAATCGCAATCGGTAGGTGTGCTAGGGGAGTGCACACCTACCGACTTTTGGGCAGTTTTAGTTTGTAAACGGTAGGTGGGTGTGGATGAACGGTAGGTGTGTATCTGGCATAAGAAAGTGATACCATCAGTGCATAATAGATGAGATCACCATTCCGACTGCGCATGTGCTGAAAACGGCGTTGGCAGCAAAGCAAATGCATACCACCATTCAGTTTGCCGATACGCGTAGGGGGAAAATTCCATTTTATTCAAGATTAATAGAAATACATGACAATGTGGCATAAACATGTATGCACACATGCAATATAATGGTCTGATGAATATAACTAAGACAAAACTAGCCATAGTTAAACATTTTGAGCTTAGAAACATACAATTCCACACAAAACAATTAGTCACTTTAAGGCTGATATCCACATCACTGTTATTAATTCTTGTTCTAAATATTAAAATGCCAAATGTGTCAACAGACACTTGTTTCAGAGAAATAGATAACCAATCTATGATTAACCCTAGTCATTTTCTTGTTCTACATATGTCATTAACCATCTGATATGAATGAAAACATGAATAAAATAAGTAAAACTGACTCTCGCTATGGCTCTAACACTAGTCTGAGTGCCTAGACTTCTCTAAATCTAAATGCACATGGCACAAGATTTGCTGATTATATTGATGTAAATCCAATGCTGGATAAAAGATTAATATCTTAATTTATTATATATATATTTTTAGTTGTTATTCTATGTATCAAACAAGAGCTGAGATGAGCTGAAACTAGCACATTTCATAGCTGCACCCAGTGTCTTAGCATTAGCCATGTGCTTCTCACGGGTTTATTTTTCTTCCACGCATCCCACAATGCACCGCGCCGCTGGAATGGCGATGTAGTCTATACATGTTTTCTGAGTTCCACTGGTACCTCAGGAAGGATGTTTGTTTGTTTGTTTGTTGTTGTTTTACGTCCTAGCAACATCTAAGGTCATATCAGGACGGCCTCAGGAAGGACTGAAGCTGCTAGTGCTACCCAGCACACAGGGTCACAGCTACAGCTTATAAGGCGGAAAGTTTGTTTGTTTGTTGTTTTAGATCCTAGCAACATCTAAGGTCATATCAGGATGGGTACCGACTTGTGGCAGTGCACACTCATGCTGACTTTATAGTGCAGCCCCACTGGGAGACCAGGCCACCAGCACCATGACCTGATATCCCACTCAGTCATATTATCCTGACACTGAGCCAACCAGTCCTTGCCCTATCCTAATAATGCCGAGCGCCTGGCTAGGAAGCGACAAGTATCAATTTTTAAGTCATTGGTTTGACTCGATCAGGGTTCAAATATCTCCAGAGGTACTCATTTACAAAAGAAATCACTGAAACTAACGGTCTAACAACACGGACAAGCTTTTTATGCGCGGTAGGACACTTCCGACAAATTGGTCACGACGGTCGACAACCAGGCGGCAAATCCGTCCTTAATGGCCGAGTAAGATCCATTTTTTTTGTCTGTAAAGGTTGAAAAAGGCCGGGGTGGGGTGTGTGTGTGTGGGGGGGGGGGGGGGTGTTAGGGACAAACAGAGACCAACTGCGACTGAGATCCAATTCACAAGTGATAGCAGAGGTCACATTACAACTGCTTAATTGATAGGGTGCTGAGATTCTCAGTTGGGGGAGAGTGACTCAGTGAATGAGAGCCCTAGCAACATATGAGATCATATCAGGAACAATGCCGACTTGAGATTATTACACCGACAGCGTATTTCCACGAAAGCAGTCTTAGTACCCATAGTCTTAGTAATGTCCCATAGTCTTAGTACTGTCCCATAGTTTTAATACTGTCCCATAGTCTTAGTATTGTCCCGTAGTCTTAGTACCCATAGTATTATTACCCGTAGTCTTAGTACTGTACCATAGTATTAGTACCCATAGTCTTAGTACTGTCCCATAATCTTAGTACCCATAATCTTAGTAGTGTCCCATAGTATTAGTGCCCATATTCTTAGTACCCGTAGTCTTAGTACTGTTCCATAGTCTTAGTACTGTCCCATAGTCTTAGTACTGTCCCATAGTCTTAGTACCCATAATCTTAGTAGTGTCCCATAGTCTTAGTGCCCATATTCTTAGTACCCGTAGTCTTAGTACTGTCCCATAGTTTTAATACTGTCCCATAGTCTTAGTAATGTCCCATAGTCTTAGTACCCATAGTCTTATTACCCGTAGTCTTAGTACTGTCCCATAGTATTAGTACCTATAGTCTTAGTACTGTCCCATAGTCTTAGTACCCATAATCTTAGTACTGTCCCATAGTCTTAGTGCCCATATTCTTAGTACCCGTAGTCTTAGTACTGTCCTATAGTCTTAGTACTGTCCCATAGTCTTAGTACTGTCCCATAGTCTTAGTACTGTCTCATAGTCTTAGTACTGTCAGAGAACCGCGGCAGAATACCGGAAGTCGGGTTTAAAATATTCTTGTTCTGTATTACCGCCCACACCTAGCACTTTCTTCTTTGGGGTTTATGTTATTGCAACATCTAAGGTCATACAAGAACGGGATTTGACCAAATTGGAATCAATTGTTTTCATATATATATCCTGATTCCCATCTGTTTTGTGGAGGCTAATTAGTGAATATTAAAGTTGCATAGTCCGATGATTTTGAGTTTCTGTAGTTTTTTCTTAGATAAATACATAGATTTGATTGCTATAATTTACCTTACTTTAGTTTGAAGTAACTTTTATTTTAAATGGTTAACTTTTGATATATTTTGAAGTGCAAACATGCCGAATTAATTTCGGAAAGCATGCCAAAACTCTGACACCATACGCTTCAGCAGTAACAGGTTCTATGTATTAGATTGCCTCAGTATTCCCTTCTATGTGGCGACAAGTGTCTAATAAGTAAGTGCACCATTGTCTGAGTTAGATATGCAGAATCAAATTAAGATAATTATCTTGGTTTTGAAAATTTGATGTTTTCATCGGACTATGCAGATTTAAAGAATCTCTGAAATCCGCGAAATGGCGGAGATCTTTCAATTTTCATCCCTGAACATTCCATTTCCATCGATTCACCGGGCGCCATATTGTACTTACACGGACTTGAAACAACCAACACTCTCCATGGCCCATATGTATGAGCCAATTTTTAACCGGACCGGGGTTAAAGGAGGGTGCCGGGTTAGCTAACCCCAGAGTTCCAAATGTGTCACGGGGGATGTATGTGACCAAAGCGCGTGTGGGTTAGCTAACGTTTCAGTTATTTATAGATTTGGGAAATCCCTCTGTGCGTGCTTACATTCGTCAATTGGACAATATGAATAACGGCGCCAATATAGCTGCTACATTAATAATGCTTCGAATTTAGGGTTAATTTAATGAAATCTCACGATTTGACTATGTAACTGTGTTAAATATGATAGCATTGAATAGATTTGGGACTAATATATTCCCGCCGATTCGGCAGCGATGTTAAGTTGACGTTGGACAGTATGGATATCGACGTCGCTGTGGCGGCGGCGATTTGTTTACTTTACATTCGTCGATTGGACAATATGAATAATGCCGCTGATGTAGCTGCTACGTTAATATTGCTTCAAATTTAGGGTTAATTTAATGAGATTTCACGATTTGAGTATGTAATTCTGTTAAATATGATCGCATTCAATAGATTTGGTCATAATCGGTGCCTAACCCCACCTTTAACCCTCCTTTCGCATGGGGTTAGTGCAGGCGACTTTACACTCGCCGAGTTAGTTTAACCCCGACACATACATACGCACTTTCCGCCACTAACCCGGGAAATCCGCACGACTCAGAGTTACGACCACTAACCCGGACACATACATATGGGCCCAGATTCATTTCACAGGTCCACCAACATAGTTCACATATGGCACAGTCACACACACACCACAGCTGATACACCCCAACTTGCATTTCACCTTCTCCATTGTAAATAACCCATTCCTCTCACCATCCCATAATTTCTCACAATGCTCCTGCAAAACCCACAGACTACACAGCATTTCTTTTGTTCATGGCTTAAAGCTGCACAGTCCGATGAAGCATCAGATTTTCAAAACCAAACCAATTATCTAGATCTCATTCTACATATCTAAATTAGATAATGATCCACTTATTAAGCATTTGGTGCCACATAGAAAGGGATACTGAGTCAATTTAATCAAACCGCTTACTGCTGAAGCCTATCGCATCAGAGTTTTGGCGTGCTTGCCAAAATTAATTTGACATGTTTGCACTTCAAATATCTCAAAGGTTAGCCATTCAAAATGAAAGTTACTTCAAATTAAAGAAAGGTAGATTATGACAATCAATTTAATATATTTACCTCAGAAAAGTGACAGAAACTCAAAATCATCGGACTGGGCAACTTTAATCCCGTGACTGTTTCAAATTTCGGGACATCAGTTATAGAAGGCACTGCTTTTTTGTTGTTTGTCGGTAGTTGATGCGGTGGGGGGGGGGGGGGTGATCTTTCCTAGGGTTAGTTGGTTATTGGAGTTTTACGTCCTGGCAACATCTAAGGTCATATCAGGACGGGTACCGACTTGTGACAGTGCACACTCATGGCAGCTTTATAGTGCGGACCAGACGGGATGGCCGAATGAGTTCGAGCGTCCGTCTCCCGTGCTGGTAGATCGCGGGGTCGTGGGTTCGAACCCTGGTCGAGTCAAACCAATGATTTCAAAATTGATACTTGTTGCTTCCTAGGTAGGCACTCGGCATTAATAGTATAGGGCAGGGACTGGTTGGCTCAGTCTCAGGATGTGATTGAGTGGGATATCAGGTCATGATGCTGGTGGCCTGGTTTCCCAGCGGGACAGCACTATAAAGTCACCATGAGTGTGCACTGTCACAAGTCGGTACCCATCCTGATATTACCTTAGATGTTGCTAGGATGTAAAACAACAACAAACAAACATCTTTAGAGTGCTGCCCCACTGGGAGACCAGGCCACTAGCTCCATGACCTGATATCCCACTCAGTCACATTATCCTCACCCTGAGCACACCAGTCCTTGCCCTATCCTAATAATGCCGAGCACCAGACTAGGAAGCAACAAATACCAATTTTGGAAGTCATCGGTTTGACTCGACCGGGAATCGAACTCCCAATCTCCTGCTCTCTACCCATTCGGCCACCGCGCCCGATCTATTTCCTGTGGAATGAATTACAGAGGATTTTTTTGTTTGTTGTTGAGGGGGGGAGGATCTTTCCTAGGGAGTAAGTTAGAGAGGAGTGGCGGCACTCTCCATATTATTATCAAAAGTCTTATAATTCATGGTAATTATTTTCACACATATTGCATACATACCATGCATAGCGTACTTTATGGTGCTGTATATATTACATACATGAAATATTTCAATTTCCGATTGGGTACGCGCACTCTGTGATGTACTATATGATTTAGAACATAATTTTCCGGAGGTTACATTGTACTGTACTTGATTTACGACCTGTTGGTTGCAATTCATTTACACAATATTGTGCTATCGATAATTTCCAAGTCTGTTATGTTTGATTAAAGAAACGGCAACAAAGGCATGGTTAAATCTTCGCTGGTAAATTTAGTGTAGGAATAACTGCTTCTTGGAAGGGGCACATCCAAAGGGTGTGCCTGTTTGATCTCTATATTAGATAATTGACAGCGTAGTAGTCTGCACTGACCTCTCAGGCAAGTAGCCACATAGACGGGTAGGTGTGGGTAGTGTGGTGATATCAGGGAGCCTAGGTGGTCTAATGGCTAGCACACTGGCCTGGAATGCAAAGAGATGTGGGTTTGAGTCCCATTCTAAGCACAATATTTCACATTGTCATCACCTCCATGACACTGTTTGCCGTGACCATGATCCTGTACAAGCTACGCGCTGTATAGTTGTTGAACCTACCCTGTGTATGTATGTGTAAGTGCATTGCCTGTATACATGTATGTAATTGTAAGCATTAAAAGACTTACAATTCCGGGGGACAAGTGTAGTGGTCTGAACTGACCTCTCGGGCAAGGAGCCACATAGACGGGTAGGCGTGGGCAGTGTGGTGATATCAGGGAGCCTAGGTGGTACAATGGTTAGCACACTGGCCCGGAATGCAAAGAGATGTGGGTTCGAGTCCCGTTCTAAGCACAATATTTCACATTTTCATCACCTCCATGACACTGGTTGCCGTTACCATGATCCTGTACAAGCTACACGCTGTATAGTTGTTGAACCTACCCTGTGTATGTATGTGTAAGTGCATCATTTCCTGTATGTATGTAATTGTAAGCATGAAATGACCATTTAAAAGACTTACATTTCCAGGGGACGAGTGTAGTAGTCTGCACTGACCTCTCAGGCAAGTATCCACATAGACAGATAGGCATGGGTAGTGTGGTGAAATCAGAGAGCCTAGGTGGTGTAATGGTTAGCACACTGGCCCAGAATGCAAAGAGATGTGGGTTTGAGTCCCGCTTTAGGCGCAATATTTCCCATTTTCATCACCCACATGATGATATCAAAAAGAAAGCTGAAGGAGGGAGTATTTAGCACAATCCCTAAGTGTGCCATTGTACCACTGCAATGGTGCTGGTCATAAATTACATGAAGCTCTCTTATTGTTTTTCTTAATTTAAAAGTAAAACATTGTTTGTTGTTTTACGTCCTAGCAATATCTACGGTCATATCAGGATGGCTACCAACTTGTGACAGTGCGCACTCATGGTGACTTTATAGTGCTGCCCCACTGGGAGACCAGCCCAGCAGCACCATGATCTAATATCCCGCTCAGTCACATTATCTTGACACTCAGCTAGCAAGTCATTGCCCTATCTTAATAATGCCGAGCGCCTGGCTAGGAAGTGACAAGTATCAATTTTTAAGTTAATTTTTAATGTTCTCTGATGCAAATTTGAAATATTCAAATTTGTGTCAAATCACTGCAAAATTTAGCCCACAAAATATAGCTAAAAATTATGGGAGCGGATAGAGCCCAGTTGTTGGTAGAACCTCGAAAATGTGTGCTTTAGATCGGTCAAAAAGGTCTCGCATGTTGTGGTGTTCTCTGTAGGGGAGTGGTTAGAGTGTCTGACATTTTTCTAGGTCAGACTCCTAATCTGAAGGTCAGTGGTTCAATTCCCTGTGCCCTCCTCTGCCAATTTGGATTTCCACCGCTGTGTATAACTTACAGCGTCATCAAAGGCCAGTTGCTCTCACACCATGTCTATGTGGTGTGGGAGGTTAAAAATCCCTTGGGTCGGTAAAAGTGTAGGCTCGGGCTTTCTATCGACAAACTGTCTAATGCTGAAAACAAGTCTATTCAGACTTATCCATGATAGGCTGTATATCAAGAAGAAAAAAAAAAGGAAAGAAAAGTTATTTATATTAACACATTGTTGGCGCAAGGCAATGAAGGGCCATTTTAGTGGTATGTGTAAGTTTCAGTAGACACTGATAGTGATACCCAATGCACATTGGGGTTGGGGTGGGGGCTTTCTAATTCTATCTCCCTTGAGTGAAAAAAAATGCAGTAGTCAGCCAAGAGTGACCAATGTGACATTGACTCTCTCACCTGGTGCATGGTATTTACTGGGATCTGACGGGCACTGGTTGGCTCAATTAATAGGACCGGTAACTGCTGAAGCCTATGTGTTATGATGGAGAGGGACATGATACCATGGAGCTGGTGGCAAGGTATCTCAGTACAGCAGTGTATGACTGCTAAATATGACCTTATTGACCAATTTCCTATGACATCAGCATGTGTATTTAGGTAAGTGCGTGCGCTGCTTGGCTGCAGGACAACATCCGGTCACACTGCAAACTCAAGGGCTAAGAGCTCAGAATATCCCAACTTTCACTATTATCCCTGTTTTTAATACTTTCAGAGAAAATTGCCCTTAAGTTAAATTAAATACTTCAGATCTTCCTCTTCAATCGTGCATTAAGATATTCTTAATCGACTCAATGAAAGCTTTTCAATTTATTTTGCAAAAATAAATGCTCTGCATAGACATAGCATTGCTGCAGCACAAATCAATGCGGTGTTTACCCTTCGCGGGCTAGTTTCCATTTCAGCAAACTCAGTGCATTGTCAATGGCCGTAAGCAATCTTCTTACAGAAAAAGTGAAATATCTCTAAAACCAGACCACCTAGAAACAAACTGCTTGGAACACATATAGAAAACATATTCAACGAATAGATTATATTAAATTTATATGGTTAGGTTTCTGGATTTCTATTAATTTTGAATAAAATAAACGTTTTGCACTGCGCGTACTGGCAAACTCAGTGGCAGGGTGCTTTCGTTCTGCAGCCGAGCTGTGCGCGCATACACAATGTTTACAAACATTGAAATAGGTCTATATGTTGCTACTGTAGAGAGCCCCCCCTCCCCTCCTACAAAATATCGTCCGGTGCGACTGACAGTGGTTGACATCCAGTGCAGGCGATGAAGCCACAGGTGGCGCCACAGATACAGTGTTGGGTCTTTTTGTGTGTGATTGGTTGTTTATTCTGCTCACAACAGTTAATTAAGTCCATGCACTTGTTTTTGCCGCTGTGCAGTAGTGGTCATAATCCATATGGATTGATTTTCTTTATCAACAATTAATGTAAACTTGTTTATGGTGTAAAATCGGGGAGATTCCAATTTTGTTATTATATTTTTGTGCATAGTTTGTATGGTGTCTCCTATTCATGTTCGATGTTTTATGGCTTATTTACCCTTTTTCCATGATCTATGACTTAGTACATATTTCTTTATCTATATCTCACTTCCAACCTTTCTTAATTTTCTTTTTGTATTCCTTTAGTGTTCTGGTGTTTCTTAGATCACTGCTTTGGCTATTCAAAGCTTTTATGCTTGTAACTATTAGTATTACACTTGAGTCGAAGCACCCACAGTTTGATCTTTCTGTTCTTAGCACAGGTGGTCTTAAGGAGTATAACAATAATAATAATTCCCCTACGTATCTTTATACTTGCACAATGCATTATACATCACATATGAATTGCAATATCATTTAAACTGGAAGTCACTGTGCGTTCTCTGTGGCGGAGTGGTTAGAGTGTCTGACTTTTTTCTAGGTCAGACTCCTAATCTGAGGGTTGGCGGTTCGATTCCCCGTGCCCCCACCTCTGCCAATTTGGATTTCCACTGCTGTGTATAACTTACAGCGTCATCAAAGGCCGGTTGCTCTCATACCATGTCTATGTGGTGTGGGAGGTTAAAAATCCCTTGGGTCAGTAAAAGTGTAGGCTCGGGCTTTCTATCGACCAGCAGTGGAGTGGGGAAGACCACTCCACTGATGAAAAATAAAATGATGACAAAAATGAGAGACAAATAAGTGTTCACACTTCCTGTCTAGCATTCGCTATTCGCTATATCGCTATAAACAAATTCATATCGTTTTGTGCATTGTGTGTCATAGGTAGTCATAAAATGAGAAATACAATTGAAGAGTTCAGGTGAAAAACCCAATAAACGCCAATCCAAAATTGAGATAAACATTGGAATAAAACCTTCAAATGTTCATCTTTTTAAATTCATATTTTTTGTTCATTGCTCCATAATCATTTCATCACAAGAAATGTGGAATTAGTGATCATTAAATTACCTTCAGGTAAAAACCTTTTATTTTTATTAAATGTTTTGATTGGCGTTTACGGGGTTTTGTGCCTGAATTCTTCGATTGTCCAATATGGTTATTGCAAGTTCTGTTTGTCCTTCAACAAAGACTGAAGCTGTAATTCAGCATGCTGGTGTGGCGGTTTAGATTCTCAGTGGGTTTAGAGTCTTCGCTTGGGGTTCTGCGCATGCATCAAAATCGAACGACATTTCAGTATATTCGATTAATCCACTCGGATAACCCGAGCGACTTTTTGACGCATAAATGTGGTCAAGGCATTAACTCTTCAATTCGCTAAATATATATTATTGAGCTAAAATACTTTTAACATGCTGCACTTTTGTCAACTCCACTCGCGGTTTTCTATTTGAATTTATAGCAACTCGGGTGACCTGAGTCGCCCGGGTCGTGTTAATCGGATACGCGCATGTGAATAACCCATTGATGCATGCACAGAACTCCAAGTGTAGACTGTAAATACACTGAGATTTTAAACCGCCACACCGGGTCACAGCTTTAGCTTACATACTGGAAGGTGCTACATAGAAGGGAATACTAAGACAATTTACTAGGACATATTACTGCTCTAGCCAATAGTATCACAATTTCGGCATCCATGCCCAAATTAATTTAGTGTTTTTCACTTTAAGGATCTCCAAGTGAGCCATTTAAACGAAATGTTACTCTGAAGTAAAATCAAGTAGATTATAACCTAATATGTTAAAAGGTGCTAACTCTTCGTTTTTTTGGCAATAGTAATGATTGACACAAAACAGCACAGACACGGTTATACTGAAAACACAAGGACATTTGCTTCAAATCAATATGTATTCTATTGGGATTATGAAACACCATGTAAAAAACAAATCAGTTTATCATAAGCAGTTTATCATAAGAAAACTCTTCCCAAGAAAACCCCAAAACACTAACATAGAACCTTAAAGCAACTAACATACTAATAAGAATAGAACAAAGATACAATGCCAAGAGGGACCCAAAAAACCTAACATAGACTACTAAACATACCAACAGACTATCTATCTGCTACTGAAATGCAGACAATCAAATAACTTATCAGCAGCTACTGCTTGATAAGACAACACCAAAACTACAGCTGGCCAGCATTGAAAACAAGCCTGGGTACCCGGGCTTACATACTATGGACAGTATAAATACAGCCTCAATAAAAAAAAAAAGAAGATTTTAAATGCATAAGTAGATAATATGTTAATCGTTACAATGGACAAAGTGTTGTCCCATATTGCTTAGCAGCTTTTGAGACAGTCTCATATACTTATCTAAAAAGAAAATGGAAGCAACTCAAAATTATTGAACTATGTAACGCTTGCCAAGAAGGGAATACTGAGACAATTTAATAGGAAATAATACGGCTGAAGCCAATACTATCACAACGTTATCATTTTCCACTTCAAATATCTCCAAGTAAGCCATTGAAATAAAATATTACTTCAAAGTAAAGTCAGTTAGATTATAATGAGCAACCTAATATATTTATCTAAAACCAAACATCACTATTCTTCTTTTTTCTTCCTTTTGTATTTGTATCAAACTCCTGTTGATTTTAGACTCTATTATAAATGTGAATGATATGAATGCAGCATAACATGGCATGAAGACCACTGCCTCGGCATTGAAAAGTACCTTTATTCACTGAGTAAAATGATCATTTACAAGAATAAACAAAGAAAATGGCAACAACTCAAAATCATTGAATTCTGTAACTTTAATATTCCCTCTATGTTTAATAACTCACAGGTATCTAAATTGTATATGTCAGATCAAATGTAGACAAGTACATTGTCTTGGAAAATATTATGGCTTCATCGGTTTATGCACCTATAAACAAGGCTGTACTTATCATGTCCTGCTCCATTCCCAACTTTAGTGTGTTTCACATATATACAAGATTGACCTTCGATGTTGCCAGGACGTAAAACTCCAACAACCAACCAACCAACATATATCCAAGATTTACAAACCCAGACTTGACTGGGACTAATAGAAGCTATGTCATGATATATGATTAAATAACACCTACAGTAAACCCTCTCTAACTGACCACCTCCACATATCGACCACTCCCCTATATTGATCGCTTTATTTGGGTTCCAAATGATCGCCCATACAATACCATTGTGAAGATATAAAAAAAACTCCCTAAACCGACCACCTCCCTAAATGGACCATTTAAAGTTGGTCCCATGGTCGGTCGATTTAGAGAGGTTTTACTGTAGTTGAAACATAGCAAAGCATAGCTGGCTAAATGTATGGATACCTATTAGCAGATCAATCATGTACTTGGATGTACCATGTATTTAGCCTTCCAATATGATCGTAATCAAATTGAATAGCTGGATGCCATCTGACAGACTTTGGCTCCATCCAATATACTGCCAATAACAGCTCAGTTGGGGGTGGGCCTGGTTGAATGTGCTCTGGGAGGAACGTAATTGATTTGATTCAACGCTGAGGCATAAAGCGCAAACAGTTGTGTTAACCTTATAAGCATAACCCTACAAGCTAACCACACTCTATCTAACAGAATAAACAAACCATTCTACTAACACTCCATCTCAAAATGTTATCTCCAACAACATGATAATTATGCAATTCACAACACAGTAGACATACACACCTCTGAAAGGAAACTATGCACCTAACCACTCCGTAATGTAAAGGTCTAATCAATACACATGTATGTAACTAGGTATGTATGAATACAACATATAACTACTATTTTTATATGTGAATTGTCAAACTATACCATATGTAAGTCTTGGAATGATTAATATTGTTATTTCAGCTGACTTGAGCTAGCTGCTGATGACAATATCAGATTACATATACATATATTGTAAATAAATGTATTGTCACATGGCTGGAAGACCAGTGCCACGGCGCTGACAAAAGACTTTATTCAATGAATAAACTATATTTACAATGAAAACAAAAAACATGTGTATTCACGCTGTACAAGAATCACACCAGGGTTTGCTGCGAGCAATATTATTGCCCAGGCCTAGGTAGCGTTCATAGACGAATATCACTAACGTGGTGGTGTCACGTGCCGAGTCAGTGGTGATAATTTGGTGAGTTTCATATTATTATCGAGGATGGTAGCCTAATCGGTAGAGCGCGGGCCTCGCGTACGCGAGATCCTGAGTTTGGTTCCCGATCGAGTCAAGCCAATGACTTTTGAAATTGGTCCTCGTCGCTTCCTACCTTGGTGATAGGCATTATTATTAGGATAGGGCAAGGACTGGTTGGCTCAATGTCAGGATAATGTGACTGAGTGGAATATCAGTTAATGGTGCTGGTGGCCTGGTCTCCCAGTGGGGTTTGCACTATAAAGTCACCAAGATTGCGGACTGTCACAAGTCGGTACCCATCCTGATGACCTTAGATGTTGCCAGGACGTAAAACTCCAACAACCAACCATATTAATATCTGACGCTGCATTCATTCTGTATGTATATAATATATCTTTATATACGCTAAGTCTAATAAAACAGATAAAAGAATGTCATTGCTTGAGTTTGAATCAATTCTAAGCAACAGTCGTAATTGTATGTAGGAAACTTCAGTTGTATTTTTTAGATTAATGCTGATCTATGTATGTTAACTTTTTATGTTAAAGCTGCATAGTCCGATGAAAGTATCACACTTTCGAAACCAAAACAAATACCTAGATTAAGTCTTAGTACCCTTACATATCCAACTCATATACATGTGCACTCACTACGCATTGGTTGCTACACACATGTCAGTCCTGAGTTAGTTTAATGGTTCATTGCTTGTTGGAGTTCCTGATTGTTTGTTTGTTGTTTTACATCCTAGCAACATCTGAGGTCATATCAGGATGGGTACCGACTTGTGACAGTGGGCACTCATGGCGACTTTATAGTGCTGTCCCACTGGGAAACCAGGCTGCCGGAACCATGACCTGGTATCCCACTCAGTCACATCATCCTGACACTGAGCACCCCAGTCCTTGCCCTGTCCTAATAATGCTGAGCGCCTGGCTAGGAAGCGACAAGTATCAATTTTTAAGTCATTGGTTTGACTCGACCAGGGTTCGAACCCACGACCCCACGATCTACCAGTACGGGAGACGGACGCTCTAACTCATTCGGCCATCCCATCTGGTCGGATGGAGTTCTTGACAACATATAAAGTCATGTCAGGATAGGTACTGACTTGTGACAGTGCACACATATGGCAACTTTATAGTGTTTCCCCACTGGGAAATCAGGCTGACAGCACCATGACTTGATATCCCACTCAGCCACATTATCATGACACTGAGCAAACCAGTCCTTGCCCTATCCTATTAATGCAGAGCGTCAGGCTAGGAAGCGATAAGTATCAATTTGTAAGTCATTGGTTTGACTCAACTGGGAACTGAACTCCCGAACTTCCGCATGGGAGAGACATGCGCCTGCGTGCTGCCACTGCGTCCGGTATTACGTCGAAGAACCCTGATATAAATAGTCTTGCAGAAAGATACTCCGCAGGTAGAATCTGCTATTTCTGCTGGTATTAAATGGCTGCAATGGAACATGTGCCAAAAGACCCCCAGGTGAGTCGAGTATTATCTGTGCCTTTATCCCGTACATGTATACGTGTGTGTCGCGAGAAGGGGGGGGGGGGGTCGTGCTATTACAGTATAACCCCGTTAAACCAAACTTGAAGGGACCCTAGAAATTTGTTTGGATTAACCAATCATTGGTTTAACCGAGCTTTGGCTTCGACTTTGACTTTGAGTAAGAGTGTATTGTACATGTAATACATAATGTATGTGGACACTTTAATTATTGTCTTTTATGTACATACAGTATAACCCCATTAAACCAAGCTTGGATAAACCAAACTATCAGTTAATCCAAACAAATTTCTAGGGTCCCTTCAAAATACTACCATTTATCATATACAAAAGTTGGTGGGGTCTCAGATGACCTTGTAACCACATGCAAGTTTGGTTCAACTGTACCGGAAGTGGCCTGGGGCCTGACATTCTGTTTGGATTAACCGATAAGTTGGATTAAACGACTTCGGTTTAACCAACTTTTTTATATAATAAATGGTAGTATTTTGCCGGGCCGACAAAAAAGGTTTGGATTAACTGATCGTTTGGATTAATCGAGCTTGGTTTAACGGGGTTGTACTGTAGTATTACATTAAAGTTGCATAGTCATACATAGTCCGGGGGTTTTGAATGTTTCTCATGCTTTTCAAGTTGCATGGTCCAAGGAAACATATTTTTTTCAAAACCAAAACACTTTCCTACATTTGGCTATATACAGTAAAACCTCTTTAAATCAACCAACCATGGAACCGACTTTAAGTGATCCATTTAACGAGGTGGTCGGGTTAGAGAGTTAGAATACCCTTACAATGGTATTTTTGGGACCCAAATAAAGCGATCGATATAGGGGAGTGGTTGATCTGTGGAGGGGTCGGTATAGAGAAGTTTTACTGTATATCCAACTTAGATACTGATGTAATAGCGAAGGTTTTGAGAGAGTATGGACAGAATAATCAGTGCATGTATGACCCCATCCCTTTGGACACCTACTTTGAGACAGCCATTAAGGCCACTTAGGTCAATCTCATCGCCTCATTAGCCTTGTCCTTGTTCCAACCAGGCTATATTTGAATTAGGTCATTGCACATCATGTGGTCATAGCGAGATGTCAATAACGAGGAGTTTTGCAAAGCTTGCCATAATTATTTTGGGTTCTTTCCATGCAAATTGCTCCAAAATTAGCAATTCTCTGAATCAAAATTACTCCAGAGTAATGATTGGTGGGTTATAATGATCAATTTGATATATTTATCTACAAATTAAGGCAAACATTCAAACGCCATCGAATTATGCAATTAGGTTGAATATTAATAGATATTTTACTCAATTTTAGAGAAATCAACAGCTATCTTTGGAGATATTTAAAGTGGAACCATGAACAATAATTTTGGCAAGCACACCAGAACTTCTGTGGTTGGAGAGAAGTTGATACTTGTCGCTTCCTAGCCAGGCATTCGGCATTATTAGGATAGGGCAAGGACTGTTTGGCTCAGTATCAGGATAATGTGACTGAGTGGGATATCAGATCATGGTACTCACAGTCTGGTCTCCCACTTGGGAAGCACTATAAAGTTGCCATGAATGCACATTGTCACAAGTTGGTACCCATCCTGATATGACCCTAGATGTTGCTAGGATGTAAAGCTCCAACAACCAAGCAACTTAAAGTTGCATAGTCAGATGAAGCACCAAATTTTCAAAACCACAACACTTACCTAGATTTGATTCTACATATTTATCTTAGATACTGGCACAGTTATTAAGCATTTGTTGTCAGATAGAAGGGCATGGGGAGCCAATTTAATAGAACCTGTCAGTGCATAACCCTATGGCATCAGAGTTTTGGCGTGCTTGCCAAAAGTAATTTGGCTTGTTGTCACTTCAAATATCTCCAAAATTAGCCATTTAACCTAAAAGTTACTTCAACCTAAAGTAAAGTAGCTTATAATGATCAATCCAATGTATTTATCTCAGAAAATGACAGAAACTCAAAGCCATCGGACTATGCAATTTTAAGGGGGCTAGATATGGAGTAGAGCCGTCAGTTCTGTGGTCAGCCAAATGCACCCCGCTGAGTAGGGCACTGCAGCAGAATAGGAAGCGGAAGTAGTACTTGAAGTAGTACCGGAAGTACGCTAGTGGTCGGCGCGTGAGCTGTCAACAGGAGCACAGATGGGGTAACTGTCTGTTGGGCTAATGTGGGTTAATAGTATTTCACATTGTCAACACATGCGTGTAGGCATGGGCGGCTGATGGCGGACGTCATTACTGGGACATGGGGCACACTGCTTAGATCGTGGGATTCTATCCCACGGGTTCGAACCTTGGTCGAGTCAAAGCGATGACTTCAAAATTGATACTTGTCGCTTCCTAGACAGACGCTCGGCATTATTCGTATAGGGAAAGAACTGGTTGGCTCAGTGTCAGGATAATGTGACTGAGTGGAATATCAGGTCATGGTGCTGGTGGCCTGGTCTCCCATTGGGGCAGCATTGTAAAATCGATATGAGTACACACTGTCACAAGTCGGTATAACCTTAGATATTGCCAGGACGTAAAACTCCAGCAACCAACCAAAGAACCATACAGTAATATAGCTTTGAGTTTAGAGGGGGTTATTTTGTGGGTTGGAGGGAGGGGGATAAATATGTATAACTGAACAAAATTGTGTCAGCTGGTCTTTCAGGCATGCTTAAAGCTGCGTAGTCCGATGAAGCATCAACATTTCAAAACCAAAATAATTATCTAGATTTGATTCTACATATCTAACTTAGACATTGATGCACTTATTAAACATTTGCTTCTGCATAGAAGGGAAAACTGAGTCAATTTAATAGAACTTGTTTCTGCAGAAACCTATGGTGGCAGAGTTTTGACAAGCTTGTCAAAAATAATTTTACGTGTTTGCGCTTCAAATATCTCAAAAGTTACTTCAAACTGAAGTAAGGTAGATTATAATGACCAATGTAATATATCTATGCAAGAAAAATGACAGAAACCCAAAACCATCGGACTATGCAACTGTAATCGCAGCTATTGCTAGTGTGACGTCATTTCGATATCGGTCCGATGTCAGAACCTGCATCGACACGATATCTGGAGCCCGATGTCGTTCCGATGCGATTTTGACCATCGGAAAAATCAAATTAGTTTTGGCAACCATGCCAAAACTCTGACTAGGCTTCTGCAGTAACAGGTTCTATTACATTGACTCAGTATTCCCTTCTATGTGGCAACAAATACTTAATATTAATAAGTGCATCAGTCCTTGTACTATCCTATTAATGCTGAACGCCAATCAAAATATTTCTTTGCAAATTCCTATTCGACTAGGAACGGAAGTGGATTTCTATACGTATGATTCGAATGTGTCTTGTGGCTCCATCCATCCACAAGGTCACATGGTGTATTTCAGCATGGCTGATAAGTGATATGGAAAGGTTGAAAGATTCAGGAGCTTCAGCCAATCAAAGCTGTTCTTTTCGATTGCAAATGGTGGCACCCATAGGGGGCAGCCATTTGCAATGGAAATGAACAGCTCTGATTGGGTGAAACCACTGAAGCCTGACTGAAGCCTGACACAGGCTGACTGAAGCCATTTGACTGGTCCTCTTTGCATTCGAAAACCAAGTTTACTGTGCAGGTGGGCAGAGCCTATTATGCCTAGTACACACCTACCGTTTGTGCGCACCCACCTCCCGTATATGACCTAAAACTGCCCGTTTCACGCACAAATATCGCTAGGTGTGCGCTTCCCGCGCACACCTAGCGATTGCGATTCGCGACTAAAAACTCAGTTTATGGACTAAAACGGGCCGATTACGATTGCGATTCGCGATTCGAAAAATGAATCGGCCCGTTTTCAGTTTTAAGCGGGTCGGGTCAAGTCGCGAGTTTTAGTGCGTGAATCGTATACGGTAGGTGTGTACCAGGCATAAATTTTGCGGATGGAAAAGTCCAAGTCGAATACGTCCATTATCTAAATTAGATATGTAGAATCAAATCTAGATAATTTTGCTTTGGTTTTGAAAATTTGATGTTTTCATCGGATTCTGCAGCTTTAAACACTAGGATGCATCATAGTAATACTACTGTACAAGATGCGATGGATGATGTTAGCCTGGAAGGAAGGGAAAGAAAAGGAAAGGAAAAGAAAGGAAAGAAAGAGAAAGGAAAGGAAAGGAAAGAAAGCAAACCCCGACAGAACACTGAATAGGTGGAGAACGTTTATCAAACCATTTGTTTTTTTGGGGTACATTAGTTGTTTAAGCATGGGAAATTTCAACCGCAGACGATTGGTCCTCCTCATTCCACTGCTCCTTGCCCTATCCTAATAACTCAATAATGCCGAGTGCCTGGCTAGGAAGCAACAAGTATCAATTTTTAAGTCATTGGTTTGACTCGACCAGGGTTCGAATCCATGATCCCACGATCTACCAACACTGGAGACAGACGCTCTAACTCATTCGGCCAACTCATTCAACCATTCAGTCAAATAAAACTTTCAATTTCTCTCTGTCAAAATTTAAATGTCTTGGATAGCTTAGGGGGATAATTTGTTAGTAAGACCGAGAATTGATTGCTTTTATATAACTCAAGTGACCTAGAATTGATTGCTTTTATATAACTCAAGTGACCTAGAATTGATTGCTTTTATATAACTCAAGTGACCTAGGGAACTTCAGGTTCGGAGAGACAAGGGAACCACTCTCCAGTGTCCAGCGTTAATTGACTACATCACGGTTATGACTGCGCATGCGCTGAAAACGGCGTTGGGAGCAAAGCAAAGGCGTACGCCCATTGAGTTTGCCGATATGCGTAGGGAAAAACTGGCATTTTATGCAAAATAACTAGAAATACATAACAATTTGGCATAAACATGGACAGAAGGATGCAATATAATAATATAATGCGTATGTCTAAGACACAACTCTCGATAAACCATAGAATATAAATAAAAACATGAATAAAATAAATAAAACTGACTCTGGCTATGGCGCTAATGGCCCTGTCACACTACGACGTAACGACGTTGACGTAGGGAGAACGTGAAGAACGTTGAACTTCTCGGCGTAGTATGCAAATTCGGGCACAAGTTGAACATGGATGCAGCATAATGGACGAGAGCGTAACGTCGGTAAAGCGTAGTGATACCGTCATTCAACGAGAGAGGTCAACGTAATGACGATCACGGAACGTTATGAACGTTATTCCATCGCCAGAAGAACGTTACATTACGTTAGCTATGTCATGAGACGTTGAACGTATGGTGAATGTACGTTCTCCTGACGTTCTCCTGATGTTCTCCTGACGTTCTCCTGACGTTCTCCTGACTTTCCCATTACGCCGCATGGACGTTTCCACCAGCTTTAATGTGGGTCAACGAGTGGAACGTAGTGAGGAACGTTTGCCTAACGTCCGTTTAACGTCATTGACGTTCACTGAACGTGAACAGAACGTACGGCGAACGTAAACCCTTAAGTTCGAGCTACGTCGAAACTTTTGAACATGTCCAAAACTTCGATGTAACTCGACGTAACACAACGTAATGTGACGTAGATCGACGTCAGTCTAACGTCATTATGACGTCATCATAACGTAATCCAACGTACATCAACGTAATGACGAAATATCACCACGTTAGGCTCATGTTGGCTCATTACGTTGTAGTGTGACAGGGGTATAACACTAGTCTGAGTGCCTAGATTTGTCTAAAATCTAAATGCACATGGCATAAGATGTGCTGGTTATATTGATGTAAATGCAATGCTGGATAAAAGATTAATATCTTAGTTTATTATATATATTTTTTTAGTTGGTATTCTATGTTTCAAACAAGAGCTGAGATGAGCTGAAACTAGCACATTTCATAGCTGCACCCAGTGTATTAGCATGTGCCATGTGCTTCTCGTGGCTTTGTTTTGCTCTGATGCATCCCACAATGCACTGCGCCGCTGGAACCGTGATGTAGTCTATAGACACTCATTGTGTCCCCCTGTTCACTTCCGGATCATTGAGGTCACCACGTTGGTGCTGGTGAAAGAGGGAAGTGGGGAGGGGGGGGGGGAGGAGAGAGAGGGGGGACGGGGAAGAGGAGGGGTTTGGAGGGCAGGGAATGGAGATGTGGGGAAGGAGGGGGAGGGGGAAGAGGATGGGGGACGAGGGGGAGGGAGGTGAACCCGAATGAATATATAATGTCTGTGAATAGACCTTTTCCGCACCGTAGGCGCAGTGAGCAACTACTACTCCCAGTACATAATTAGTTCGTGTTAACGCCGTCAGAGGGCAGGGTGAAATCCCGAGGTCTGTCGTTGAATTGATTAAATACAAGGTCACGTTTTCCTTGCTCCGTGGAATTTTTAGTAACGGTTATATTTCAAACAAAGACGAAAGCGATACTAGCTAATGGTAATGGATAAAATAGCCAGGTGGCATTTAAAAATAATTATCGGAGGAAGATTTGAAGCATGTATAATTAGAAATGAACAGAGATACAAGACAACCCTTGATGGGGATTGCTCTAGGATTGGAGCAGCACGACAGTGGAGGCATAGGTAATGATGGCACAGGAAGTGATATTAAAGTTGCATAGTCCGATGGTTTTGAATTTCTGTATTTTTTCTGAGATAAATATGTTAGATCGATCACTAGTATCTACTTTACATTACTTCAAAGTTACTTTTATTTTAAATGGTAAACTTTTGAGATATTTTGAGTGCAAACATGGAAAATTAGCTTTGGCAAGCTTGCCAAAACTCTGACACCATAGACGTGTGCAGTAACAGGTTCTGTTAAATTGACTCAGTATTGCCTTCTACGCAGAAACAAATGCTTAATAAGTGCATCAGTATCTAAGTTAGATATGTAAAATCAAATCTAGATAATTGGTTTGGGTTTGAAAATTTGATATTTCATTGGACTATGCAGCTTTAATAAAAGGAGAAATTCGTTCAAATAAAAATAATTAATGTTGTCACCATCAGAGCCCCGGTCTTCCAATTCACACTAGTTTTGTTAATTTGAAAATAAAGTTAGGTTCATCGGTATTATTTAATTTCAGAATCTACTTCACATTTCAAGACACTATATAAACCATGTTACTTGTTTATGTTTATAATTGTTTAAATACCAAGATACTTGTAACATTTACGGCTGGAAGGCCAGTGCTATGGCGCTGACAACAGATTTACATGAATAAAATTAATGTACCCCCCCCCCCTCCCCGCAAAAATTTAAAAGAAAATCTCATTTACTTTAAATTAGAGATGGGGGTGGGGGACATTTTAGTCAATGGTGCATGATCAGGGGTTAAGCTAAGATTCCTTCTACGCGGTATGCGGCATGCGGTATGCGGTATGCGAATGGGAGGATTCCTTCTACGCGGTAAGCGGCAAGTTTCTACCCCCCACCACCACTACCATATGTTTCCACTCAGCACCCATGTGTGTGACCGTTCCGTAATGACCAGTCGCCTCTCCTAGTCTAAACCTAATGGACAAGTGCGACTGACGTTTCTATTCGCATACCGCGTGCCACATGCCGCATGCCACACCGATCGCTACAGGGACCGATCGAGTTGCCGCATTCGCATTCGCATTCGCATTCGCATTCGCATACCGCATGTAAGGGATGTAGCCCATTGACTTCAAGGCGTTTTGATTTTTTGCCGCATGCGCATACCGCATACCCCATACCGCGTGTAAGGAATCTTAGCTTTACTTCCGGTGGCTCTGTACCGGATACGGTGGTCGAATCGGTAGAGCGCAGGCTTCCCGTGTGAAAGGTCGGGAGTTCGAATCCGAGCTGAATGAAACCAATGACTTATCGCGGGTTGCTTGCTACCTCGCCCGCTAGGGTGTAAAACTAAAACACACACCAATGGATCTGCTGTTAACTATAACTTATAAGTTACAACTCATTCGCACCTGGCGTTCTGGTGCGACATCAGTTTTAAAGATGCATAGTCCGATGGCGTTTGAATTTTTGCCTTATTTTTTTTAGATAAATATATCAACCTGATCATTATGACCTACTAATCATTAGTCTGAAGTAATTTTGATGAAAACATGGTAATTTCAGAGCAATTTGAGTTGAAAGAATCCAAAATCATTTCGACAAGCTTACCAAAAGTCCTGTACCTATGACACAGATTACTATCTCGCGACGGTCACATAATGTGAATTGACTTGGTAATGTGTACGTCTTCGAACCTGAGTAATGCCATATATGGTATTGGGAATGAGGTCAAGACAAATCACGTCATGAGATTGACCTAATTCGTTTGTGGGCTCCCTGCCTAACAGCTTCCTCAAAGTAAGTGTCCAATGGGATGAGGTAGTAGATTCACAAATTATTCTGTATATGCTGTCCCAAATTACTAGTTAATACACCAATATCTAAGTTGGGCATAATGAATCAAATGTAGATAAGTATTTTCCTTTTGAAAAATATATATTTCATCGGACCATGCAACGTTAAATGGCGGTGTTAGTGATTTCTGACACTGGTTGAGAGAGGGGCGGGGCAGTGTCACACGCGCTAAGCAACGGGCCACAGGGTGCTGACAGCCGGGTGGACAGGAATCACTGCGAAACACAGCCATCGACACCTGACGAATAACCTATGACTTGCAGTGATACCGACAGTGAATGAGTGTCCATTCACGTAGGTGAATAGCAACATTGAACAGCTTTTTAGTGTTGGATTTTTACTATTCATGTTTTTGGTGGTGGTGTGGGTGATGATTGTAATGGTGACGATGTATTTATCTGTTAGAAAACTGGTTTTATAGCTGGTTGGTTGGTAGATAAATGATTCACGCCTTACTCGCAGTACACGGGTGAATACCAGCCCTATATAAAAGCTGTCGAAAAGGTGGGGAAATGAAATGAGAGCCTAAATCCACAATCTAAAAAGCAGTACTTATTCTTTATATATTTCTTAATATTTCCCCGCTACCTTTGAGTTGAAAAATATAATAAAACATATAGTTTAATAGAATTTAAAGGTGAAATTGACAGTATTCTATGGCCACCATCTTGTCCTTTTGCATTCTCTCCCATTTCACCAACTCTGTGCCAATATAAGTACCCATTTGATACTGGAGGCAGGCATTGTACTTCCTGTTCCATACTAAAGCTATTTTTGCCCTTATTTACACTATGTTGTCATTCACCCGTGTACTTCAAGTACAGGGTGAATCTTTTATCTAGTTGGTTGGTTGTTGGAGCGTTTACATTTTGGCAACATCTAAGGTCAAATAAGGACGGGTTCTGACGTGTGGCAGTGCATACTTATGCCATGGTGACTTTATAGTGAGAAATCAGGCCGCTGGCACCATGATCCAATATCCCACTCAGTCAGATTATACTGACACTGACCCAACCAGTCAGGTCATATCAGGACGGGTATCGACCTGTGACAGTGCACATGCAGGGTGACTTTATAGTGCTGCCCTACTGGGAAATCAGGCCACTGGCATCATGATCCAATATCCCACTCAGTCACATTATCCTGGCACTGAACCAACCAGTCCGTGCCCTTTCCTATTAATGTCAATCGCCTTGCTAGGAAGCATCAAGTGTCAATTATTAAGTCGTTGGTTTGACTCGACCAAGGTTCGAACCCGTGGGTTCGAATCCCACCATCTAACAAAACGGGAGTGTGACGCTCAACTCATTCGGCCATCCCTTCTGGTCGACGAATAGCCGTGACTGGTACTGACAGTGAGTGAGCATACGACATTTAGTAGGTGGACAGCAAAACCATTGAACAGCTTTTTAGTGTTTGATTTTTACTGTCAATGTTGTTGATGGTGGTGTGGGTGATGATAGCAATGGTGACGGTGCGTGGTATTTCTTTGTTGGGAAACGGGTTTTATAGCTGTCGGTGGATTTCACACTGCATACTAACTGAAAATGCACAATGGCGACGCAGTGTGGATCCCACAGCGACGTAGCCTGTGATGGGCTGTTGTGTAGGATGAAAGGGGGGCGAGGGGGGAGGGAATAGGGATGGCAGAGGGATGGGAGGGGAGATGACGTGAGGGGAGGGGACGTGAAGGGAGGGGAGTGGACGGGAGGGGATGTGAGAGAGGAGGGGAGGGGACGGGAGGGTGAGGGGTGGGAGGATGAGGGGGTGTGATCGGGGAGGGGGGAGGGGGCGGGGGGAGTGGAGGGGAGGGAGAGGGGGCGGGAGAGGAGGGGGCGGTGGGAGAGGGGGGGGGGGAGAGAGCGAAGGGGGAGGGGAGTGGGGGGGGGGGAGTTGGGTAGGGATGAGGATGGGGGTCAGAGTTAAAAGCCTTCCATCACGATAAGAGCACAATCGCCATATATGCGTACACGTCACATATCTTGTAACAACGTCTGCCCCGCTAATTGTCGTCTGCTCTCCGTATCTATGACAGCTATGTGATGACAGCATACGACATTTTGTCCCAATACGCAAATGATTTGATCCCTTTCTTTCTTTTTTTTCTTATCAACAAAACAAAAGAAAGAAAATTGATAATGTTCAGTGGAAATTTTCTGAAACTTCAGTTGAATTTCTCTTGACAGCAGACGACATTTGGCAGCTGTTCACAGCGAACGAAAAAGTTATTGTCGAACGCCCACCGATTGATTAGACCGTAGATACGGGCTGTCAGATGGATGCGCGGCCCCATTGCTCGCTCATCCGTGACGTCAACGCGGATCCACACACACTGTCGATGTCGTCTGCTCTGACTCTTGTCTTAGTGAAAGATGTTTGTTGTTGTTTTACGTCCTAGCAACATCTAAGGTCATATCAGGATGGGTACCGACCTGTGACAGTGCACACTCATGGCAACTTTATAGTGCTGCCCCACTGGAATACCAGGCTGCCAGTACCATGACCTGATATCCCACTCAGTCACAGTATCCTGACACTGAGCCAACCAGTCCTTGTCCTATCCTAATAATGCTGAGCGCCTGGCTAGGAAGCAACAAGTATCAATGTTTAAGTCTTTGGTTTGACTCAACCAGGGTTCGAACCCACGACCCCACGATCTACCAACACGGGAGACGGACGCTCTAACTCATTCGGTCATCCCGTCTGGTCCTTAGTGAAAGATTCGAGGAGGTTAGTTGGTTGTTGGAGTTTTACATCCTAGCAACATCTAAGGTGATATCGGGACGCGTACCGACTTGTTGGATGGTTGGTGGCTTGGTTGTTGGAGTTTTACGTCCTGGCAACATCTAACTTCATATCAGGACGGGTACCGATTTGTTGGTTTGTTGGTAGGTTGTTGGAGTTTTACATCCTGGCAATATCTAAGGTCATATCAGGACTGGTACCGACTTGTGACAGTGTGTACTCATGACAACTTTATAATGGTGCCCCACTGGGAAATCAGGCTACCGGCACCATGCCCTGAAATCTTACTCAGTCACATTATCCTGACACTGAGCTAACCAGTCCATGCCATATCCTATTAATGCTGAGTGCCTGGCTAGGAAGCGACAACTACCAATTTGATAAGTTTGACTCGACCGGGAACCAAACTTATGATCTCCCACACGCGAGGTCCACACTCTACAGATTCGGCCACTGTTTCATGTGCTACCCAAGGGAGGAAACAAAATTGGTGTAGCTCACCATTTTCCGATTGACTGACTGATTGATTGGGGCTTTGCGTCCTAGCAACACGTGATGTTATATAAAGAAAAACATCAGGTGGAATTCACGTCAGAGCAGACGACATTTACTTGCTGTATTTCGCGCCGAAAATCCGCTAGTGACGGCAGCGCCACCTATGATCCGCTAACCCCTCCACTTCCTGTCTCTGTCTCTCTGTCTCTCTCTCTCAATCTCTTCGATATTGCGCGCGCATTCGCACCCCCCCCCTCCCACACACACACAACACACACACACATCGGCGATGTGTACTTCGACTTCGACCTTGACCTTACGCTGAGCGCTAAAGCAGCAGACGACATCTCTGTTCTGATCTACATAAAAGCGTCTGACAAACGATGCTTGCTTACAACTTTACAAGAGTTGATAAGTGAATTAAATACACCCACACCGTTGTAGTTATGCAGCCTTGTATTGAATATACCTGATCGGTATATTATATATATATATATATATATATATATATATATATATATATATATATATATGTGTGTAATGTATAATGTATTATGCGAGTATAAAGATACGTAAGGGAATAGTACTTATTATTATTATTGTTATCCTCCGTACGGTACAACGCTTTACCGGTGGCGCTATCTCGCCCACCTCATCTCCCCCGAAAGTTGATCAGTGGCAGCCTTTTATTGCATATACCTGATCGGTATATAATATAATATATGTATATAATATATATATCCATATCACGTATTTACTTATATATCTATATTGACATAATGTATTTGTATAGCCAATATATATATATATATATATATATATACATATATATATATATATATATACATATAATGCAGTTTGCTTAGCCAATATATACATAGGTCCTATCAGGATGGGTACCGACTTGTGACAGTGCGCACTCATGGTGACTATATAGTGCTGCCCCATTGGGAGACCAGGCCGCCAGCACCATGACTTGATATGACTCCCGGTGATTACACGTCGAACTGCAGTAGTTAGTCCCCGCGTACTCGTTGACTACATCTTAACGGCACACAACCCGACACCACTGGATCGCGCATATACCCAACACCCCCCGCCCCCATCCCCACCCCCCAACCTGAACCGGCGCAATTTCACCTGGTGCGTGGTGGTTTAGTTCCTCCGGCAGCCGATAGGTCGCTCAGTGGTTAGTTCCACGCAGAGAGAGCTTTCTCAAAGGGGAGTAACCGTCGTCCCCCCCCCCCCCTTCTCCTACCCTCCTCTCCTCCCCTCCCCTCCCCTCATAACTGGAAGCTCTCCCTCCTCCATTTCCCTCGCCCCACCCCTCCCGTCCTCTCCTCTCCCGTCCTCTCCTCTCCTCTCCTCTCCTCTCCTCTCCTCTCCTCTCCCCTCCCATTCTCTCCCCTCCCATCCCTCCCCTCCCCCCTCCTCTGCCCCCTCCCCCTTCCCCTCCCCATTCCCCTCCCTCCCTCCCCCCTCCCCCCTCCCCCCCCTCCCCTCCCCTCTCCCTCCCCTCCCCTCCCCTCCCCTCCCATCTCCGCGGTCCTTAACCCTCTCTTCGCTCCCTCCGCACCCCCTCCCCCTCCCACCACCCTCCCCCTTCCCCCTCCCTCGCAGCGAAGGGCGGTTCCTCCGGGATGCCACCACGGCCTCCAGTTAGTAGCGAGCCGGTGCTCCTGCCCTGTGCACGTACATCCGCCCCGACCGACTTACCTGGCCTACCGGAGTAAACCTTCCGCAATCCACTCGCCCAGCATGCCTCGCGCTGGCTCCGGGAGCAGGAGGAGCAGCTAGGATGCCCATCTCAGACGGGGAACCATGGAGCACCAAGAGTGGTAGTAAGTAATGTAGTTCTAGTACTTACCCCCTCCACCTGGACTGTACTATACCCCCCCCCCCCCCCACACCACACACCCATCCACACACACACACACACACTCTACCAACCTAGTGACATCTCCCTACCAACCCCCACCTTCAACCCTCACTAGATCCGTGGGATCGTGGGTTCGAACCCTGGTCGAGTCAAACCAATGACTTAAAAAGTGATACTTGTCGCTTCCGAGCCATATGCTCAGCATTATTAGGACAGGGCAAGGACTGGTTGGCTCAGTGTCAGGATAATGTGACTGAGACTCAGTCTGAGTGGGATATCAGGTCATGGTGCTGGCAGCCAGATCTCCCAGTGAGGCAGCACTATAAAGTCGCCATGAGCGTGCACTGTCATAACTCAGTACCCGTCCTCATATGATCCTCCCATCTACTATGAACAAGTCCCACCCCGACCAGACACATTCACACTCTCATACACACTCTCCTCCCGTCTACTATGAACAACTTACACCCTGACCAGACACATTCACACTATCATACACACTCTCCTACCGTCTACTATGAACAAGTTCCACTCCGACCAGACACATTCACACTCTCGTACACACGCTCTCCTCCCGTCTACTATGAACAAGTTCCACCCCAACCAGACACATTCACACTCTCGTACACTCTCCTCCCGTCTAGTATGAACAAGTTCCACTCCGACCAGACACATTCACACTCTCGTACACACGCTCTCCTCCCGTCTACTATGAACAAGTTCCACCCTGACCAGACACATTCACGCTATCGTACACTCTCCTCCCATCTACTAGTACTACGAACAAGTATGCTTACTACTACTATACAGTATATCACAATCTTTGCTACTAGTACTACGAACAACTTCAACAAGTATGCTTACTACTATACAGTATATCACAATCTTTGCTACTAGTACTACGAACAACTTCAACAAGTATGCTTACTACTATACAGTATATCACAATCTTTGCTACTAGTACTACGAACAACTTCAACAAGTATGCTTACTACTATACAGTATATCACAATCTTTGCTACTAGTACTACGAACAACTTCAACAAGTATGCTTACTATTATGCAGTATATCACAATCTTTGCTACTAGTACTAACGCTACCAACCATTCTGCACGTAGTATTATGTTTGGCGCAATCTTTGCTACTGGTATTTGTACTAACGTTACTAATCATTCTGGTCGTAGTACTAGTACTAGCTAGTATATATCTTTTGAGCACTCGATTACATCACACATTTGGGGGGGTGGGGGGTGTAAGGCGGAGGGTGATGTGTGAATGGGCGGTGGGGGGGGGGGGGAGAATGTTAAGGGTGGGGGTTAGGGGTGGATGTGTAAAGGGCGGCTATGGGGGATGTGTAATGGGCGGGGAGGGATTGTGTAATGTCGGGGGAAGGACTGTAATGCGGGGGAGGGATGTGTAATGGGCGGAGGGAGGGATGTGTGATGGGCGGGAGAGAGAGATGTGTAAGGTGTGGGGGTTTGGGGTTGTGGGGGGGTGGGGGGGTGTGTGGGGGGTAGGGGAGGATGTGTAAAGGGCGGGGTAGGGAGGGATGTGTAAAAATGGTGGCCCTTTATATGTTGTAAAGGGCGGGGTAGGGGAGGGGATGTGTAAATGCGGGGGTAGTGAGGGATGTGTAAGGGCGGGGTAGGGAGGGATGTGTAATGGGGGGGTAGGGGTGGGTGTGTAAAGGGCGGGGAAGGGGAGGGATGTGTAATGGCGGTGGTATGGGGGGATTGTGAAAAGGGAGGAAGGGGAGGATGTGTAATGGGTGGGGTAGGGAGGGATGTGTAATGGGGGGGAGTTGTGGTAATGGTGGGTGTAGGGGAGGTGTGTGGCAAGGGAGGGATGTGTAAAGGCGGTGGTGGGGGGGATGTTGTAATGGGTGGGGGTAGGGGAGGGATGTGGAAAGGGCTGGGGGGATGTGTAAAGGGCGGGGATAGGGGAGGGATGTGCAAAGGGCAGAGGGAGAGAGGTGTAAATGGCGGAGTAGGGGAGGGATGTGTAATGGTGGGGGGAGAGTGTGTAAAGGGTGGGGGTCGGGGAGAGATGTGTAAAAGGGGAGGAAGGGGAGGGATGTGTAATGGGTGGGGGAAGGGGAGAGATCTGGCAGCTTTGTGGATGGATGGGTAGGAACAGGTGTGTGTTGGGTGTGGGGGGGGGGGGGGGGATAGACGGCGGCAGCGGCGGCGACCGGCGAAGCGTGCTGGGGGGGGGGGGGGTGTTACTGCCCACCCCTTCCTCCAGGGGGCGCGGCGAGCAAGTCTTAACAGTCGTCCGTCTCACACTGGCGGCTTCCCCCCACAACGAGGCTACTAACTGTGGCGCGCTCAGAACGAGGCTGGCTGCCTGGCTGGCACTCCAGCAGTAGTCAGTAGTCAGTCGTACCTGGAGCGTGGCGCACACGTAGGAGCAGCCAGGAGAGGAGGAGCGCGCCCACCTCCCACACACTCACGTACACACGCTGTGACGTCACACTACTACGGGAGGGAGAACCAGTGTGGAGCCCAGAAAGAGAGAGAGAAAGAGAGAGAGAGGAGGAGAGGAGAGGAGAGAGTTTCAGATGCCATGGTAGATACAGACATCCTTACATGTTACATTTACAAACAACGCCTCTTCAGCCGACCGCGCTTAAATGGATTTATACATATTCATGTTGGATTTGTTGTGCTGTTTGTTCCCTAGGACGTCTCCAGCAGTCCATGCACGACGGATAACCTTCCGTGGCACACAGTGACTATTCTCGTTGCTGCGTGCCTCTCCCACACACCACCTATCTCAGTATCTGAGCGGTGTCCGTCCCTCCTGTCTGATATACGCGCAGACAACACGGGGTAAGCGCGTGGTCCGTGTCTTACTTTAAGTTAAATGCTGAAATAGCGCCGCATCCTTACCCCCCCCCCCCCCCCTCAAGACAGTTGCTGAACACACTCCACCTTCTGGATTGTACAATACTCCTCGTGTAGTGCTTAAAGCTACGCGGACTACAGGGTAGGTCACTGCACATTACGGTTATTATACTTGATTAATAATAATATAGCCTTATAATAAAATATAGGTGTTATTTTTGTTAAAATATATAGCCTTATAGTTTATAATGAAATATAGGTGTTATTTTTGTTAAAATATAGCCTTATAAAAAAGAATATAATAAAATATCGGTGTTATTTATTATTCTTTTAATATAGCCTATGCAGTATGCTTTAAGTCATTTAACCTATAACTTTATAAGTTATATATTTATACTTATTAGTATTACCATCTCACTAGATGTACATACTACTACTAGTACTAGGGCCTAGGCTACGGTATTAGTTATATGATAGGAGGTTATACTCTCCAAAAAATATATACTAACTACTTAAATAAATGCTGGTGGATGTCCCGGTGTCATGGTATACAACCCCTGCCTGATCGCAGCCCCTGTCGTGGCTTCTGCGCATGCGCAGAGGTTGTAAACAAGCTCAGCTCGGCTGCAGAACGACTACACACTGCCAGTGTCTATTAAAGATTAATAGAAATGCACAACCCTAACCATATAAATTTAATATAATCTGTTCGTTGGATATGTTTTCTATATATGTTCCAGGGGGTTTGTTTCTAGGTGGTGTAAGTTTCATAGATATTTCACTTTTTCTGTATGAAGATTGCACTGACACTCAGAATATCCCAACTTTCACTATTATCTCTGTTTTTAATACTTTCAGCATAAATTGCTCTTAGGTTACATTAAATACTTCAGATCTTCCTCTTCAATCGCGCATTAAGATATTTTTAATCGATCCACTGAAAGTTTTTAAATTTATTTTACAAAAATAAATGCTTAGTCAACTGTCTTCACGGCAGGGGCTGCGATCGGGCAGGGGTTTTATACCATGACACCGGATCATCGGCGGATGCCAACCCCGAACCGGAACCCGGGCATACACCATAAGCCTAAGCCAAGGCATAACATTCCGCACAGCTGTCCAGCGTTGAAGACAAGCGCCCTTACGGGACCTTCGCGCTATGCTATGGCCAGAATAAATACTATATTAAAACAATTAAATTCATTGATGTCAACAAAACTGTAATCCCTCAACTTACAATTTTTATTTCACATATGTTTACTGTAGGGACTAGGGTAGGGTAGGGTAGGGTAGGTCACTACAAGTATAATCGGATAACGTGGCAACTAGCGGACATGGCACAGACAGAAAACATATTCAATGAAAAGATTATATTAAATTTATACTGCGTGTAGCGGAAAACTTAATCAATGACAATGCATTGTCAATGGGAATGGCCGTGAGCAATCTTCATACAGTAAAAGTGAAATATCTCTAAAGCTACACGACCTAGAAACAAACCGCTTGGCACACATATAGAAAACATATTCAACGAGAAGATTATGTAAAATTTATATGGTTAGGGTTCGGCATTTCTATTAATTTTGAATAGAATAGACGTTTTGCACTGCACATTCCCTTCTGGATCTGCGGCCGTCCCCCCCCCCCCACCCCCCACCCGCTCCCATTTGACCTAATTTGTGCCATCGCCGTACAGATAAAATATCAGCTATTCATGCGGCGCGCCTCAGTATGCCCTTCTAAGTTCTATGTAATGTGGAAATGCTTATTAAGCTACTATTAACTTAGTGCACCACGAAAGTCACTAGTGGTGAATACAGGGCAACTAGCTTTGGTGGTGCACTTAATATTAGCTTAATAAAGTTAAATAAGCATTTTCACATTACATAGTCATTTTCTCTGTGGTGGAGTGTCTGACTTTTTTCTAGGTCAGGCTCCTAATCTGAGGGTCAGCGGTTCGATTCCCCGTGCCCCCAGCTCTGCCAATTTGGATTTCCACCGCTGTGTTTAACTTACAGCGTCACCAAAGGCCGGTTGCTCTCATAGTCATACCATAACCATGTCTATGTGGTGTGGGAGGTTAAAAATCCTTTGGGTCGGTAAAAGTGTAGGCTCGGGCTTTCTATCGACCAGCAGTGGAATGAGGAAGACCAGTTGTCTATGACTGAAATTTCCCCTGCTTAAACAACTAATGGACAACAACAAAATAGTCATAGAAGGGCACACTGAGGCAATTTAAGAGTTTGTTATTGTAGAAGCTTATGCCATGGAGACTCCAGGAGAATTTGGCATGCTCCAATGCTTACGAAAATTTACCGATATTTATCTTCTGTGTTTGCACATCATAATCGAATATCTAATTAGCAATTTAGAATAATAGTTATTTCAAACTAAAGTTCAGTAGCTTACAACAATTAACCCAATATATTTATGAGGAAAAAAAACATCGGACCATGCAACTTTACTTCGGTAGGCAGTAGTTAACTAATTTCAAATGTGCAGCCTACCAAAGCACCACCACCAGCTGTAAGTAAATAAATACCCAAGCCGTGTATGGGTAATGTTAATTATCGCTCAAATTATATAAGATGGCCACAATATACATATAATATTATATAGATAAAGGGTTCACCTCCAACTCTTAGACTTAGGGCTTCTGCAGCAGTATTATGAGCATAACTTACATCGTTCAACATAGTAGCTTGTCCGGGACAAGTCAAGTGATAATCACACCATACTTATCTGCTGGACAAGGCCAAGGGGAAAACATTGCTTGGTTTCTATCACTGACTTATATCATAATAAATTAGCCATTATACTTTAATAGTATAACTAAGCATAACTTTTCCTATGCTAAGTTATGAGACAAATGAATGCGTCATGATATGTGTATTTAGCCCAAATATTCAATTGCTTCATTGATCACTTCCATATTTAACGTTGCATAGTACTTTGGTGTTTGGTTTTTTAAACTTTAGGATCTGGTATATATTATATACATTATATGCATTAAATACATTACCTATGTTTGGTATGCAGGTATTGCAACACCTCAGGGAGTTTGACGCCCCTGCCCTGCAGAGTTGTAAACCACTGCCTTGTGGTACAGGTTCTTGACAGAACCGAAGGCTAAGGGAGCAAACCCTGAACAGAAAACCATGTCACTGTGGCAGCATTAAGGGCGGTTGATGTATGGAACTCCCAATATCTCCCGACCAGCCACTGCAGGGACAAATAGCTTTCTGCCTGTCTTGACATGTTCTTGCCGGTGTGAAACCTCTATTTGCTCCCCGAGAGAGTGCCGCTGGTAACTTGCAAAAGCCAGCAGCACTTCCAACACTTTTGCAGGCAGCTATCATGAAATGTTGGAGAGCGGTGGTCAAGTAATGAAAGCAGTCTTTGTCGCATCGCGACTGACAGCATGATGAGTCCGGTGGTTTTGAGTTTCTATCATTTTTCTGAGATAAATATATTAAATTGATTGTCATTATTTACCCCACTTTAGATTGAAGTAACTTTTATTTTAAATGATTGCGTTTTGAGATATTTCAATTGCAAACATGCAACATTAGTTTCGACAAGCATGCCAACACTATAGGCTTCTGCAATAACAGGTTCTATCAAATTCACCCAGTGTTCCCTTCTATGTGGTGACAAATGTTTAATATCCACACCAGTATCTAAGTCAGATATGTAGAATCAATTCTAAGTAATTGTTTTGGTTTTGGAAAGTTGATGCTTCATCGGACTATGCAGCTTTACGGTACACATGATAACACACCGGCGGACCGTAACAGATTTTTTATTAAAGGGGGTGAAATGATTATGCGTTGTTGTATATATAGGCGTTGACACCCACCCTACCCTGTGCCAGGGGGGCACCAACTGTCCGAGGGGTGGGATGTGGTTTCACAACAGTTTAGCCCCCAACGTACGAACCCAGGGTCATCGGCATAACTCTCCTTCACGCGCACCATTCTCCTCCTCCCCCACACATACACATCCTTCCATCAGTCATTGACGCGCCACCTGTCGGCTCGACTGTTTTTTTGTATTTGGGGAGTTTTCAGTCGCATTGGTGCGCTGAAGGCTGCAAATATGCAGCACTGAATGGGCACCGCTGTAAGCGGTTTGGTGTAGCCAGTCCTGAAGCGGTTGACGGCGACTTGTGTAGAAGCAGGAAGGCCGACTGGATGGGGGGTGTTCGTTCTGACCAGGGTGTACCAGAGCCAGCTTATTGAATAAGGGTTCCGTATTTGTTCCTTCTGTGTGGCATGTTCCCAGATTTTGGTGGTGGCTCGAGAAGCGGCAGCGGTCAGTTTGGTGAGGGATGGCTGTCTGCTCGGTTGGCACCGGCTAGAGCGGCACAGTCGGCGTGGTCATTACCATAGAGTCCTGCTCACTGCTTCCATTACGTATCGCACCCCCCCAAACACATACTGCAGTGGCCACAATCACAATGTGATAAATTTGGAAGTTCTTGGCGTCCACACACACCCCAACATCCTTCCTCCAGGCATTTAACCGGCCACCTATCGGCAAATCTACAAACTAAACTACTTCCATAACTTATTGCAACACCCTCCGCCCCCAACACTAATAATGCAATGGGCACAGTGTGATGAATTAGGATTTTTCTTATTGTTGTGTGTGTTTTGGGTTTGTTTTTTTGGTTTTGTGTTTTTTGTTTTTTTTTTTTTGGTTTTGTTTTGGTGTGGTGTTTTGGGTTGTTGTGTTTGGTGGTTTGTTTTGTGTTTGTTGGTGTTGTGTGTTGTTGTTGTGTTTGTTTGGTTTGGTTTGTTTGGTTTGTGGTGGTTTATGGCGTTCACCCTTTTCACTGATGAACGTTTCAGCCATGTTCTTCCTGCTCGGCCACATCCTTCCTCCAATCACCGACCCGCCATCTGTCAGCAAAACTGCCTCCATAATGTGTCGCAACGGACACCCCCCCCCCCCCCCCCCACACACACACACTAGTGATAATGCAGTAGGCGCAGTGTGATACAATTTGGATTTTTTTTCTTATGGCGCAAACCCCAACCACAGTCCCCGCAATCCGTTGACCGCTGGTCAAGACAAGTCAGCAACCAGCAGTTGCAGCCACCCCCCACCCCCTCACACATTAAAGGGAGCAGCCTAGTTATGTAACACCACTTATGACGTAACAGCTGCTCGGCGGCCATGCCGGCTTTTGACAGCGCTGTCTGTTTAGATTATTGTGTGGATATCATAACCGCCTCTTGTTACTTAAATTGTGTCTGGTCGTGATAGTGCGCCGGGCATGGTGTAGTAAATAGTCCGAACTACACTGGTCCCGCAGACATCTGCTTCTGACAAGGCTATGTCATAGTCGGGGCGGGTGGGGGTGGCGGGTTATCTCTGCCATCTGGCCTAGCCCTAGTATTATTTGTTATTCAATAACAAATATATCAATAACTTATTGATATATTATATATATATGTCAGGTAGAACATAACGGTCAATATCATGTATTCGTCTGAGAATTTTTTTTTTAATGTCAGAAATGCAAAACAATCGGACTATGCGGCTTTAATATTATAATTAATAACACTGCAGCATTTCTTATGCTGCGTGCTGACAATTCTTTGGTCAGCCCATGTGATTTAGGCGTATATGTATTTAGTCTCCTAACAAGTATAGAGGGAGTGCACGTGACGTCAGCGGTCGGCGGCCAGTCATCTTGGATTACGAGCACCCTCCCTAGCCATGTTGTGAATACAGATGCAGAAAAACAGAGTTTTCTTGTGTTCTGGGAGGTTCTGGCCAGTTTACATAAACTGTGTTTACTTACAAAACTTTAGAAACAACTTCTGAGGCCAAACTGCTTAAAACAGTGACAAATATACCAACAAATCAGTAAATAAGCACAGTGTAGGCAGTTGCCAGCCTTCTGTATGTCATCCAATATGGCCACCGAAAGTAGCCTCGTGACGTCATTACACCCCCTCTATGGAAGTAAATCCTTGGATTCTAATTCGATGAGGTTGTTGGTTGTTGTTGTTTTACATCCTAGCAACATCTAAAGGTCATATCAGGATAAGTACCGACTTGTGACAGTACGCACTCATGGCGATTTTATAGTGCTGCACCACTGGGAAATCAGGCCGTCTGCACCATGACCCGATATCCCACACATTATCCTGACACCGACCTAACCAGTCCTTGCGCTATCCTAATAATGCTGAGCACCAGGCTAGGAAGTGACAAGTATCAATTTTTAAGTCATTGGTTTGACTCGACCGGGAACCAAACTCGTGAACTCCTGATCTTCCGCGCCCGGTTATTCTGAGAGTATGCTTCGTTAAGTGAGTCTCTCCTAATGCTGCATACATATATAATTCATGAATATTAATTAAATACTCTGTTATTCCTGGATATGACTAGTGGAGCTGTCACCTGGTCACCGCACACCTTATGACCGTATCCTGATTGCATATGGCATTGGGAGGGGGAGACGATGTGATATCAAATAAACGAAGCGTATATTATGTGTGGTCTACTCTAATGTATGGGGCAGAGACATGGACAATCTCTAAGAAAATGTACAAACGTTTAGCAGCATTTGAGATGTGGACTTATCGAAGGATGATGAAAATATCATGGACAAAGAAGATCACCAACAAAGAAGTTATCAGAAAAATTAAAAATAAGAAAAGCTTGTTTGCCACTATACAGACAAAGAAACTTATTTATTTTGGCCACATCATTCGTCAGAGTTCAATATACCGTACATTGTTGGAAGGGAAGGTGAATGGCAGCAGAGGGAGAGGGAGACCAAGAACATCATGGTTTACAAATATTTCACAGTGGACAGACTTGAATTATTCACAGTCTATCAGAACAGCACAACATCGGGACAAGTGGAGAACCATTGCAGCCAACCCTCGACTAGAGGACGGAACTATTGATTGATTGATATATTTACAGTAAAACCTCTCTAACCGACCACACACCTATATCGATAGATTTATTTCGGTCCCAACAAAACCATTGTGACCATATTCTAGCTCCGTAAATGGACCACTTAAAGTCGGTCCCAACGTCTGTGCGGGTTTACTGTAATTATATTTGCTTAGTTTATTTGATATCACCTCGTCTCCCCCTCCCATTTTTATATGCAGTAAAACCTCTAAATCGACCGACCAGGAACTTTAAATGGTCCTTTTAGGGAGGTGAACAGCATATATGAGACTGTCTCAAAAGGTGCTAAGCAATATGGGACAACTTTGTCCATTGTAACGATCAACATAATATCTGCTTATGCATTTTACTCAGGATAAACTGATTTCTTTTTTACATGGTGTTTCATAATCCCAATAGAATACATATTGATTTGAAGCAAATGTCCTTGTGTTTTCAGTGTAACTGTTTCTGTGCTTTTTTTGTGTCAATTGTTACAATGGACGTTTTGAGACAGGCTCATATATATATATACATATGTACATATATATCAATAAAAACCTTCCTACTTATATATTTCCTTATACTTTTCATATTCATGTTCAGATTAGATGAAAGAAATAAGGGAAATAAAATAAACTGTGTGCAACTTTGGTCCTTTTAATTATGAAGTGTTTTTGTACACAAAAAAAAACATTTTACCGTCAGCCATGACATAGGACATGGTAGAATCCTTATTAACATCTTGTATTGCATTGATATATCAAACAAAACAGTTCCCAAATCAAAAAGGAAGTATTTATTAACATGTATAACATTACAAATTTCCATCACAGATGTAACCAGTGGTGTCTGGATGCCACCGAAATATTGTACACTAATTATTCAGTGAATAAAGCATGGCTGGGAATTACTTTTTTTGATCAATATAAGCACTACATATTTCTGTATATTGTGCCATGATTAATATGCTTCTAAGTATGAAATTATTTAATTCTGCTTAGATTGTTATTAAGCAGACTGTGTGGTGTCCTAAACATGTGATACACATGTTATACTGCCATTTGACATATCTTAATCATGGACTACACCTTTATTTTCTATCTCATCAATTTATATTTTACATATATGTAAAGGGAGATTTCCAGCTTTCATTTGCAACCAAAATATGGGGAAAAAATTCAAATATTACATTTTAACTCTCCATGTGACACTTCTGGCCAATTTTCAGCAGAGTGACCCATATACACATACATATACACATACACACATTTGTGTTGTAATGGCCGCCAGGAATGCCATAGTTGCTGACATTGCGGGACTTCCCCCATGCCAAATAACTGCATTATATTTATAGTAGTCAAGGCCAAGAGCGTGGGAGAAGAGCGTAAGTCCGATAAGTTGAATAACATGTTTTCCGCTACCTCGTTATTTACAGTGTATGGTACCACGTACCGACTGACTCAGGAGCTGTTTGTGCTGTGGACATTAGTCACCAACATAGAACTGTGTGGTTTCCTGGTAAGGCAGGCAAGGAGCCTCTATGGAACCGGGAACGAGGTACTCACTCATCTCACCCACCGGGCGGGATGGCTAAATCAGTAGAGCGCAGACTTCCCTTGTGGAAGGTCCGGAGTTCGTTGGCAAATCGGGTCATGGTGCTGGCGGTGTGGTCTCTCGCTATAAAATCGCCATGAGTGCGTACCGTCACAAGTCGGTACCTGTCCTGATATGACCTTATATGTTGGAAGGATGTAAAACCCCAAACAACTCACTCATTCAACTGTGGTGGAGTGGTTAGAGTGTCTGACTTTTTTCTAGGTCAGACTCCTAATTTGAGGGTCGGCGGTTCGATTCCCCGTGCCCCCAGCTCTGCCAATTTGGATTTCCACCGCTGTGTATAACTTACAGTGTCATCAAAGGCCGGTTGCTCTCATACCATGTCTATGTGGTGTGGGAGGTTAAAAATCCCTTGGGTCGGTAAAAGTGTAGGCTCGGGCTTTCTATCGACCAGCAGTGGAATGAGGAAGACCAGTCGTCTATGACTGAAATTTCCACTGCTTAAACAACTAATGGACCAAAAAAAAATATAAAAAATCACTCACTCATTCACTCATTAAATTCACTCACTCGGTTTAGTCAAGAGCACCCACATACTTGCGTAGGACAAGGAATGGTTAGCACAGTATCACTATCAGGATAATGTGACTGAGTGGAATGTTGGGTCATGGTGCCAGTGGCCTGGTCTCTAAGTGTGGCAGCACTGTAAAGTCGCCATGAGCGTGCACCGTCACAAGTCGGTACCCTTCCTAATATTACCAGGACGTAAAACTGAAATAACCAACCACCAATTATTAGAAATGTCAGATCAATTCAAAGTTGCATACTCCAATGGTTTTGAGTTTCTTCTATTATCTGAGATAAATATATGAGGTTGATCGTTATAATCTACCTTCCATGAACTATAATTTAATATGGCTAACTTTGGAGATTTTGAGGTGCAAACATAGACAATTATTGTTCGCACGCTTGGCAAAACTCCATAGGGTTCAACTGTAATAGGGTCAAATAAATGTACTTAGTACTCCCTTATAATAGTTATATATAGCAGTATCTAAGTTGAATATGTAGGTTCAAATCAAGATCAGTCTTTTGCTTGTGAAAATTTGAATTTTTATCGAACTAGGCAACTTTATTGACTTGTAGCCCTACGAATCTTGTTACTTTAGTATAAGTAAAGCTTGTTTTAGTTAACGATGCCTCTAGATCACATTGGCGTTTATCATTGGATGTCAAACATATAGAGGGGGTGTAATGACGTCATGAGGCAACTTTCTGTGGCCATATTGGATGACCTACAGAAGGCTTGCAACTGCCTACACTGTGCTTATTTTCTGATTTGTTGGTTTATTTGTCACTGTTTTGAGCAGTTTGGCCTCAAAAGTTGTTGCTAAAGTGTTGTAAAGTGTAAGTAAACACATTGGATGTAAACTGCCCAGAACACAAGAAAACTCTGTTTTACTGCATCTGGATGCATTCACAACATGGGTAGGGATGGTGCTCATAATCCAAGATGGCAACCAGCTGACCGCTTATTGCTAAGTAATGACGTCACATGCACTCCCTCTATTGGTCATTCGAACATATTAAACCCACTGTCGCCACATAGGCTACTCCCTCCGATAAAACAGCGAGAGGTCTTTTATATGCACTTTCCTCCCACACAGGGAAGCACATACTTTGATGAACCAGTTGTAGCAATCTTGTTACTGTCCACCTGTGTTTGTTCGGGGCTTTCTTCACGGTTTGTAAATGGCCTTTAATCTATAGCCGTGTTCACACCCACAACTTTAGGGCGAACTAGTGTCGTGTCCACACACGGAGCGGATTAAGGCGGAAGTGGATATCTGCGCATGAGCAAGTCCAGACTAACCAGCGCCATTTTGGGTTCGTCGACGCCGGCACGAGAGAGTGTGGGTTCGACCTAGATATGTAATGACTGAATCGTATTGGTTTGGAACGGTCAAAACTTCTGCTGGGCAGTGAAACCCTAAAAATAAATGCTGAAAAAAATATCTGTGCACCTCTAGCCCCTTCATAGACCAAATTATACTGTACAGTGTGACGTGCTTAATCCGCTTCAAGTAAACCGCTACCGTTCACACAAGCAAGATGGGCCGACCCAAGCTAGTTCGCTTCATTTAAACCACCACGCGAGGCGAACTAGATGAGGCGAACTAGATGAGGCGACTCAGCCCTAATCCGCCTCAACATCGGGTTCACACGGCCAATGTGAGCCGACTTAGATTAGGCGCACTAGATGAGGCGAATTAACGCCGAGGTGTGAACACGGCTTATGTGACGGCTGAGACTGAGTCGTGGTGGTTGTGGGGTGCTTTTTCTCGCCGCTGGTCTCGTGGGTCCGAGACATACACAGGCTGCTGAAGGGGGGGGGGGGGGGTATGGGAGGGGGTCGCCGCTACCGGGCACACGACGACGGGCGGGCCGTGACGTTGATTGAGCACCGGGAGGACCTCCTCCGAGAAGCCGCGAGCTGCTCTTTTAACGGGCTGATGTCACAGCCCCGGGGAACAGACGCAGTGGCCGAATCGGCATAGCGCGGCCCTCGCGTGCGGAAGGTCGGGAGTTCCGTTCCCGGTTCCTGGTCGAGTAAAACCAATGATACAATTGATACTTGTCGCTTTTCTAACCTGGTGATCGGTATTACTAGGATATGACAAGGACTGGTTAGGGCAGTGTCAGGATAATGTGACTATGCTATGTGTGATATCGGGTAGTGTTTTAATTGATTGATTGGACTGGGTGCGGTGGCCGAATCGGTAGAGCACAGGCCACGTGTGCGGAAGATCAGGAGTTCGGTTCCCAGTCGAGTAAAACCAATGACTTAAAAATTGATACTTGTCACTTCCTAGCCTGATGCTTGGCATTATTAGGATAGGTCGCGGGCTGGTTAGCTCGGTGTCAGGATAATGAGACTGAGTGGTATATCGGGTCATGGTGCCGGCGGCCTGATTTCCCCATTGGGAAGCACTATAAAATAGCCATTAGTGCGTAATGTCACAAGTCGGTACATGTCCTGATATGACCTTAGCTGTTGCTAGGACGTAACACAAGAACAAACAATTGATTGGTTGGTGGTGGCGGCGGGCCTAATTTCCCAGTGGGGCAGCGCTATAAAAGTTGCCATGACTGTTGGTTGGTTGTTGGAACCTTATGTCCTGGCAACATCTAAGGTCATATCAGGACGGTGCCATGAATCCACTGTCACAAGTTGGTACCCATTCTGATATGACCGTAGATATCACCAGGACGTGAAACTCCCATCAACCAACCACAGCCTCGGGGACTGGGCGTGGTTGGGGAGGGGGGGGGGGGGGCGAGAGCTGCCCACATTCCTGCTAAACGCCCTGCGCACCACGTGACTGGCGAGAGTGTCACAGTAACGCGCGACGCACTGTGCGGACCCAGCAGGCTTTTACTGACAGTTTTTAGTTCTCATGTTTAAAAAATGTATACACGGCCTGAGTGGTGTCTTTCAGGGTTTTTTTTATATTCTTTTACGGTAGATGAGCTCATGAGTTTACTCTGTAACCCGGTGTCGCAGTTTGAGCGCCCTGCCAGTTTGAGCGCCGTTCTGTTGCTTCTGCGCATGTGTGGATAGAGACAACATTAAAACCACCCTAACTATCACCGTAATTTGTGATTTTTGGTGCTTTGAAAGCAAATTTCTCTTGACTCTATTAAATAGTTCAGATCTTTCTCTACAATTTCACATTCAGCTTTTTTTTTATCAGCCAATTGGAAGTTCTTGAATTTATTTTGCGAAAATAGTTTTTGAGGCCATGATCTGGTAAGGCTAACACTGGCACTGACACTCAGAATATCCCAACTTTCACTATTATCTCTGTTTTTAATACTTTCAGAGTAAATTGCTCTTAGGTTACATTAAATACTTCAGATCTTCCTCTTCAATTGCGCATTAAGATATTTTTAATCGATCCAATGAAAGCTTTTAAATCTATTTTACAAAAAAAAGTATACAACCACTGGCAGGGTGCTCAAACTGCGCCACCGGCTTTGTCTTTTACAAGGGTTGTCATTCACCTCAGTGTCAGGGGTGAATCCAAGAATAACCCAATACCTTCATTCCTAGATAAAGGATTCACCAGGTACTCGCAGTACACGGGTGAATACCAACCCTATATAAAAATGGTCGAAAAGCGGGTTAATGAATTGAGAGCCTAATTTCACAATCTAAGAAGCAACAATTATTCTTTACATATGTCTTATTGATAGCCCGCTACCTTTGAGTTGAAAAATATAATATATCTAGTTTAATGAGATTTAAAAGTGAAATCGATGGCGTTCTGCGGCCGCCATCTTCTTTTTGCATTCTCTCCCATTTCACCAAGTCTGTGCCGATATATAAGTAACCATTTGACACTGGAGGCAGGCATTCTACTTGCTGTTCCATACTAAAGCTATTTTTGCGCGTATTTACACTACATTGTCATTCACCCGTGTACTACAAGTCCTGGGTGAATCTTTTATCTACTTCATTCCCTGTTCACATTGTGTGCAATAAAACAATGATACTTGATTAATACTACTTTCTCACTGTTAAAGTGTTATATAAAAGTAAGTGCCACGTTTTTTTTTTGTTTTTTTTTAAAGTTGCATATTCCGATGATTTTGAGTTTCTCTCAGTTTCTGAGGTTGTTCATTATAATCTACCTTACTTTAGTTTGAAGTAACTTTTATGTTAAATCGCAAACTTTTGATATATTTGAAATCGAAACATGCTAAATTAATTTTGGCAAGCTTGTGCAGTAACAGGTTCTATTGATTGATTCAGTGTCCCTTTATATGTGATGACAAACGTATAGTAATTGCATCAGTATCTAAAGTAGATATGTTGGATCAAATCTAGATAATTGTTTTGGTTTTGAAAATTTGATGTTTTCATCGGACTATGCAGCTTTAACCGGACGGGATGCCCGAATCGGTAGAGCTTGGGCCTTGCGTGTGGAAGGTCGCGAGTTCATTTAACGGTCGTGTCCAACCGATGACGTATCAAATTGATACTTGTCGCTTCCTAGTCTGGCACTCGGCATTAATATGATTATAGGATAGGGATAGGGCAAGGACTGGTTGGCTAGATGACAGGATAATAAGATTAAGTGGGATATTGTGTCATGGTCCCAGTGGCCTGGCCTCTCAGTGGGGTAGCACTATAAAGTCACTATGAGTGTGCAGTGTCACACGTCGGTACCCGTCCTTGCCACGACGTAAATCCGACCAGCCTTATTATAGGGCAATACGATCGGCGCGTCAGGAATCTTGACACATGGCTAATGGGGGCGATGGAGGGGTGTGTTGGGACGAGCAAATCTGAACGCAACACCCCACTTACGCACTTCGTCCACATCTCTCTGTACTCCTCCCCGCTGTGCCTTGCTGTTCCTTGATTATGTCTGAAAAGAATTTCAGGAGGGGGAGCGGAGCTCGTCAGCATTTCACATTCTACTCTTACTCCGGCTGTGTTTCTGGCTCGCCCACTGGTCACCATAGAGCAAAGAGATGGCCCTTTGACTTTGTTTGCTTGGGTGGGGCCCTTTTACTTTTTCACTATCGCCATGAATATGGCCTATGCTGCTGACACGGCATATATCAACCATCAATCAAATCAAAACTTGTTTGCTGTCTCGCTTTGTTCTTGTTGCTGGAACCCACCTTTACCCATCCCCCCTCCTGAACCATTGCTGCTGCTGAATACGAGTGGTCTGCTACCGCCGGACCGGAGTGATTCGGGGCCACCCCAATGAGTCTTCATTTAATTGTTCTAAAGAGATCCCAGCTTCTACAACCATCGCGCCTGAAGATTAATCTTCAACAAAATATTGGACAGATTTATCGGTGCCTTTCTATATTGCTGCAGTTCTGCAGTCGGTAACCATTGTAAGGTTACAACCCCCTCCCCCAATAAGCTAGTGTGTATGCCGACACCTTGGTGTCATCTTGTGCATAGAAGGTCACGAGTTTGAATCCCATCCCAGTCTAACCAATGACATAAAATTGATACTTGTCATACTCTAGTCTGGCGCTCGGAAACTAATAGGATAGGACATGGACTGGTTAACAGAGGATCCAGATTATGTGACTGAGTGGGATAGTGGCTCCCATGCTGGTAGGTCGTGGGTTCGAACCCTGGTCGAGTCAAACCAATGACTTAAAAATTGATACTTGTTGCTTCCTAGCCTGGCACTCGGCATTATTACTAATTAGGATAGAGCAATGACTGGTTGGCTCAGTGTCAGGATATTGTGGGATATCAGGTCATGGTGCTGACAGCCTGGTATCCCAGTGGGCCAGCACTATAAAGTCGCCATGAGTGCGCACTGTCATAAGTCGGTGCCCATCCTGATATTACCTTAGATGTTGCTAGGACGTTGTGTTGGTAGGTGGAATGGAGGGAATCCTGTACGCCAGCATGTTTTCAATTGTTACTTTAACGCACACACGCGCAGACTGACCTCACACCGACCACCACTCAACCCAACCCAACCCAACCGTTGGCAAATGATCTACTTAACCAGTCATCACGCACGCGTGGTGTAATCCGCATGCGCAGCACTGCACATTGTGTTAATTACTGCGCAGTGGCTTGGGCTGGTGGCGTTGCGCAACTGCCGCGCTTGGGGTTGGTAATCTCGGGGAGCGCCCTTGCAGTGTTCGTCGTTTATTGCCTTAATTGGTTTCGTCAAGTGTTACGCATCCACCATATGTTCGCCAGTCTGGCATGTTGAATCGTCACAATTGTTTTAATCCTCCATCCTCAACTCGACGTGGTTCTCATTCATTGAGTTGGTTGGTTGGTTGTTGGAATTGTATGTCCTGGCAACATATACGGTCATACCCCGTCCACCTGACAGGATGGCCGAATGAGTAGAGAGTCGGGAGATCTGAACCCATGAGTTTGTGGGTTCGAATCCTGGTTGAGTCAAACCGATGACTTAACAAATTGATACTTGTCGCTTCCTAGCCTGTCGCTCGGCATTATTAGGATAGGGCAAGGACTGGTTGGCTCAGTGTCAGGATAATGTGACTGAGTGGGATATCAGGTCATGATGCTGGCAGCCTGGTTTCCCAGTGGGGCAGCAGTATCAGGTCACCATGAGTGCATTGTCATGGTCACAAATCGGTACCCGTCCTGATATGACCGTAGATGTTGCTAGGACGTAAAACAATAACAATCATACCCCGTCCTTATATGACCTTAGATGTTGCTAGGACCTAAAACTTTTGTGAGAGGGCGCACTCATGGCAACTTTTGTAGTGCGAAAGGAGATGTAGGTTGTTTGGTTATTGGAGTTTTACGTCCTGGCAACATCTAATGTCATATCAGGATGGTTACCCACTTTTGTGATAGCATGCACTCATGACAACTTTTATAGTGCTGCCCCACTGTGAAATCAGGTCGCCAGGACATTGACTTGATATCCCACCCAGTCATTGGTTTCACTCGACCGGGAGTTGAACCTCCAATCTTCTGCTCGGGGGGCCTGCGCACTACCGATTCGGCCACCGGGTCCGTTACAGTTCTCTTTCTAAAAGTACTGTGCAGCTGAGCATGGTCTTCTAGTGAGGCAGCACTATAAAGTCGCCATGAGTGCACACTGTCCCAAGTCGGTACCCATCCTGATATGACCTTAGCTGTTCCCAGGATATAAAACTCCCAACAACCAACCAACGTTGATTGTAGCATGCACTTGTGTCGCAGTTTAAAAAGGTGCCCGGTTTAAAACGGGGCTCTTCACAATGCGCATGCTTCAAAGTCGAATGCCATGCCAGAAATCTTATCTAAATTTCTGTCTTGTGGAGGAGTTCTCTGGAAATGTTGGGCTAGACAAGCAAGGACTCCTTCAGGAATTATTGTAGTGAATATGTTATGCTTGATAGTATATACTACTATCGTCTGCACTAACAAGTTAACGAGTTATTAAATATTGCAGAAATGCATGCGCATTGTGAAAAAAATAACGTTTTAAACCGGAAACCCTTTTGAACTATGACACCGGACCCTGTTCATTATATAACAAGTTGACCAGCAATTAACAAGTTATTAATCATGGGTACAATCTCAATCAGGCAGAAATGCATGCGCATTGGAAAAAGCCCCGTTTCAAACTGGACACCCTTTTAAAACTGCGACACCGGACCCTGTTCATTATACAGTACAACCCCATTAAACCAAGCTCGGTTAAACCAAATGACCAGTTAATCCAAACTTTTTCCGGTGGCCCAGCAAAATACTACCATTTAACATGTAAAAAAAAGTTGATTAAACCAAAGTAGGTTAATCCAAACAAAATTGTCGGGCACCAGGCCACTTCCGGTATATTAAATCAAACTTTCATGTGGTTATAAGGTCATCTGAGACCCCACCGACATTTTTATAATATAAATGGTAGTATTTTGCCAAGCCGTCGAAAAAAAGTTTGGATTAAAGGATTGTTTGGTTTATTTAACGGGGTTATACTGTATATACATTAAACAAACATTGTATATTACATTCATAATGCACCCACGTTTTTCCAAAGCCAAGTCGAAGTCGCAGCCAAAGCTCAGTTAAACCAATGATCGGTTAATCCAAACAAATTTTGGGGTTCCTTCAAGTTTGGTTTAACGGGGTTTTACTGTACACAGACGCACGGCGTGGCAGAAGGTCCCCACTGGTATCCGCCTATCGAACTGCTATCTGCCCGTCTGAGCTGGTCGTGGCTGCGACTGCGTGTGTGTGTGTGGGGGGGGGGGGGGTGCGCTAAAAGAATATACTCCCATGTTGGATGGTTGTTTTGCGTCCTGTCAACATCTACGGTCATATCAGGACGGGTACTGACTTGTGACAGTGCACACTCTTGGCGACCTTTATAGTACGAAAAGAGTGATTGCCGAAGTTTACTTGTTGTGCTGTTGGGTAAGTAAATAAGCAAACAAAGCTATACTGCCTGACTTGATCCATGGCTATGTCCCTTGCAGCATGACTGGCTAGTTTGAGATTCCACTTGTTATAGGCAATGTAGCAAAGCCTAGTCGTCTCAAACAAATCTTTTTTTTTTAAGTTTGTTTTATTTAACGACACCTCTAGAGCACATTGATTTTTATCATCGGCTATTGGACGTCAAATATATGGTCATTCTGACATATTTCTTTGGAGGAAACCTGCTGCCGCCACATGGGCTACTCTTTCCGATAAGCAGCAAGGGGTCTTTTATATGCACTTTCTCAGACAGGACAGCACATACCACATGCTTTGAACCAGTTGTGGACCACTAGTTGGAACGGAAATAGCCCAAACTGCAAATGTGTCCACTGAGCAGGATCGATCAGATGACCCACCAGTAGACACGCTACTGCCTGAGCTACGTCCCGCTCCCTCAAACACATATCCATGCAAAATGAAAGACTCCCTCCTAACCGACCACCTCCATAAATGGACCATTTAATATCGGTACCTTGGTCGGTCGATTTAGAGAGGTTTAATGTATATCTAGTGGGGTTTAAAAAAAAAAATTAGTATCGCCGACCGGTTAGACCAGATGGGATGGCCGAATGAGTTAGAGCATCCGTCTCCCGTGCTGGTAGATCGTGTGTTCGAACCGTGATCGAGTCAAACCAATGACTTAAAAATGTATACTTGTTGCTTCCTAGCCTGGAGCTTGGCATTATTAGGATAGGGCAAGGACTGGTTGGCTCAGTGTCAGGATAATTAATGTGACTGAGTGAGATATCAGGTCATGGTGCCGGTGGCCTGGTTTCCCAGTGGGACAGCACTATAAAGTCGCCATGAGTGCGCACTGTCACAAGTCGGTACCCGTCCTGATATGACCTTAGATGTTGCTAGGACGTAAAACAACAAAGTATCGGCGACCAGCATTAATCCGCAGTCTCCCCACGTGTTGGGGTGAAGGGGATGGAGGTGTGGTGGAGGAGGGGTCGGTGTGCACTCACCCCTTTCAGGGGTCACTGCCCGGACACCCCTTGCCCCTGTCTCTGGTCAGTACCGATACTGCACTGACCTCACCCCGAACCGGGGCCTTGCTACCCTGGAGAAGTGTGGGTGGTGGGGTGAGGGGGGGGGGGCTGCCTCCCCCCTCCCCCCCCTCCCCCATGACACGGAGAAGTGTGTGTTTTGGTGCAGACTTTTAGCATTCATTTCCTGAATTATGGTGGCTTATAGTTTATACGGGGATTAATGTGGTCTCAGACAAAAAAAAAAGCCGCAGATATCAAGCCGAGACATTTGCACCAAACCAATGGTGAAATCCCCCCCCCCCCCAAAACAAAAATCAAAGCTGATTTACCCCCACTAGGATTAAATGCCGGAAGTCAGGTTTCAACTGTGTTCTTGTTATGACTATTATCACCGATGCCTAACTTTCTTGTTTGGGTTTTATGTTCTAGCAATATCTAAGGTCATATATGAACGGAATTCAGACAGACACGTATACATATATATATTATGTCTAATATACATTTTGTGAACGCTAGCAGTGAATATCAACAAGTGGCGAAATGGCGGAGATCTGTAATCCATGCTTATATATGTGTAGACAATGTGCACATCAAGGTCTATTGACCTCTACAGGTAAAATGCAAAAGGTGGTGGCCTAATACGTGCACGTGACGTCATTACTTAGCAATCAGCGGTCAGCCATCTTGGATTATGAGCACCCTCCCTAGCCATGTTGTGAATGCATGCAGATGCAGTAAAACAGGGTTTTCTTGTGTTCTGGGAGGTTCTGGGAAGTTTACATCCAATGTGTTTACTTACAGCACTTTAGCAACAACTTCTGAGGCCAAACTGCTCAAAACAATGACAAATAAACCAACAAATCAGTAAATAAGCACAGTGTAGGCAGTTGCAAGCCTTCTGTATGTCATCCAATATGGCCACCGAAAGTTGTCTTGTGACGTCATTACACCCCCTCTATTGGTATAGCGCGGGCCTTGCGTGTGGTCGGGAGTTTGGTTCCCGATCGAGTCAACCCTATGACTTTACCATTGATACTTGTTGCTTCCTAGCCAGGCGCTCGCCATTATTAGGATAGGGCAAGGACTGGTTGGCTCTGTGTCAGGATAATGTGACTGGAGTGGGAAATCAGGTCATGGTGCTGGCGGCCTGGTCTCCCAGTGGGGCAGCACTATTAAGTCACCATGAGTGCGCACTGTCACAAGTCGGTACCTGTCCAGACATGACCATAGGTGTTACTAGGACGTAAAACAAAATTGATACTTGTCGCTTCCTAGCCAGGTGCTCGGCATTATTAGGACAGGTCGAGGACTGTGCTCAGTGTCAGGATAATGTGACTGAGTGGGATACCAGGTCATGGTGCTGGCAGCCTGGTTTCCCAGTGGGGAAGTCACCATGAGTGTGCACTGTCACAAGTCGGTACCCGTCCTGATATGACCTTAGATGTTGCTAGAATGTAAAATAACAACAAACAAACAATATAATCAAATCTAGATACTTGTTTTGGTTTTGAGAATTTGATGCTTCATCGGACTGTGCAGCTTTAGCAGCTGTTCCCGAGTTGTGTAATGAAATAAGGCGGCTAACTTTAGCCGCCGGTTGTTTCGTATCTCGCCGAGTGTTGACGCTGTCCTGTTTAGGGCCTTATCTGGACTGAGGGCACTCTGTGGCGTCAAGCTGCGACTGGTGGGGTCAGTCAACACTAATGACCTCCAAAGTGATAAGCTCTCGTAAAAGGACGTAGGCCGAGGTGTACTCTGATACGTGAAAGGTTGATGCCGGTGTCAGCGTCTCACCTCCCACAAGTCTCACTTCCCAAATATCGCTTCTGCGTATGCGCGGATTCGAGTGACGAATGCAAACTTTGGTTGGCTTTATGACTTTAAACCCAAGAATACTGGAGGAAACGTGTACAACAATATTCTCTACGAGTTTGAGAATATTGGTGAATATATTAAAGAAGTTATTGGCGAAAAACCGATTCGGTCGCCCTGTTGTTTACTTCTGGTCGGTCGCTCGACCTGATTATCACTCTTTTTGTTTTTTAGCGGTTATTCTTATGAGTTTAAACCCAAGAATACAGGAGAATACGTATTGCTTGTGGAGAACAATATTCTCTGACTTTTAGAATATTGACGCATATATTAAAGAATGTATTGGAGTTAAACATATTTCTTGTGGAGAACCAGACTTGTGGGAAATAAGACGCTGACACCGGCCGGCACTCCGGCATCACTGAGCGTGGGGCATCTTTTTTGGTCAATAATATTTACTAATTTAAAATATTTACTATTTTAACATATTTACTAAGTTAAAATAATATTATTTACTAATTTAAAATAATATTATTTACTAATTTAAAATAATATTATTTACTAATTAAAAATAATATTTACCATTTGTAAATATTTACTATATTTTGTCAATATAGGGTATTCGCGTGACGGCATGAACCGGATGCGTGGGCCATTGTGGCGATATCAACTAGTAAACATCCCATAGAGTTTGCCTGTACGCGCAGGTCAAAACGTATATTTCATTCAAAATTAATAGAAATCCATAACCCTAACCGTATAAATTTAATATAATCTATTCGTTGAATATGTTTTATATATGTGTACCAAGCGATTTGTTTCTAGGTGGTGTGGTTTTAGAGATATTTCACATTTTCTTTGTGAAGATTGCTCATGACCATTGACAATGCCTTGAGTTTGCCGGTATGCGCAGTGCAAACCTTAGTTTTATTCAAAATTAATAGAAATGCAGAACTCTAACTGTATTAATCTTTTTGTTAAACATGTTTTCTATATGTGTACCAAGCGATTTGTTTCTAGGTGGTGTGGTTTTAGAGATATTTCACTTTTTCTGTATGAAGATTACTCACTGCCATTGACAATGCATTGAGCAGGTTGGGTTTGTTATTGTGGTTGTATCTCCACAATGGCCGCACTTCCGTTTAGCATGACATCAGTGCATACCCTATATTATATTGGTAAATCATATTTGCTCATTTGTAAATCATATTTAAAAAAAAGTTATTTTGCCATTATTCTTACTTAATACACTATACAATCGTAGAACGCATTGAATATGTAGCCAGAGATGGTCACTTCGGTATGAGCACTGGCTGGGATCACGTGACAGATGGTGGGTGGGTTCGAACCCATGCTGAGTCAAACCAATGACTTATAAAAATTGATACTTGTCGCTATCTAGACTAGCGTTCGACCGATATAGGATACGGCACAGACCGGTTTTCTGAGTATCCAAAGAATATAACCGATCCGTGTCACAGTTCTTTTCCGGCCACCAGAGTAATATTGAAGCACACATTAGTGAACGTAGTTGAACGTAGAATAGATTAATGTGTGTCAAATGTGGTGTAAGTAGGTTAAACTATGGTGAAAAACATTAAGGCACGGCAGGTTTTGGTATGAATGAATATGTTACGGCACGGATGTCGATATGTTCAATGTATGTTAGCCTCCACTACGTTCAACTATGTCCAAGTACATTAAGAGTACGGAGACTTTGCCACAGTAGCGCTCTTTTGAACAAGTCCAAACATTAAATCAGAACTCACGGCCCACCCACGTTATTACCAAGTTAGCATGACGGAGAAGTATGGATGCCGGTATGTTCAACTACGGTAACCTCAACTACGTTCAACTACGTCCACTAACGTGTATGTGACCGGGCCTTAAGTCTGAGCAGTGCAGTTGGATGGATTGTGATCGCCTAACATAGTAACAATACGAGTTGCCGTAGACTTCCTGGCACAGGCCGATATGATTGCCTGCCAACTCACTAGGGGATAAGTAATATTAATTTCATTTCCCAGTGGAGAATTAACCAGTAATATTCAATATTTCCACGGTTCCCAGTTCGATGTTGTGTACTTGAGCTTTCTCAGCCGTGTACATTTATATTAAACTATGCTCAATGGTTGGTTATTGGAGTTTTATATCCTGGCAACATCTACGGTCATATGAGGATGGGTACCGACTTGTGATGGTGTACACTCATGGCGACTTTATAGTGCTGCCCCACTGGGAGATCAGGCTGCCCACACCATAACCTGATATCCCAGTATCCTGACACCAAGGCAAGGACTGGTTAGCCAATCCTTGCACTATCCTAATAATGTCGAGCATCTGCTTTTAACATTTATTCTTAACATGTCTCGCTAATATCCTTTTGTTCTTGTTTTAAGTTAGTTGATTAAGCAAGGGACATTTCAATCGCAGACAATTGGTCTTCCTCACTTCATTGCTCCTTGCCCTATCCTAGTAATGCCACGCTAGGTAGTGACAAGTATCAATTTTTAAGTCATTGGTTTGATTCGACCATCGTTCTAATCGCACGATCCTCCAAAAAGGGAGACGGGTGCTCAACTCATTCAGCCATCCTTTCTGGTTTATGCTCAATGGTAGTAAGTGATGTAGGGATACAAGGTGAGTGAGTCTAGGAATACAAGCCAAGGCTGGCAACACTTCTGTGCTATGATGTACATTCCTATTCGACAATGCGCTATGATGGTAACTGGTGTGAATAACACAAGCCGAGTCTGGGAATACAAGTCTGGCTCTCACGTGATCAATCTGCGTTCCATCTGCCCATCAGATGGTTCTGGCGAGTTAATTACGCACTGCTACCGCGCTTGAACACCCACGTTTCCCATATGTCCCAGGTGTTGTGCAGGTACACGAAGCCTGAGCAGGGCAGCGCAGCGCGTGGCGTGCAATTATGGCGTGTGGGCTGTTCAACATCTGACCTCAAGGGTAGCCACCACGTGACCAGTGCGTATCCATACATACATACATACATACATGCAGGCATACATGCAGGCATGCATACATACATACATACATACATACATACATACATACATACATACATACTTACATACATACATACATACATACATACATGCATACATGCATACATACATACATACATACATACATTTACATACATACATACACATACATACATACATACATACATACATACATGCATACATGCATACATACATACATGCATACATGCATACATACATACATACATGCATACATATATGCATACATACGGACATACATACATACATACACACATACATACAGACAGGATGCGGTGGCCAAATCGGTAGAGCATGTGCCTCATGTGTTGGAGATCGGGAGTTTGGTTCCCGTTCGAGTCAAAACAATGACTTATAAAATTGATACTTGTCACTTCCTAGCCTGGTGTTCGGCATTAATAGGATAGGACAAGGACTGGTTTTGCTCAGTGTCAGGAAAATTTGACTGAGTGGGATATCGGGTCATGGTGCTGGCGGCCTGGTCTCCCAGTGGGGCAGCACTATCAATTCACCATGAGTGTGCACTGTCACAAGTCGGTACCTGTCCTGATATGACCTTAGATGTGTCCAGGGCGTAAAACTCTGCAACAACCACACACACCACACACTGCGCCAGCCTTGACCAATTCCTTTAACCCTTGGCATTGCGCTTGTATGGTAGTGGTCCGCTGAGATGTAAGGGGCTGTCACATTACGACACATCGCGCCATAGTATGCCGACATGTGATTTTTGCCAGCTACATCAGGATACATCGTTATGTGTTATGCGTTTGTTAGGTGCTCGTTGGTATATGTCAATGTACGTCGAGATACGGCATCGCGCATCAGGGGATCGGTCGGCAAAGTTTTATGCATGCACAAAACTTTCGACGTTCAACAACAGGTGGATTTTATGTTGGCCGTACATTATGTATATGTTAGGCATACATCGATGTACATTAGACATACATTAGACAAACGTTGTTCACTACATTGCACTATGTTGACCTACATTAAAGGCAGTGGGAACATGCAGTCCACGTACGGACAACGTATGGATAACGTACATTTAGCGTTTCTCTAGCATGTCTTGACATGAGGCGGAACTCTGGTGATCGAATAATGTATATAACGTGCACTGGCGCTCTGCGAATGTACCGTGATCGTAATTCGAGGGTTTTTTCCCCCCGGAAGCACATTAGCCATACATTGGCCAGACGCTATGTATACGGTATGTATGCGTCCAGCTTTGCCCACCGCACTGAAAAGTTTGATGCTTCTCGATGTAAAAAAGTGATTTTAAGCATTGGCCGCGCACTTGCGATATGCGTTGTAATGTGACAGGGCCTTTAAGAAACCCTTGTAAGCATGTAACCATAGCAATACAGATGATTATTTTCCTCCGATTCATTTCCTTCTTAGAATAACGCCGGTGATGTCACTAGACTCACGCTGGTGACGTCAGTGCTCCACGGACAAGCCTTAGCAACAACCTATTGCGTCTTTATGCACTTGGTGGTGTTTTTTACTGTTCAAATGTGTATTTGGGGATATAAGGCTCTCTAATTGCTGGGATAGTTTTTTTTGCCTCCCCCGAGATCGACTAATCTCAGGATCGTTTCCACGGTGTGGAGATTATCTCATTTATCCAGTTGGCATAGTCAGATTGTTTATATCACTTATTTAGATGAATATACAGTATAACCCCATTAAACCAAACTTGAAGGGACCCTGCAAATTTGTTTGGATTAACCGATCATTGGTATAACCGAGCTTTGGCTTCGACTTTGACGTGGCTTTGGCCAAAAACGTGTGTGCATTATGAATGTATACAATGTATGTGGACACTTTGATTATTGTTTTCTTATGTATATATACAGTATAACCCTGTTTAACCAAATGATCGGGTAATCCAAGCTTTTTTCGGCGGGCTGCAAAATACTACCATTTATCATATTAAAAAAAGTCAGATCACCTTATAACCATATAAAAGTTTGGTTTAACCATACCGGAAGTGGTCTGGGGCCTGACAATTTTGTTTGGATTAACCGATAATTTGGATGAACCGATAATTTGGATGAACCGATAATTTGGATTAACCAACTTTGGTTTAACCAACTTTTTTTACATGAAAAAGTTTGGATTAACCGATCGTTTGGTTTAACCGAGCTTTGTTTAACGGGCTTGTACTGTATTAGGTTAATTGTTATAATGTGCCTTGATTTAGTTTGAAGTAACTTTGTTATAATTGACCATTGAGGTCACTTTAAAAAAAAAAATGGTTAACCTTGCAGATATTTGAAGGGCAAACAATTGAAACATGCAAAATGTAATGTTGGTGTTCATGTGGAAACCTAGATAAAGGATTCATCCGGTACTCGCAGTACACGGGTGAAGACCAGCCTTATATAAAAATGGTCGAAAAATCGGGCTAATACAATGAGTCTTTATGAGAGCCTAATTTCACAATCTAAGAAGCAACATTTATTCTTTGTATATGTCTTCATATTTCGCCGCTACCTTTCAGTTGAAAAAATTAATAAAACATCTGGTTTAATAAGATTTAAAAGTGAAATTGATGGCGTTCTATGGCCGCCATCTTGTCTTTTTGCATTCTCTCCCATGTCACCAACTCTGTGCCTATATATGTAGCTATTTGATCCTGGAACCACAGTTTCTAGTTCATGTCCCATACTAAAGCTATTTTCGCCCGTATTTACACTATGTTGTCGTTCACCCGTGTACTACAAGTACCGGGTGAAACTTTTATCTAGTGGAAACCGACCAGGCTTCAGCAGTAATATATTAAATTGACTTATTAATCCCTGTGGCAGCAATGTTTATTATGTGAACCAGTATCTAAGTTTGAACTGAATGATTAAATCTAGTTTTTAGTTTTGAAAAGTTTATGCTTTCAGCGGACTATGCAACTTTAACTATTTTAAGTGGGTGGAGTATACATTTCTGTGTGCATGAGTTTGATGCTCTTCCAAACAACCCCACCGTACGTGGTGGCTGACTCGGTAGAGCGCAGGCCTCGCATGCAGGAGATCGTGAGTTAGGCTCCAGGTCGAGTCAAACAAATGACTTATAAAATTGATACTTGTCACTTCCTAGCCTACTGCTCGGCATTAATAGGAAAGGGCAAGGACTTGTTAGCTCAGTGTCAGGATAATGTGACTAAGTGGGATATCAGGTCATGGTGCCAGTGGCCTGATTTCCCAGTGAGGCAGCAGTATAAAGTTGCCATGAGTGCGCACTGTCAGACGTCCTGATATGATCCTAGACGTTGCCAGGATGTAAAACTCCAACAACCAATCAAACGAAGCCAGAAAGCAAGCCAGATTGCCACATGTCCCTCATTCAACTTATGCTTTGAATGCTACTACAATGACTAGTTGGCCCCGTGTCAGGATATTGTGACTGAGTAGGATATAGTAGGATATTGGACCGTGGTCCCTATGGTAGTACACTTATTATCGATGGAAACCGCTAATGCATGTGAACTATAGCAACTGGTTGCGATGTTGCTAGGACGACAAACCCTGATTAATAAATAAATATCCGATATTTACACGAACCATCGATTCCCAACTCCATGACTGGCTACTCGCTAATTTTGACCTTTCGAGTTATACGTCTTGGCAACATCTAAGGTCATATCAGACTAGTCGAGCCTACCTTGATATTGATATCGATACCTCCCCTTAAACGGACACAGCTGGTAAGACTAAGAGGCTGGCTGTCTGGTGGAGAGGATGAATTTGTATGTACATTAGAGTAAGTCATAATGAAGACCGGATGTGACCTATATACGAGCTTGCGCCTGCGCACCGTGACCCGCCGTGCGTGCGATAGTGCGGTGTCGTGTGCTCCACGGACAAGCTGTTATTGATCTTCCTCATTTTTGTGAATATATATCATTATATCTTGATGTAGTTTTGAAGGGGGGGAGACAGTGTAATTGGGTTGTTGGTTTTATCATCTGAGGTTAGTTATAGAGGGGGGGTAATGACGTCATGAGGCAACTTTCGGTGGCCATATTGGATGACATACAGAAGGCTTGAAACTGCCTACACTGTGATTATTTACTGATTTGTTGGTTTATTTGTCACTGTTTTGAGCAGTTTGGCCTCACAGTTGTTGCTAAAGTGCTGTAAGTAAACACATTGGAGGTAACTGCCCAGAACCTCCCATAGCACAAGAAAACTTCTGCATGCATTCACAACATGGCTAGGGAGGGTGCTCGTAATTCAAGGTGGCAGCCCGCTGATTGCTAAGTAATGACGTCACGTGCGCTCCCTCTATTGCTGGAATGCTTTTAGGTAATAGGTTGTGTGTGTGTGGGGTCGGGTGAGAGGGTTTGCAGAGTCGCCAACCCATATGGTTTTGCAGTAAGGTGTATGATATTGTATGTCGCATCATCTCCTTGCACCGATCTTCCGGTTTTTCATTTTCCAATGTTGGTAACCCTGCAATACCATCAATATAGTAATAATATTATGTAAAAAAATAATAAAAAATGTAATTAAAATGTGTAATATATCAATCTTATGGACAATTCTGGTGAAGTACCCCATCCCTTAAAGCTGCATAGTCCGATGAAATATCAAATTTTCAAAACCAAACCAATTATCTAGATTTAATTTTACATATCTAACTTAGATACTGATGCACTTATTAAGCATTTGTTTCTGCGTAGAAGGCAATACTGAGTCAATTTAACAGAACCTGTTACTGCAGAAGTCTATGTCAGAGTTTTGGCATGTTTTTCCATGTTTGCCCTCAAAATATCTAAAGTTTACCATTTAAAATAAAAGTAACTTTCAACTAATGTAAAGTAGATACTAGTGATCGATCTAATATATTTATCTCAGAAAAAATTCAGAAATTCAAAACCATCGGACTATGCAACTTTTAACCAGCGCAGCACTGACCATTTAGCGAGTTGTGCTTGCAAACACCAATGCCCAGCATAAGCAATTCCTAATCTAAGTGGCAGATTACCCTTCATGCACAATCACGTCTGCTTAATCCAAAGATGTTCCGGTTTTTCATTTTCTAATGTTGGCAGCCCTAGCTAGGGTTGTGACATGGGACCGGGCCTGTCCACGGTCCCTCCAGGATGTGGATAACCACCACACCCGGCAGCTAGTATAGAGGGCTCGTGTCTGAACCCACCTGTCCCAGTCATGTGTTACCATGGTTACATATATGTGTCACTCACCCTTAATGTACAAAATGCTACCAGCAAACTTTTATTTTGCTATTTTTCTAATAGATTTAAAAAATGTAATATTGTTACTGTTTTGGTGTGTTTATATGAAGAGTTCAGGCGTAAAACACCAATCCACAAATTCTGTTTAAATAAAGGATTCTTACCTGAAAATAAGCTCACTAATTAAACTTTACATATGATCACATGGTTATGGAGCAGACGGGATGGCTGAATGAGTTAGAGCGTCCGTCTCCCGTGTTGGTAGACCATGGGATCGTGGGTTCGACCACTGGTCGAGTCAAACCAATGACTGAAGAATTGATACTTGTCGCTTCCTGGCCAAGCACTCGGCATTATTATGATAGGGCAAAGACTGGTTGTTAGGATAATGAGATTACTGAGTGGGATATCAGGTCATGGTGCTCATGGCCTGGTCTCCCAGTGGGGCAGCACTATGAAGTTGCCATGAGTGTGCACTGTCACAAGTCGGTACACATTCTGATATGACCTTAGATGTTGCTAGGACGTAAAACAACAAATGAACAAAACAGTATGAATATAAAATAATAAACTTTTTGGAGGTTTTGATTCCAATGTTTCTCTCCCATTTTTGGATCGGCGTTTACATGGTTTTGCGCCTGAACTATTCATATGTGCTTTCCCATTTTATAAACCCGCACAGTTACTTAGGGTTATTATTAATGAATTAGAAGGGATGGCTGAGTGAGTTAGTGCGTCCGACTCCCATCTTGGTAGATCGGGGATCGTGGGCTCGAATCCTGGTGGAGTCAAACCAATGACTTAAAAATTCATACTTGTCGCTTCCTAGCCAGACGCTCGGCATTATTAGGATATGGCACGGAGCAGTGGAATGAGGAAGACCAGTCGTCTGCGACTGAAATTTTCCATGCTTAATCAACTAATGTCCCCCCAACCCCCGAAAAAAGACAGCCTTATGCATATTCTTCGCAGATTATAGCATGTCTTTCAAACACACCTTCTCACTCAGCAATACACCACTTTAATAATTTAGCCGCACGCTCGGCATTATTAGAATAGGGTCAAGGACCAGTGGAATGATTGAAATTTCACCTGCTTAATCAATTAATCTACCCCCCCCCCCCCGTCCCCCAAAAGGGCGCTGGATAGGAAGGCCTATTTGATGTAGTTTTCATTGACCCATTCCCATTTAATTGGCGCCATTTAAAAAAAAAAGAGGAATGTAATAGAACTTCAAGTGCCATTTCTCGGTCCATTTTCGGTTGGGGTGGTCTATCTACTTGTCAGAGATGAAAGGATGTGGATTGTGTGTGAGTGTATGTGGGGGTGGTGAGAGTGTATGTGAGAGAGTGTGTAGGAGTGTGTGTATGTGGGGGTAGAGAGAGTGTGTAGGAGTGTGTGTATGTGGGGGTGGGGGTTGCTCCTGTGTGACCTACAACCTGCTTGACTTGCTCACTACCTTAATAACTGGACCCATATGTGGTGTGTCTGTGGGAGGGTGGGGCGGTGGAGACACTGGCGGGCTGGACTCGGGTGGGGTGGGGGCGGGTGAGGGGGGGTGGGGTGGACAGGAGGGGTGTTAAGTGCAAGGAGTGCTCTAATGCCCCAGTAGGTGTGAAGAGGTGTTTTTGAAAATGGCGCTACAACCTTTAACGTTCGGTTGCGGATACGAGGCTCCTCCAGACCGGAAATGGTGTTTTCACACCTTTCCACATGATGTGCACTGGTGGGGTCCTCATCCTGATCCTCCAGCTCCAGCTCCACCACCACTACTACCACCACTACTACCACCACTACCACCACCTCCTCCACCACCTCCTCCTCCACCACCTCCTCCTCCACCACAACCACCACTACCACCACTACCACCACCACCCTCCTCCACCACCACCTCCTCCACCACCACCTCCACCACCACCACCACCTCCTCCACCACCACCACCACCTCCTCCACCACCACCACCACATCCTCCTCCGCCTCCACCACCACCACCACCACCCTCCTCCACCACCACCACCACCTACCTACACCATCCACCCACCACCTCCACCACCACCACCACCTCCTCACCACCACCACACCACCACCTCCTCCACCACCACCAACCCCACCTCCTTCCACCCCCTCACCTCCTCCACCACCTCTACTCCTCCTCCACCTCTCCTCCTCCTCCTCCACCACCACCTCCTCCTCCTCCTCCACCACCACTACCACTACCACCACCACCACCTCCCACGACCACCACCTCCTCCACCACCACTACCATCACCACCACCTCCTCCACCACCACCTCCTCCACCACCACTGGTCCGTTGTTGACGACATGGCGCAAAACAACCACCAATCAATCAATCAACCTCTATCACTGGAACAAATTTGGGGCAAGTTCCAAAACAACCACCAATCAATCAATCAATCAACCTCTATCACTGGAACAAATTTGGGGCAAGTTCCAAAACAAATGATTGATCTATGTTTGTAACCATCGTGTATGCGCGCACAACTTGGGTGCAGGACGAACGCACACTGCCATTGTGTTTGTCGGTATGCGCAGATCAAAGCGTCACATTTATTCAAAATTAATAGAAATGCAGAACCGTAACCATATACATTTAATATAATCTGTTCGTTAAATATGTTCTCTATGTGTTCCAGGCGGTTTGTTTCTAGTTGGTGTAGTTTTAGAGATATTTCAGGGCATGTTGTATGAAGATTGCTCATGGCCATTGACAATGCCAATACGCGTAGTTCAAATTTATTCAAAATTAATAGAAAGGAAGAACCCTAACCGTATAAATATAATATAATCTGTTCATTGAATATGTTTTTTATATGTGTTCCAAGCAGTTTGTTTCTAAGTGGTGTGGTTCTAGAGTTATTCCTTTTCTCTATGAAGATTGCTCATAGCCATTGACAATGCATTGAGTTTGCCGATACGCCCAGTTCAAAATGTCAATTTCATTCAAAATTAATAGAAATGCAATAATAATAATATATTCTGTTCGTTGAATATGTTTTCTATATGTGTTCCAAGCAGTTTGTTTAGACTAAGTGGTGTAGTTTTATAGATATTTCACCTTTTCTCAATGAAGATTGCTCATAGCCATTGAGTTTGCAGTGTGACAGTGTGTCATCCTGCAGCCAAGCAGCATGCGCACTGACCTAAACACATATGCTGACGTCATATGAAATAGGTCTATATGATTATGGAAATTTGTGTGAATATTTATTAATATTACATTCCGTAGGACACTGTTTTATCATGTGCGTAATCAGCATGTCCACAACGGATTATATAGCTCCACACCGGATTATATAGTCCTGATATGACCTTAGATGTTGCTAGGACGTAAAACAACAACAAAAACCGTGTCTCAGTGAATATATGTCCTGGAACCAGTCGGGCATCAAACCATATCGGTTAATACACCTAATATTGTCAACTAAGTGGAATAAGCAGTATTTTTGTATTCGTGCTGATATTATTATCATCATCATCATCATCACCATCGTCAACTCAATTTGATGCTATTATTCGGATTTCCACATCGCATGGTGATGTTAGAGGAAGGGTTATTATAATATTGGTATTCAGAGTTCTGCTGGTCCCTCAGTAAGTACTGAAGAGTAGACCCAGCACGCCGGGGTCATAGTTCCACAACCTTATGGCCCTGTCACACTACGACGCTTCTCACCGACGTGCTGTCAGCGTGCAAAATATCTTCTACGCGTCGAGACACATCCAACTTTTCGGCGGTTTGGGGGAAACGTTTGGCATCAGCGCGGCGCGTAATTCACGCACGGCCAACGGGTGTCGACGCATGAGGGAAAATATGACCTTAGATGTTGCTAGGACATCAAACAACAAAGCAACAGTTCGGCGCAACGTGTAAGAATGACCGTCACATGCGCACGACGACTGCCTAGCATTCGCATAACGTTATTCCAGCGCTGTCGACGTCCTTCTGACGTCGCCATAATATTGGAACCCGCGCGTTGTGGATCGTTGCGGTTTTTTGACATGCTTAAAACATTGAGCAACCAACTACGCGCGCCGCCATCCTCCGGTGACTGTCGACATCCAGGATAGTGTACCGACGTTCGCATAACGTCCCCCTAACATTTTCCTACGTGACACACATCGACGGGCGTTGGAGAGAAACGTTGTAGTGTGACAGGGGTATCAGTAAGCACTGAAGCGTACACCCAGCACGCATGGTCAGAGTTCCACAACCTACATTGTCGAAGTTGGGGTTGGTACCATTTCCACCCCTAGACGTCCCTAGATAACCTAGACCGTAAACCCCCTTTGCACTGATAACCACACCCCTCCTGATGATACTTGACTTACGTCACGAGACAACTTTCGGTGGCCATATTGGATTACATACAGAAGGCCTGCAACTGTCTACATTGTGCTTATTTACCGATTTGTTGGTTTATTTGTGACTGTTTTGCGCAGTTTGGCCTCAGAAGTTGTTGTTAAAGTGATGAAAGTAAACTCTTGTTAAGGGACCAGCACAATACCCACATTCCGGGAACTGATTTTTATTTAGTACAAAAGCTGCCATTGTTATTAAATGCTTCCAATGTCCAAGTCGGATTATCGCCAAGTGTAGCACCAACTTTAATTTTGTGTGCGCTTGCTAGATACAGCCTTGGCCGGACTTACTGTGCATACCGGTGAATCTGGAGGGACTGAAGTTTGGATCCTGGGCCCGTATTCATGAGCGCAGGGTAAGGTTAGCCGGAGGTTAGGCTTAGCCGTTCGGTAGCCCTGCGGGTTAACGGCGGCGGTTAAATAGGTCAATCGGTATTCACCAATGTTCTAGCCGGAGCGGATAGCTACCCGTTCGCTTTGTTTACATTCGTCGATTCGAAAGTATTAATATCGCCGCCTTTGCGCCAGTAGCGTGAATTTCGCTTCGGATTTAGGGTTAAATTAGATTTCACTTATTGCGTATGTAATTCTGTTAAATATGACTGCATTTAATAGATTAGGGCGTAAGAAATTCACGCCGATTCGACGTTGCTGCGGAGGCAGCGATTTGTTTACTTTACACTGGTCGATTCGAAAATATTAATATCGCCGCCGTTACGGCGTCGCTTCGGATTTAGGGTTAATTTGAATAAATTTCACTTATTGCGTATTTAAATCTTATCAAATATGACCGCATTGAATAGATTCAGACCCACACAGGCTCACTACCCCTCGGGGTAGTGGCTTACCCCTGCTTCGAAATAGGGGTAGGGTACCCCCAGGGTAGTGCTACCCCAAGCTCATGAATACAGATTTTCCACCATTAGCCGGGGGGTAGCGTACCCCCCGGTTAGAGCCCCAGGGTAGTGGCACCCCAAGCTCATGAATACGGCCCCTGGTCTAGTCAAACCAATGACTTATAAAATAGGTATGTGTTGCTGCTTGGCGCTTGGCGTTATGAAGTCAGGACAGGGACTGGGCACACAGTATCAGGATAATGTGACTGTGTGGGACATCAGGTCATGGTGCTGACGGTCTGATTTCCCAGTGGGGCAGCACTATAAAGTTGCCATGAGTGTGTGCTGTCACAAGTCGGTGCACGTCCTGGTATGGCCTAGGGTCTTACTGGGGTGTAAAACTACACCAACTAGCCAGCCTTTACCCCCCCCCCCCCCGCCCCAACCCAATTTCTCTGACCACTCCCGACCACACGGACCGCTTTCAGCGGTGTCCATACAGTGCCTCAATTTGCAGCCTTCAGAACACCAATGCGACTGAAAACTCCCCCAAAACAAATAGCCCCTGTGTGTGTGTGTGTGTGTGTGTGTGTGTGTGTGTGTGTGTGTGTGTGTGTGTGTGTGTGTGTGTGAAGGAGGTTGGGGGTTGGGCTGGGTGCCCCCCCCCCCCCCGGGTGGGAAGAACCCTCGTGGTCAGCGCCACCTCGTGTGGTCGGCAAAAGTCGGGGCGGCCTTGGCTCACACGGCGACCGTGGGAACCCAGCCCCTCCAGGGTGTGCACGGTGGGACCCCGCCGCCCCTTAGCAACAGGACAGGAGCTGGAGGAACCAAACTGACGAGCAAGCCTCTCTCTCTCTCTCTCAAAATGGTGCATACACATCTATCATAACAACACAATGACTCTCGTCCCCTTCCCTCTCTTGGCACTCAAAACAATTTGTTTGTTTTGTTTGTTTGTGTTTATGTCCTGGCAACAGCTCAGGCGCACTGTTACAAGTCGGTATCCGTCCTGATATGACCTTAGATGTTGCTAGGACGTAAAACAACATATGGTGTACCAAAGGCCGAACGAGTGGAGCGTCTGTCTCCTGGTTTAGTCGATCGTGGGAACCCATGGGGCTCAGCATTATTAGAATAGGGCAAGGACTGATTGGCTCAGTGTCAGGAAAATGTGACTGAGTGGGATATCAGGTCCTGGTGCTTGTGGCCTGATTTGTGGCATGGGGGAAAGCACCATAACTGTTTCCATCAGTGTGCACTGCCACAAGTCAGTGTCCGTCCTGATATGACCGTAGATGTTTCCAGGACGTAAAACTCCAACAACCAACGAATCAGACGAACAGGCCGGTCAGGAGATGGCAACATTGCTGCTTTCCTTCTTAACCTTGTCACGTGGTACACATCAATGGCTACTAGTACTAGTACTACATACAGCCTGTTGCTTTGCTGTACAGGTTATCGATATCACCCAGTTTTCTGTTGTAGCTTGGCTATAGGCAGACCTCGGTGTACGATAAATATTGCACTTCTCTGGGCAACTTGCCGTTCCTGTCTTGTGCTTTCTAAGCCGTGTGTTTGTGAAACCCAAGCATGATCTGCCCCCTCCCATCCCCCTCTGTCCTGGTTCTGCGTACCCGTTCTGTGCCATGGTCTTTTGTTTCAGTTCCATGTCCTCTGGTTGCGCCTTGAACCTGGTTGTCGGACAATAACTATATAGGGTATTCACGTGTCATCAACCGGATGCGCGGCCATTGTGGCGATATCAAACAGTAAACAACCCATAGGGTTTGCCTGTACGCGCAGTGCAAAACGTGTATTTCATTCAAAATTAATAGAAATCCAGAACCCTAACCGTGTAAATTTAATATAATCTATTCATTGAATGTGTTTTCTATATGTGTACCAAGCGATTTCTTTCTAGGTGATGTGGTTTTAGAGATATTTCACTTTTTCTGTCTGAAGATTGCTTACGATCATTGGCAATGAATCGAGTTTGCCGGTATTAAAAAATAATAGACATCCAGAATCCTAACCGTATCAATTTAATATAATCTTTTTGGTAAACATGTTTTCTATGTGTATTCCAATCAGTTTGTTTCTAGGTGTTGTAGTTTTAGAGATATTTAACTCTTTCTGTCTGAAGATTGCTCACTGCCATTGACAATGCATTGACTCGATTGAGTATGCCAGTACGTGCAGTGCAAAACGCCAGTTTTATTTAAATTTAATAGAAATCCATAACCCTAACCATATCAATTTAATATAATCTTCTTGGTAAACATGTTTTCTATGTGTATCCAATCAGTTTGTTTCTAGGTGTTGTGGTTTTAGAGATATTTAACTTTTTCTGTAGGAAGATTGCACACAGCCATAGAGTTTGCAGTGTGACAGCCTTTATTATTGTGGTTACTATCGCCACAATGGCCGCACTTCCGTTCAGCGTGACGTCAGTGCATACCCTATATAGTCCTGCGACTGTCTTTTGAATAATAATCTTCACGCCATGCGACACCTAGCGTGATAATGATGTACTCGTGTGTGTGTGTGTGTGTGTTTACTGGCGATCAGACGACAATCAAACACTAACAGTTACAGACGACAATCTAAATTCTCGACAGCCAACTTTCCCGCGCTTTCCTTGAGTCGCTCACTTCTGCCCACTCAGCTGTTTACACCAGCGGTGTAGTGTGTAGCGGGAGGGGTTGGAATGGCGCGCATGCCCAGACAAACGCGTGGGTGGGGGTGAGGAAAGGGGGCGGAAGTACCTGAACTCAGTTGCGCAGAACCCGGGATTCAGCGCTTAATAACGTCACATCCGGTTCTCTATCGAGTATTCATCATCTCTAATGTTTCTTGTTCCCTGGTACACCGGGCAGGATGTCCTAGCAGGTAGAGCTTCCTGCTTCCAGGTGCCGCAGATCGCGGGTTCAATCCCAACCACTCAACCCATCCCATGTTTGAACCTTGGTTGAATGAAACTGAGAACTTAAAGTTCCATGGTCCGATGAAATATCATTTTGTCAAAATTATAACGACTTAGATACTGGTGTATTAGCTAATGATTTGGAACAGCATATACAGGATAACCAGTGAATTTATAAGCTCACCCCTTTAGACTCACTTTGAAACACCCATTATGCAGGGAGCCCATTAACCAACTAGGCCAATCTTGTGACCTCATTAGGCCCCCCCACCCCCCCAACCAAGTAGGCTTACTGTGCAGGGCCATAGAGGGGAAGGGGAATTGAGGTGGATGTGTGTGTGTATGTGTCTGTGTGTTGTCCTGACCTGACTTTATAGAGACACAGAGACAGACATACACACAGACACACACAGACAGAGACAGACATACACACACAGACATACACACGTAGATAGACACACACAGACAGAAACACACAGAAACATAGACAGATATAACATAGACACACATATAGACAGACATACACAAGCAGACAACAGACACACATTATATTTAGTTAAAAACCCTAGTGCCATGGGCCCATGGCACTAATCCGTTCCCATTATGTTTCAATCCCAAACAGAAATATCTACCTACAGTCCTGTCAGGTTCCAGGATTAGTAGGTCATCTCACATCACGTGGTCACTGCCAGATGACCATCTGGGTCATAGCCACAGGACTTTTGGCAAGCTTGTTGAAATCATTGTTGGTTATTTCAGCTCAAATTACTTCAAAATCACTCCGGACTAATGATTAGTAGCTTGTAACGATCAATTTGATTTATTTATCTAAAAAATTCAAATGCCATCGGACCATGCAACTTTAATAGACTACATCACCGTTCCAGTGGTGCGGTGCATTGTGGGATGGTCAGAGCAAAACAAACCCACACTGGGTGCAGCGATGAAATGTGTTCGTTTCAGCTCTTGTTTGAAACATAGAATACCAACTAAAAGATCATATATAATAAATTAAGATATTAATATTTTATCCAGCATTGCATTTACATCACTATAATATGCACATCTTGTGCCATGTGCATTTAGATTTAGACAAATCTGGGCACTCAGACTAGTGTTAGAGCCATAGCCAGAGTCAGTTTTACTTATTTTATTCATGTTTTTATTTATATCCTATGGTTAATGACATATGTAGGACTAGAAAATTAGTATGGTTAATCAGATATTGGATATGTCATGGGGGTGATGAAAATGGGAAATATTGCGCCTAGAGCAGGACTCGAACCCACATCTCTTTGCATCCCGGGCAAGTGTGCTAACCATTACAACACCTAGGCTCCCTGACATAACCAGACTAACCACGCCTACCTGTCTATGTGGTTACTTGCCTGAGAGGTCAGTGCAGACCACTACAGTTATATATTTCTCTGAAACAAGTGTATGTTGACACATTTGGCATTTTAATATTTAGAACAAGAATTAATAATGGTGATGTGGATATCACTGACTGTTTTGTGTGGAATTGTATGTTTCTTAGGTCAAAATGTTTAACTATGGCTAGTTTTGTCTTAGCTATATTCATCAGATCATTATATTGCATGTGTTCATACATGTTTATGCCAAATTGTTATGTATTTCTATTCATTTTGAATAAAATCTTAGTTTTTTCCCTACCCGTATCGACAAACTCAATGGCCATTCGCATTTGCTTTGCTGCCAATGCCGTTTTCAGCACATGCGCAGTCGGAACCGTGATCCCGTCTATTGATATCTTGTCACTACCTGGCATGGCATTTGGAATGACTAAAATAGGGCAAGGAGCCGTGGAATGAGGTAGACAAATATTCCACGATTGACAGTTTCACTGCTTAATCAATTAGTGCTCAACATTGTCTGCACCACCCTCTCAGGCATTAAGCCACATAGATAGGTAAAGGTTGATAGGGTGGTGACATCAGCGACCCTATGTGGTGTAATGGTTAGCACACTGGCCTGGAATGTAAGAGATGCTGGTACAATTCCCGGTCTAGGTGCAATATTTTCAGCAACCCTAGGACTTATGACCGGAACACTGACAATCTGGAAAAATGTAACCTCACTATTCCCCCAAAATAAGATAGAAGAATGCATAAGCTTCCAGATTAAGGATGGAAATACGCACACAGATAGTGATGCAGCAAACAAAGTAAATACCCACTTTGCCACGGTAGGACAAAGGTTATCAAATAAATTCACAAGAATCTGGGAAAACAAGACAGAAAGATTCCAGGATGAAATCCCCACCTGCAAAACTGACCTAAAAGAATTAACACAACTAATAAATGACATAGATGAAAACAAACCAAATGGAATAAATGGAATCCCCACAAAATACTAAAAGAGGCAGTCCAAGCCTTCCCAGATACCATGGTCGACCTGTTCAACATATCATTTGAGCAGGGACGCTTCATCACAGGATGGAAGATGGCAACCATCAACCCCATCTACAAAAGTGGTGACAAACAAAACATGGGGAACTACAGACCAATAACAATCTTGCAAACACCAGGCAAGCTAATTGAAAAAATATTCCACAGGCACATCAATGAGCACCTGGAAAAAAACAATATACTAAACAAGAGGCAAGGAGGTTTCAGAAAACTACACTCCACATCAAAAACAATAGCAAACCTAACAAGTGATGTGCTGGCATCATTGAACCAAAAGAAATTAGTTGGAGCAGCCTTAATCGACTTCAGCAAATTAAACAACATGGGCATTAAATCCAAATCAATAAACTGGATAAAATGCTACCTAAACAACAAGCAGCAAAAAACTAAAGTAAATGGTACACTCTCAGACCAACAAACTGTCACCTGTGGTGTACGCCAAGGATCAGTCCGGGACCACTACTATTTATACTATACATAAACGACCTAGAAAAACGGCTGGAGACAGAATGTCTCCATCTATATGTGGATGTATATGCAGAAGGAAGCACAGTAGAGGAGGTAGCAACCAAACTGAACAACCTCCTGCTAAAGTTGGACGGCCGGTGTGAATCCAATAAAATAACCATCAATGCATCTAAAATAACCAATCTAAAACAGTACTCTTCTCACATACAGCAATCACAGGAAGAAACCTACAATGCACACTAGGAAACCAAACACTGGAAAGTGTAAATCACTACAAATACCTAGGCCTAGAACTAGATAGACAGCTAAACTACAATCTGTGTGTAACAAAAATCATACAAAAAGTAAATCACAAACTTTGGCTATTTGCTAAACTAAGAAACTATATGACAGAAGATATGTCAATAAAAATCTTTGACTATGGGGATGTAATCTACATGGGTGCTAAAAAAGAGCTACTTAAAAAATTGCAGATACTACAAAATAGGGCCCTAAATATCTGCCTGAAAGTAGACAAACTACACGCTACTTATGACCTACACAAAAGAACTAAAGTAAAGCTACTAGAAAACAGAAGGATAATCCACCTAAAACCATTAGCATATGCATATAGCCAAGATATTAAGCGTCTAACCCAACCACTAAGGGACACCAGAGCAAGCAAGGAACCACTACTAAGGCAGACCAGAAGCCAGATCAAAGCCCATGAAATGAGCACACTGGAAAGGGCCGCTAAGGCATGGAATGCGCAAACGGTGATAGAAAGACAAATCCTGACCTAAAAACGTACAAAAAATATCTGTGCAAAATAAAAACTGGGAACCCCAACTGAACTGCACCACAAGGGGTCAGGTGATATGTCATGGCCCACCAACTGGACAACCCAGCGCAGGATAACCGGAAATATAAAAGCCAGATAACATATCCAACAACAATATGAATCAAATCAAATTCAAACAAACATAACTCAACCACCTATTACGTACAGGCCTATGGACATGTAAATAAAATAGACTAGTATAGAATTAAGTAGAAAAAAGCGGGAAAACTCTTCCCAAGAAAACCTCAAAACAACTAACCTTAAGAAAACAACTAACATAGTAATAAGAATAGAACAAAAATACAATGCCAAGAGAGCCCCAAAAAACTAACATAGTCTGCTAAAAGTACCAACATCTGCTACTGAAATGCAGACAATTAAATAACTTATTAGCAGCTACTGTTTGATGAGACAACACCAACACGACAGCTGGCCAGCATTGAAAACAAGCCTGGGTACCCGGGCTTACATGCTATGGACAGTATAAATACAGCCTCAAAAACAATATAAAAAAAAATTAAAAATAGATTTCATTCTCTAAATAAATGTTTTTACTACTCAGACACAAATAATGGTATTGTAGTGGTCTGCACTGACCTCTCAGGCAAGGAGCCACATAGACAGGTAGGCGTGGGTAGTGTGTTGATATCAGGGAGCCTAGGTGGTGTAATGGTTAGCACACTGGCCCGGAATGCAAAGAGATGTGGGTTCGAGTCCCGCTCTAGGCACAATATTTCCCATTTTCATCACCCCCATGACACTGGTTGCCGTGATCAGGATCCTGTACAAGCTATGCGCTGTATGGTTGTTGAACCTACCCTGTGTATGTATGTGTAAGTGCATTGCCTGTATGTATGTAATTGTAAGCATTAAAAGACTTACAATTCCAGGGGGACGAGTGTAGTGGTCTGCACTGACCTCTCAGGCAAGTAACCACATAGACAGGTAGGCGTGGGGAGTGTGTTGATATCAGGGAGCCTAGGTGGTGTAATGGTTAGCACACTGGCCCGGAATGCAAAGAGATGTGGGTTCGAGTCCCGCTCTAGGCACAATATTTCCCATTTTCATCACCCCCATGACAGTATCTATCGTTACCATGCTGGGATCTGATTGGGTCAGGGCCAAGATTGGTTGACTATTTCTGTACTACGGTATACGGTGGCACAGCACTAAAAAGATGACAACCCCACAGGTTGATGTTATTGGGATCTAAAACCCTATTTCTAAATTGCCATTGCTTAAAAGTACAAATGTAGAGTTCACGCGCAAAACCTCGTGAACGCCAATCCAAAAATTAAAACAACAGATCATTTTAATTCTCACTAATTCCACTTTGCTTGTGAGGAAATGGTTATGGAGCAATGAACCAACCAAAATTAAATGTAAAGAAATTAAACTTACTCAATTTTTGGATTGGCGTTTACAGGTTTTGTGCCTGAACTCAAATGCGATTCTCATAACTGGCGTTCGGGGAAATTTGTGGTTGAATGTATCTTATCCTATGGGACCTGCCCAATTCATGCATGGTATAACATTAAATTGCCATTAATGGAGCCGACCCAACCAGCTCCCTGCTGCTAAAGGCCCAGTCAGACCTTACTGTACTGAGTACCGGACACCACCTGACAGAATTGTCTAGTCCGGTGTCGAACTGTTGCAACGGCCACCGGACGAAACGGATGCTAAACGGCCGCTAAACAGTTATTAACAAATAGTTAAACGGACGATGGACCAGACACCGAACGGACACCTACCGGACTGTTCACGGACGTGCCAAAAACGATGGACTGAATTCCCGCAGCACCGTCAATGGACTCTTCAGGATACAAAATGGACACCTAACAGATGAGTAACGGACATGAAATGGACTGAACGAACACCAACCATACACTTCAGCACTATAAAGTCACCATGTGGGCACTGTCAGAAGTTGGTACCCGTCCTGATATGACCTTAGATGTTGCTAGGACGTAAAACGGCAACAAACACTCTCTCACACACACACACACACGAACATATCCAGGCCTTATATCAAACAACACATGTCCGAGTCAAGACCAGCTGACGTACAAAAAGTATATTAATTACCTGTACAACAAGCACGCTGCAATCAGGCGTGCGAATCAAGACCAGCTGACGTCCAAAGAATACATTAATGACCTGGATAACAAGCACGGTGCAATAAGGTTGTGTACTACCGTGCATCAGTCGCTGTTAAGGCCTGTTTAGGCCTGTTAAGGCCTGTTAAGGCCTGTTTTTGGATTTGGGTTCCTAATTTCAACATCTACAGGAAGGAATACAAATATTGGATCATCGGCATATTTTTTTATTTCGCTGCCGGTACCTAATTATATATATATATACACGAACGGTTCAGGCGCAAATCCACGTAAACGCCAATTCAAAAATGCAGTTTAAATCAAAGATTTTTTACTTGAAAATACTTCCACTTTTCTTATAATCACATGGTGAAGGAGCAATGCACTACAAAGTAGGACTATAAAAAAAATTATTGGACGGTTCTGATGGTTGTCTACATTTTTGGATTGGCGTTTACAGGGTTTTGCGCCTGAACTCTTTATATATATGTGCCTCCAGCACCGTGACCTGATATCCCACTCAGGCACCTGTACAGGGCTGCCCGAGTGGGATGGGAGACCAGGCCTCCAGCACCATGACCTTATACCCCACTGAGGCACCTGTAGAGGGCTGCCCGAGTGGGATGGGAGACCAGGCCTCCAGCACCATGACCTTATACCCCACTGAGGCACCTGTAGAGGGCTGCCCGAGTGGGATGGGAGACCAGGCCTCCAGCACCATGACCTTATACCCCACTGAGGCACCTGTAGAGGGCTGCCCGAGTGGGATGGGAGACCAGGCCTCCGGCACCATGACCTTATATCCCACTCAGGCACCTGTAGAGGGCTGCCCGACTCGGATGGGAGACCAGGCCACCAGCACCATTTCCATGATCCTGTGCTAACCAGTCGTTGTCCTATCCTATTATTTGTATTAATGTACCGGGCTGCGTAGCAACACATATCAATTTTATAAGTCATTGGTTTGACTCGACTGGGATTAGAACTCCCACATGTTGTTTCATACGATATCTAGGTATTGAACCAGTCATTAACCACACAACACGCTACACACTACACAACACAGCACACACTACACACGCCACGCACTACCAACCACACTACACACCACACACCCCGTGTTGGTAGATGGTGGGTTCGAACCCTGGTCAAGTCAAACCAATGATGTAAACAAAATTAATACTAGTCGCTTCCTAGCCAGGCGCTCGGCATTATTAAGATAGGGCAAGGACTGGTTGGCTCAGTGTCAGGATAATGTGAGTGGGATATCAGGTCATGGTGCTGGTGGTCTGGACTCCCGGTGGGGCAGCACTATAAAGTCACCATGAGTGCGCACTGTCACAAGTCGGTACATATCCTGTTACAACCTTTGATAGTTGCTAGGACGTAAAACATCAATGAAGAAACAACCACACGCCACACACCACACATCACACACTGCACACCACACACCACCTCGGGAATCCGCACAACGGTCGTCTCTCACCCTCCTTTCATCCCACTTCTGTATGGTACATGTACTAATTAACACGCTGCATTCTACTTGCCACTATCAAATGCAGCATCTTGAATCGCTCACCCAATTCTCTAATGGCATGTGTACGTTGTGGTTAGATTGATATTCACCTGTTTTTTGAGTCATGCACCTACAGTACCACGCACCAAACACTTTTTTTGGGGGTACATTAGTTGTTTAAGCGGGGGAAATTTCAGTCGCAGGCGATTGGTCTTCCTCATTCCACTGCTCTTAATAATGCCGAGCGCCTGGCTAGGAAGCGACAAGTATCAATTTTTAAGTCATTGGTTTGACTCGACCAGGATTCGAACCCACGATCTACCACACGGGAGACGGATGCTCTAACTCATTTGGCCATCCCGTCTGGTTTTGTGCTAGTATTGGTAGTAAGTATTATCACAAAATGCGTGGGATATAGGTCACTCTCAATATCTGGGTAACTGGATTGAATCATTGAGGATCAACATATTTGTGGTATCCACACACATGTGGTATCCACATTACATTGTTAATGATTTAGCCTTTTTATGGGAGATGGGGGCATAACAAATTAAATAGTTATTATTGGCTCTGTATTAAGTATATTAGCAATGCTATATCTACTTATGTTAGCAATGCTATATCAACTTAATCTATCGAGCTTTTAAATTTAATTGGTGTCTATTCGCACATAATTGATTGTCTGCTTTTTCATGTAAAAGCGATGGCTTGAACAAAAAACAAAAGCATTCTCGCTGTGAATATGGCCCATGCTGCTGACACGGCGTAAAGCAACCACCAATCACTCAATAAATCAAACTTAATCTATCCCACAAAAGATGCAAAAAAATATGCTAATAATACACGATTTCCGTGACTAGTACGACACCTGGTGATAGGCAACAACACTCGTGTTGTGGGTCGACAGTGTGTCAATGTGTTGTTCTACACTGAAGATTGAGCTTTTCAATCAATCAATTAATCAATAGAATACAGCTATAATTATAAAAAATGATAAGCATGTTTTCTCTATAAATCCATGTTTGTGCCGAAAACACTGTCAGTTGCTTAATATGAAGCCAGTGTTAACAGAGCCTCAATTGCCTCTCCACAGACTCTGTGACCCATAAGTCCAGTCTGGATTATGCTCTGCGCATGCATCGCGGAAATCCATGTATTGTGCGTAAGTGAAGATGTGAAAATTTGCATATCGACATCATGTATCCACCCAAACCGTTATTACTCTCATAACTTATGCATCAATTGCTGGTAGAAGCCAACCATACCTTAAGTCTGCAGTAGAGTGGCTATATTTTCACATTGAACATAGTCTGGTATGGCGTGTTCTGCAATTCGGGAAACACTTAATACAAGCCAGCATTCGAAAAAAGAGCTTCTCCAGGACAAGTGAAAATTCAGACGGACAAGTGAAAATGACATCAGCATTGTTGGGTGAAAAATGTTGCTTATTTCTATCACTGCATATATATATATGGGTATGCAGGTATTGCAATACGTCAGGGAGTTTGACACCCCTGCCCTGCAGAGTTGTAAACCACTGCCTTGTGGTACAGGTTCTTGACAGAACCGAAGGCTAAGGGAGCAAACCCTGAACAGAACCATGTCACTGTGGCAGCATCAAGGCCGGTTGATGTATGGAACTCCCAACATCTCCCGACCAGCCACTACAGGGACAAATAGTTTTGTGCCTGTCTGGACATGTTCTTGCTGGTGTGAGACCTCTATTTGCTCCCTGAGAGAGTGCCGCTGGTAACTTGCAAAAGCCAGCAGCACTTCAACACTTTTGCAGGCAGCTTTCATGAAACGAGAGCGCCAGTCAAGTAATGAAAACAGTCTTTGTCGCATTGCGACCGACAGCATGATGATGATGATGATGATATATATATAAGAAGTACTAATTTTGAGCCAAGATATATATATATATTTATATTTGTGTATATATATGTATTATAAATACTGTGGACAAGTGAAAATTCTGACAGACATGTTAGAACCACACCAGACTTTTCCGTTGGACAAGTGACAAATTTGGCTTATTTCACTGCAAGCACCTCAAGCACCGCGCGTTCCCTGAGGAGGAATTGTAGCTGTGACCTAGCATGTCCGGGGGGGGGGGGCAGTTTCACTTTACACACATGAAGTTGGGGTTGGGTCCTCTCCCCCCCCCCCCCCCCCCCCCCCCCCCCCCCCCACGTCTGCCCCGTCCTTCACTCTAGATGCTAGACCCACTTCGCACCTATAACCACATGTCGCTTGGTGACCAAGCCTTGTAGAATCGTTGATATACATTTTCCATATAACAGGCATTTGATTGGGTGCAGGAAAAAAAACCTGGAGGTTATCGTGGGGAAGCACAGCATCCCACTGAGTTGTGCGAGGGATGCAAATAGCGTATTTCAGAGGTGTTTCTGGAATTTAACAAAAACTCTGGAATTCCGGTTAAAACTAGAGAAATCACATGCCTGATATAAGTAGTTTACAGTGAAATTACCATAGATTTTTACATTATACGAAGGATAGGGCAAGGACTGGTTAACTCAGTGTTAGGATAATATAACTGGGTGGGATATAAGCTTGTGGTGTTGGTGGTCAGTGGGGCAGCACTATAAAGTCACCTTGTGTGCACTGTCACAAGTTGCTACCCGTCCTGATATGACCTTAGATGTTGCTAGGACGTAAAACGGCAACAAACAACAACAATCCTGATATGACCTTAGATTTGTTTGTTGTTGTTTTATGTCCTAGCAACATCTAATGTCATATAAGGACGGGTACTGACTTGTGACAGTACACACCAGCAATTGATGCAATTTTATTGTGCTGCCCCACTGGGAAATGACCATGACCCGATATCCCACTCAGTCACATTATCCTGACACCGAGCTAACCAGCCCTTGCCCTATCCTAATAATGCCGATCACCAGGCTAGGAAGCTACAAGTATCAATTTTAAAATCATTGGTTTGACTCGACCGGGAACCGAACTCGCAAACTCCCGATCTTCCACACACGAGGCCTGTGCTCTACCGATTCAGCCACCGCACCCAGTATATGACCTTAGATGTTGCTAGGATGTAAAACGACAACAAACAACAACACTCCTGATATGACCTTAGATGTTGCCAGGACGTAAACTCCAACAACCAGCTCACACACACACACACACACACACACACACACACACACACACACACACACACACACACACACACACACACACACACACACCCTGTGCCAGGTAAGCTGAAGCTGCGTGCTGAATTGCAGGTTCAGTTCTCCATGCATGAAGGGATCAATGGAACTCGGAAAACCTTTATTAATAAGGCACCTTTATTAATAATTGCACCTCCGTCCCATGAGTGGGGTGTGTGTGTGTGTGGGGGGGGGGGGGGGGGGTGAGCGTAGCAAGTAGCTTAGTAAGCAATCAATAATCTTTAATTATGAGACTTGTTAAAGCCGCATGGTCTGATTAAAGCATCATATTTCCGAAACCAAAACAATCACCTACATTTGACCAAAGAAGATACTAAGACGGCTCACTCAGCCTGTACAGTGTAATCAAAATGATCAAACCCACCACTTGGTGCGCTGGCTGTTCTCTTGGTTAAACAGTTTCTATATTATATGTATAAATGTATCATTGCTGATGATGATGTGTATTTGTTCATAGCAATTTCATATTGATGTGTATTCATACTTACCTATCTCATGTATAATATAATTGTATGTGTTTACATGTGAAACACCAACCAGCAGCCGGGCTGATCAAACCCACCACAAGGTGGCACTGCAAAACTTACATTACCATGGGAGAGATAGGGAGTGAGCCGTCTTAGTATTATAGGGTCTTTGATTTGACCTTGCATATCCAACTTATATACTTGTGCGCTTTTTAAGCATTCATAGGAATGGAGTGTGAATTCTATTTAATAGACCATGTTACTACTACTACAACTACTACTAAAAGTCATTAGCGTGTTTACACAGGCGAGTTCATATAACGCGCCTTGCCTAGTTCGCCTCACATTCGCCATGTAAACGCGCCACTGAAGCGGCTTAGGGCTGATTCGATTCATATGATTCACTTTATGTAAACCACCTCCTGAGGTGTTTTATATAAAGCGAACTAGCTTACCCACCTCACACGCATGCGCAGTCGAGACCTGAGGTTGTTGATTTTCCGGTCGATCAAAAGCGCATATTATATAATTTGGTCTATGAAACCGCTAGCTGTGCACATATATTTTTTCATCATTTATTTTTGGGGTTTCACTGCCCAGCAGAAGTTTTGACCATTCCAAACCAATACGATTCAGTCCATACATATCTAGGTCGAATCCACACTCTCTCGTGGCGACGTCGACTAACCGAAACTGGCGCTGGTTAGTCTGGACTTGCTCATGCGCAGATATCAATTTCCACCTTAAACCGCTCCGTGTGTAAACGCGCCACTACTTCACTTCATATAAATCGCTTTGTCTAATTCGCTTCACAATTGCCCGTGTAAACACGGCTATTGAGTGCACATGCCAAAATTAATTTAGCTTTCTTTTTTTTATATACTTTAAATATCTCCAAAGTTAGCACTTAAAATAACTTACATCAAACTATTCTATGGACTAGAACATGTTGCTACCACTATTCCTAAAGTCATTGAGTGCGCATGCTCAAATTAATTTAGCTTATTTTAACTTGAAATACCTCCAAAGTTAGCACTCAAAATAAGAGTGACCAGAAGAGATGGCCGAATGAGGTAGAGCATCCGTCTCCCATCTTGGTAGACCATGGGATCGTGGGTTCGAACCCTGGTCGAGTCAAACCAATGACATATAAATTGATACTTGTTGCTTCCTAGCCAAGTGCTCAGCATTAATAGGATAGGGCAAGGACTGGTTAGCTAAGTGTCAGGATAATGTAACTGAGTGGGATATTAACCTCATTCCACACAGAACGAGCAGTTGTATCATAACAATCGCTACATATTGACGGTAGCTTAAAGTTGCATAGTCCGTTGAAAACATAGAATTTTCAAAACCAAAACAATTATCTAGATGTTTTTCTACATATCTAACTTAGATGCTGGTGCACTTATTAAACATTTGTCGTCACATATAAGGGGATACTGAGTCAATTAATAGAACCTGTTACTGCCAAAGCTTATGGTGTTACAGTTTTGGAAAGCATGCCAAAATTAATTTAGCATGTTCCCATTTCAAATATCTCAGAAGTTGGTGATTTAAAATAAAACTTACTTCAAACTAAAATAAGGTAGATTATAATGAACAACCTAATATGTGTATCTCAGAAAATGAGAGAAACTCAAAACCATCGAACTATGAAAGTTTAAAGTTGCACAGGTTTGAATTTCTGCCATTTCTTTTCAAGATAAATATAGTAAGTTGATCGATCATTATAATCTACATTGCTCTTATTTTGATTGTTGTTTTGTTTGTTCTTGTTTTACGTCTTAGCAACATCTATGGCCATATCAGGATGAGTACCGACTTGTGACAGTGTGCACTCATGGCGACTTTATAGTGCTGTCCCACTGGGAAACCAGGCCACTGGCACGATGACCTGATATCCCACTCAGTCACATTATCCTGACACTGAGCCAACCAGTCCCTACCCTATCCTATTTATGCCGAGCGCCAGGCTAGGAAGCAACAAATATCAATTTTTAAGTCATTGGTTTGACTCGACCAGGGTTCGAACGCACGATCTACCAACACATGAGACGGACGCTCTAACTCATTCGGCCACCCCGTCTGGTAGTGGTAAATGTCGACATTTTATTGCAAAACAGTAGTCTATGTTACCACCATTATGTTGTGTTCTTTGGCATGTGTTACTACATCTCACTAAAAGACTAGATGGTCCCGAAATAACTCTTTCACATACTCACGTACATACTCACTCACATACTAACTTACAAATATATATTGCTGCATTCGTGATATTACCATGGCAACAGTACATTTGCCTAAAGTTGCATAGTTCAATGGTTTTGAGTTTCTGTCATTATCTGAGATAAACATATTAGGTCGATTGTTATAATCTACTGTACATTCGCTTTGTATTTAAAATGACTTTGGAGATATTTGAAATCTAATCATACAAAATAAATTGTTGGCAAACATGCCAGCACTCAGACACCATAGGCTTCTGCAGTAACAGGTTCTATTAAATTGCCCCAGTATTCCCTTCTATGTGGTGCCAGATGTTTAATAAATGCACCAGTACCTAAATTAGATGTCTAGATTCAAAGCTAGATAATTGTTTCCGTTTTGAAAAATTGATGTTTTCATCGGACTATGCAGCTTTAATGCATTCATACATATTCAAATTATTACTAGGGGTATGATGTTTGAAGAAAAAAATGTATATAGCGTATTCTTTTGGGTTAATGCCCATGTATGGGTTAACGCCCACCCCCACTTGGCCAATATTTCTGAAACGCTCACCCCTTAAATCCCCATGTGTGGGTAAAAGCCCCATGCCCACCTCAGTGATTTGCCAATTGAAACGCCCAGGGCGATAACCCGCAATAATATGGTATATTATGTATATATGTGGTGTTCTCTGTGGCGGAGTGGTTAGAGTGTCTGACTTTTTTCTAGGTCGGACTCCTAATCTGAAGGTCACTGGTTCGATTCCCCGTGCCCCCACCTCTGCCAATTTGGATTTCCACCGCTGTGTATAACTTACAGCGACATCAAAGGCCAGTTGCTCTCATACCATGTCTATGTGGTGTGGGAGGTTAAAAATCCCTTGGGTCGGTAAAAGTGTAGACTCAGGCTTTCTATCGACAAACTGTCTAATGGTGAAAACAAGTCTATTCAGACTTATCCATGATAGGCAATATAAATCTTCAAGAAGAAGAAAAAAATAATAATAAATTGCATGGAGGTATTATGTAGATATTAATCATCTCTTTTCCTCCGCCTTTTGCAGGAGTTCGTCTGGGACTAGGGTCACGTGCCATGGTGAGGGGAATCATGGAGGTGGACGTGTCTTATTCTAGTTGACAGTTACCCGGATGTTACCACGCCGCCATTACTGAAGCATGACGACCAGCCTCGCTTTCATTTCCACCACCCGGGGCCGGCTGCTAGCGGCGGGCCTCCTGGTGGCAATATTAGTCATTACGACGCCACCTGGCGTGGCGAGGAAGAACAGGGTGCTGCACGACAAGGGGAAAAGCTCCAAAGGTAAGGAATTTTCTTTGTCAACGTTGGGAGTTGCTCCGTGGAAAGGGGGAGCCTGTGATCTGCTCGGGTGTTAAGGCCCTGTCACACTTTATGGGGCTGTCACACTACGACGTTTCTCCCGGCGACCCGTCAGCGTTGAAAATAAAATCTTGCGCGTCGAGAAACGTCAAACTTTTCGGCGGTTTGGGGGAAAAGATCGGCGTCAGCGCGGCGCGTTATGCGCGCGCGGCCAACGTGTGTCGACGCGCTGGGGAAAAAAAAAAAAAAGTTTGGCGCGACGTCTTCATTTAACCTTAAATGTTGCTAGGGCGTAAAACAAAAACGGCCCAGTTTGCCGCAACGTGTGAGCAACGACCCTCCCGCGCGCGCGCCGTCTTCCTAGCGTTCCCATAACGTTATTCCGGCGCGTCCAACGCAGCGCGACGCGCGCCTAACGTCCTTACCCATATATTTGCGCGCGTTGTCGATCGCTGGTTTTTTTTGACAAGCTTAAAACCTTGGGCGACCGGCAACGCGCGCCGACGTTGTCTGCCGACCATCAACGTCAAGCATAATGTACCGACCTGTACCGACGCGCGCATAACGCGCCCCCAGCGCGTCTCGATATTTCACTAATTATCGCCCAAAATCGGGTCGCCGGTAAGAAGCGTCGTAGTGTGACAGCCCCATCACCGGATTCAGGAAATGGATTGAAATGGAACAAAGTCACTTGATATCAATCAAAGTCCAGTTTGTGTTTGTTGATATCCGGACCGATCCGTTACAAGTTTTGGGCATGCAGAAGCTTGTAATGGATTGCGCCGGACTGACGTATGCGGTTATTATCCATTACTGTCCATTCCTCGTCCATTCCCATCCAGTACATATCCATTACACATCCTTTGCTATTCGTCATAGTTCTTTTTGTATACTGAATTGTCCGTTAATTTTTAGATACATTATCAACCGTTCCCGTCCGTTATCATCTGTTACCGTCCATTACATAATCGATACATTTCAAGTCCGAATCACACCGGATTAGAATATTTTTGTCCGTTTCAGTCCGTTTCCTCAATCCGGTAATAGGGCCGGACGCGGTGGCTGTATCGATAGAGCGCAAGCCTCCCGTGCGGGATATCGAGAGTTTGATTGGCGCTTGAGTAAATTGATAGATTGTTAGGTTGATAATTATGATGTAATTCATGGGACACTCAGAAGAAAAGAATGCAAGATTAATTCCGGTATGCACATCAAAAGGTGGCATGTTCTATTAAATTAACATAGTATTTCTGCTATTCAGCAATAAATAGTAGCAGTGTCTACCTCAGATGTTACCAGGACGTAAAACACCTTAGGGTGGATACCTGGCATCTAAGGTGTATAGTTTCGAAGATGTTATGCTTTCAACAGGCTAGGCATCTTTAAACTTCCCCGATCTCTAGTCGGCAACTTTGCGTTTTTAAACCATCTTCAAAATCATGAGCAGACGCAGGGAATGTTCGGCTGCGGATGATGACGTCACGGCTGCGCAGACACCGTGCGCAGCGGCAAGCGCTCCCCCTGGGAAACCTGTCCTTTTTTTCTCTGGTCGCTGAGGAAAAGATCCACCATTTAGATAATAGAGCTTTGTGCTTTATTATGAATAAGGCTTCGGATGTCATTCCTTTTTACCGCCAGGGGGCATGGCAATGTGTAAGATTGTGGTCACGTGTGTGTGAGAGGACCGGGGTTCCCCCCACTTAGCCGGTAACATGGCGGCCCCCTAATTCACAGCCACAGCCACCAAATCATTCACCCAACGACGATCCGTCATTCCTGGCTGCCTTTTGGATTTGTTGTGACTTATTTCAGTCAGTATTTAGTTGGTCTAAACCATAAAATGCTGGATGACATAAATATGGGGAGGAAAGGTGACAATCTTCCTGTGCCTGGCTGCCTGTTGGATTTGTTGCGACTTATTTCAGCCAGTATTTAGTTGGTCTAAATCATAAAATGCTGGATGACATAAATAGGGGGAGGAAAGACGCCAATCTTCCTGTGCCTGGCTGCGTTTTGGATTTGTTGCAACTTATTTCAGCCAGTATTTAGTTGGTCTAAATCATAAAATGCTGGATGACATAAATAGGGGGAGGAAAGGTGACAATTTTCCTGTGCATGGCTGCCCTTTGGATTTGTTGCGACTTATTTCAGCCAGTATTTAGTTGGTCTAAACCATAAAATGCTGGATGACATAAATATGGGGAGGAAAGGTGCCAATCTTCCTGTGCCTGGCTGCCTGTTGGATTTGTTGCGACTTATTTCAGCCAGTATTTAATTGGTCTAAATCATAAAATGCTGGATGACATAAATAGGGGGAGGAAAGGTGACAATCTTCCTGTGCATGGCTGCCCTTTGGATTTGTTGCAACTTATTTCAGTCAGTACGTAGTTGGTCTAAACCATAAAATGCTGGATGACATAAATAGGGGGAGGAAAGGTGCCAATCTTCCTGTGCCTGGCTGCGTTTTGGATTTGTTGCGACTTATTTCAGCCAGTATTTAGTTGGTCTAAATCATAAAATGCTGGATGACATAAATAGGGGGAGGAAAGGTGACAATTTTCCTGTGCATGGCTGCCCTTTGGATTTGTTGCGACTTATTTCAGCCAGTATTTAGTTGGTCTAAACCATGAAATGCTGGATGACATAAATATGGGGAGGAATGGTGACAATTTCAGATTTAATAATAATACCAACAAAGATATCCGGGGTGTAGCGTCTGTATATGCTTATATACCACATGCCTGGTTGGCTACACACTTGCATTAAGATAGCTACCACCTGTAGTCATTCATGGTGCTGATGACATTTAACGTTGCTTAGCTTTGATTTGACATCCAATGAACATTTAAATTTAGGCAAGTACTTCCCCACTGGATTTGTAATGCTTTGTGGTGCTGATGACATTTAAAGCCTGGTACACACCTCCTGTATATGATTCACGCGCTAAAACTGACTTCCTGACGGGACCCGTCACAACCCGACTCATCCCGTTTCCCGACTAAAACTGCCTGATTAATTTTTCTAACCTTATAAAAACACGGTACACACCTCCCGTATAAAACCTAAAACCGAGTTTTAAGTCGCGAATCGGAAGGCTCTGGTGTGATAGGGGGTCACACACCTAAAGACTGAAACCGACTAAAACTCAAACTTAGTTGCGAAACGGGCAGTTTTAGGTTTTATACGGGAGGTGTGTACCTGGCATTATGTTGCTTCACTTTGATTTTACATCCAAAGAACATTTAAATTTCGGCAAGCACTTCCCCACTGGATTTGTAATCCTTTGTTCTGCTGATGACATTTAACGTTCTTTACCTTCGGTTTTACATCCAAGCTACATTTATTTTAAAGTCATCTCAGGAAAGTTTTGTCCCACTGGGAAACTGGGCCACCAGCATCATAACCCAATATTCCACTCAGTCACATTATCCTCATACTGAGCAAACCAGTCCTTGCCCTATTGTAAAGACTAGGTCTCCAGTTTTGTACAATGGCTAAAGCTCGAATCTGTGGTCTGCCCACCACCACCAAGCTGTGTGACTCCCCTGGCCAGCACCTGCCTTGAGCCTGAGTGTGGTGATCCTACCTAGCAGAGTGCCCTTTACACACATCCCTGCCAGCACCACCATGTCTATTTACATCTCACTCAGGCACCACCAGCACCTACATATACACATACATGCACCTGGTCATGTATACCCGATCAGTAATAGAACATTTGTATTCCCCCCAATGCCGTAAATCGGAATGTTTTACACTATGCTATTAACGCTGTGCATGTGGCTAGTTTGTGACACATATCAATTTTGTACTTCATTGATTTGACTCGGCCGGTGTTCGAAACATAACATACAAGCTTCCACATGGGGCAGCCAACCAACCAGGCTACCGATTAGGCCATTCAATTACCAGTTTGCTCAGTATCAGGATAATGTGACTAAGTGGGATATCAGGTCATGGTGCCTGCGGCCTGGTCTCCCAGGGGGGCAGCACTATAAAGTCACATTGGGTGTGCACTGTCACAAGTCGGTACCCGTGCTGATATGACCTTAGATGTTGCCAGGACGTAAAACTCCCACCAATCAACCAACCAACCAATCCCATTCAGTTTTCAAATTGATATTAGTCCAATAACCAATAACCAATAAACCAATAAACCAACCAACCAACCAAACTTCTTTTCCACCAGTTATTTCCAGTCCTATCCGGCATAGCTACAGACCGGGGACATATATCATCAGAAAACTGACATCGCGAGAATGGCCGTAAATCGACGGTTGGGAGTGTGGCGGCGACCACAGCCTCGTTCCCATGTCTGCTTGATGTTTCAGTACGGATGCTGCCAGACATGATCTATACACACAACAACAAGTATGTGTCCAACAACTAACTACCCATTCTCGGGATGTCAGTTTACTGATGATATATGTCCCCGGTCTGTAGCTATGCCGGATAGGACTGGAAAGAACTGCCGGAAAGGAAGTTTGATTGGTTGGTTGGTTGGTTTATTGGTTCTTGGAGTTCTACATCCTTTTTATATATATATATATATATATATATATATATATATATATTTTTTAATATTTTTTTTTATTGAGGCTGTATTTATACTGTCCATAGCATATAAGCCTGGGTATTCAGGCTTGTTTTCAATGCTGGCCAGTTGTAGTGTTGGTGTTATCTTATCACACAGTAGCTGCTGATAAGGTATTCGATTGCCTGGCAACTTCTAAGGTGATATCAGGACGGCTACCCACTTGTGGCTGCGCTTGGTTCGGTGTTTTTTTGGCGTTTTAAGTCCTGGCAACATCTAAGGTCATATCAGGGTGGTACCGACACAGTAACAGTATACACTCATGGCAACTTTATAATGCTGCCCCACTGGGAAATCAGGCCACCAGCACCATGACCCGATATCCCACTTGGCGATATTGTTGGCGTTTACGTCCTAACAACATCTAAGGTCATATCAGGATGGGTACCGACTTGTGACAGTACACACTCATAGTAACTTTATAGTGCTGCCCCACTGGGAAAGGTTGCCACCAGCACCATGACCTGATATCCCGCTCAGTCACATTATCCTAAATTATCCTAACACTGACCTAACCAGTCCTTGTCCTATCCTATTAATGCTGTGTGCTCTAGGAAGTATCAATTTTATAAGTCGGTGGTTTGACTCGACTGGGAACCGAACTCCCGATCTCCCACACGTGAGGCCCGCGCTGTACCGGTTCAGTCACCGCGCCTAGGAAGAAGAGAAGAAAGTATGTGTGTGTGTGGGGGGGGGGGGGGTGAACCTCCCGGACACACACAAAATGAGCAGCTGTGTCTTCTGCAGCTGGCAGAGTGAGTTATAATCGCAGTTCCACGTCTGTCAAACAACTCTAAACTTCCTTCAAAGGGCAGCCTTTTTTTTGTTATGCCTTCAATGTATTTCGATTTTTTTCTGTTCAACTTTCGATTTTTTTCTCCTTCAAAAATGACTTCATAGAAATTGTGCTCGTCCTATTTAACCTAGATATCTTACAACATGTGTCTTAAATATTTCTTTCCTTAAATATAAGCTTTAAATCATGTATGCCTATATATATACAGTAAAACCTCTCTAACCGACCACCTCCACAGATCGACCACTCCCCTATATCGATCGCTTTATTAGGATCCCAACAATAATATTGTAACCATTTTCTAACTCGCTAAACCGACCCCCCGCCCCCTAAATGGACCACTTAAAGTCGGTCCCAAGGTCAGTTGAATTAGAGAGGTTTTACTGTATATATATATATAAATATATATACAGTAAATATTATATATACAGTATTATATATATATACATATATATATTATATAATATATGTATATAATGACTTAAATATATAATGATTTAAATCATATATATAACCTTCTTTGCCTTATACTAACTTTCTTCCCTTTTATGTAATTCGATTAAGTTTCTTCCCTTTATTTTATGTAATTCGATTGCAAGCATAAATTTTTCTAAACCAAAAGCAAATGCCTAGATTTACATATAACAAAAATTGATGCACTCACCAAGCATTGCCGTTTGCTACTCGGCTGTGATACACTTGACAATAGATACATAACGCCCAAGTAAAGAATTTGGGTGTGTGTACGGCTGATCATCATAATGTGTGCATTAGTTTGAAGTAAATTTTATATATTTTATTTGAACGGTTAAACTCATTTGATGCCAAGGAAAATATGCAAATGCGCACACCAACATTCTTGACATGGACGTTATGTACCTATTTTCAAATGTATCACAGGAGAGTAGTAAACGGCAATGCCTTTAGTGAATGCATCAGTACATTTTTGTGTAAATCTAGGTATGTGATCTTGGTTTAGAAGTGTTTACGTTCTCATCGACGCTTTAAGGACTAAAGAAGGGGAGAAAGATAATGTAAGGCAACAAAGGTTATTAATGATTTCAGGCAAGTAATAACTGTGCTCTGAAGGAAGTTTTAAACGAAGGAAGGAACTTTTAGACAAACAGCTTAAGGAACCGAAAGGGGGGGGGGGGGAATATAAAAGCAAAGTGAACCAAAAAAAACACCTAGTAAAACTACTTCTCAGCGTTTCTGAGCAATAGAGCCCGCGTGGTAGAGTTCCGGTTCCTGTGACGTCACAAGTAGATGGAGCACCTCAGTGGCTGAAGGATAGCCGGAAGTTTGCGGGGTGAAGGTGGGGATGGGGGGGGGGGGTCTGACAATGGTTGTGTCTGGAGTGTATGCATGTCTACTACTGCGACTGTGTACTACTACTACTACTATTAATAATAATAAACCAGTGGCCGGACATGGTGGCCAAATCGTGAAGAACACTGGCTTACTGTGTGGGACGAGTGTTTAAGTCCCGACTGAGTCAAACCGATGACATAGAAAATGCATACTTGTCACTACCTAGCCCGATGGTCGACATTAATAAGATAAGGCAAAGGACTGGTTAAATCAATAATGGGATATCGGGTAATGGTGCCAGGAGCTTCATCTCCCAGTGGGACAACACTATAAAATTGCCATGAGCAGGGGTCTGCACGGGGCCCCTGGAAAGTTGTGAAAACTTCATTTGCCCCACTTCAAGAATTTGCAAAAAACATGAATGTAACCTATTTTGGGAGGCCGAATAAGTTAGAGCGTCCGTCTCCCATGTTGGTAGACCATGGGATCGTGGGTTCGAACCCTGCTCGAGTAAAACCAATGACTTAAAAATTGATACTTGTCACTTCCTAGCCAGGTGCTCGGCATTATTAGGATAGGGCAAGGACTGGTTGGCTCAGTGTCAGGATAATGTGACTTGAGTGGGATATTGGATCATGGTGCTGGCGGCCTGATTTCCATGTGTGGCAGCACTATAAAGTCACCATGGGTGTGCACTGTCACAAGTCGCTACCCGTCATGATATTACCCTAGATGTTGCTAGGACGTAAAACAACAACAAACAAACGGGTTTTTTTTCTAAAAAATATTCTTGAAAACAGCCTTGGAATAACCTTGGATTCCATATCTTCACATGTGTACAGACCCTGCAGGAGTGGGCACTGTCCCAAATCGGTACCCAACATGGGTCGAACCCATGGCCTGCAACTATTGGATGAAGCCAGGCAATGCTCTTCCTAATTCAACCACTCTGTCTGGTGATGACAGTAAGGACAGGACAGACGCGGTCATTCAACTCTTGCAGTAACCTTTCTGGTTGGCAGTCTCTACCACAAGTTGTTTGTTTGTTGTTGTTTTACGTCCTAGCAACAGCTACGAGGCCTTGCAATTCCCAGTGCAGCAATAGAAATGTCTGCAAAGTTTTAATCCAACCAAAGAGTACCGCCGTATAAATCGAAGGTACCTGACCTGGCACGCACCTGTCCCCCTCCCACAGAATTAAAAGTTAACGTAGCCATGATCTAGCGCCTATTACTAGCCATATATTAATTAGTATGGTCATGAAAATACAAGTTATACAATAAAACCTGTCTAAATCGACCGACCATGGGACCAACTTTAAATGGACCATTTAGGGAGGTGGTCAGCTTGGGGAGTTTAAAAAAAAATCACAATGGTATTGTATGGGCGATCGGTTGGGACCCAAATAAAGCGATCGATGTAGGGGAGTGGTTGATCTGTGGATGTGTGGTCAGTTAGAGAGGTTTTACTGTAGTTGAGAATGGAAAATGACTCACCATGTTTGCTTTCTGGATGCCCGTCCTGCTATGACCTTAGATGTTGCTAGGACGTAAAACAACAAACTTTCTGTATGCAAATTGAAATGCCTCCTAATTCAACCAACAAGTGGAGGTGGGCAGTTAGACTTGGAGAGGTTCTACTGCAGTTGAAAATGAACAAACTTAAAGTTGCAGATTCCGATGGTTTTTGAGTTTCTGTCATTTTCTGAGATAAATAAGTTAGGTTGGTGGTTATAATCTACCTTACTTTAGTTTGAAATAACTTTGACCTTAAATGGTTAACTTCTGAGATAGTTGACATGCAAACGTGCAAAATTAATTTTTGGCAAGCTTGCCCCAATAGGCTTCTGCAGTAACAGGTTCTATTAAATTGACCCAGTATTCCCTTCTATGTGGCGACAAAAAGTTTAATAAGTGCAACAGTATCTAAATTAGATAAGTAGAATCAGATCTAGATAATTGTTTTGGTTTTGAAAATTTGATGTTTTCATCGGACTATGCAGCTTTAAAAACAATATCCAGGAGTACCTACACGCTTCCTGCACTCACCAGGTTTGCGTTCTGTATGCAAAATGAAATACCTCTCAATCACTTACATTCAACCAACAAGCCTCGCTTTCCTTCACCTAGCCATAAAAGGCACTCTTCGCCGGCCACCACTCACTGCTCATGCGCATGCGCACTCTTTGCTGTGCGCATAAGGGCCCATACCCGGGGCGTGACGTGGTCACTATCCACATTAGGGTCCGGTGGTCGGGGCGCCGGGCTCCAGGGCTCCTCTCGCCGCCCAGGCCGGGCCCCGTAGGGACTGCCCCCTCTTCCGTCTAACCGAATTACGCATAAAGCGTTATGTATCGATATGCGCACGCTGTCCTCACGTGATCACGTGGTTTCACGGCACTGGCAGCTACCTGTCCAGTGTGGTGTTTCATGCTTCCGGTGTTTGGTGTCTGTGTGTGTTTCAGACCCATTAATTAGGTAAGTCTTTATGGGTCAGCAACTAGCTTTCAACTGTGGGCAACCAGTTAAACCTGTGATGGGTGAAAACTGGCTAAGCTTTCAACTGCAGGTAACAAGCTAAACCTGTGATGGTCGGAAACTGGCTGAGCTTTTAATGGTGGGAAACCAGTTAACCTGATTGTCGGCAACTAGCAAAGCTTTAATGGTGGGAAACCAGTTAAGCTGATGGTCGGCAACTAGCGAAGCTTTGTGGGGTTGTGTGGTGGGTGTTTGGTGGGGTTGTGTGGTGGTGGTTTTGTGGGGTGTGTGGGTGGTGGGTTTGTGGGGTGTGTGGTGGTGTGTTTTGGTGGGGTGTGTGGTGTGGGTTTGTGGGGCTAAGCTGATGGTCGGCAACTAGCGAAGCTTTAACGGTGGGAAACCAGCTAAGCTGATTGTCAGCAACTAGCAAAGCTTCCAACTGTAGGCAACCAGCTACACCTGTGAGTATGTGTGTATATATGTAGAGTAAAACCTCTCTAACTGACCACCTCCACAGATCGACCTCTCCCCTATATCAATCGCTTTATTTGGGTCCCAAACGATCGCCCATACAATACTATTGTAATGATATTCTAACTCCCTAAACTGACCACCTCCCTAAATGAACTGAGTCTGTCCCATGGTCGGTCGAATTAGAGAGGTTTTATATACATGCACCTCTAAACATATGGCTCCATATATACGTCTACAGCCGTAATGTGTTCCCGGTGAGCTGCTCCTGGGTTAAGTATTGCCAACAATAATGCTTAAAAGGCCCATCCCCTCTGCGCCTCACACACACCCACACTTACATACACATACCCCACCCACCCACCGGCACCCCGCACACACCTACACACCCACATCTACATACACACACCTACACACACCCGCACCCCACACCCACCTACATACACACCCCACACCTACACACACCCCACACCTACACACACATAACCCACACACCCACACCTACACACACCGGCACCCCGCACACACCTACATACACACACCCCACATTCCCACACCTACATACACCGGCACCCCGCACACACCTACATACACACACCCCACCTACATACACTGGCACCCCGCACACACCTACATACACACACCCCACATGTACATACACCGGCACCCCGCGCGCACCTACCTACACACACCGGCACCCCGCACACACCTACACACCCACACCTACATACACACACCCCACACACCCACACCTACACACACCGGCACCCCGCACACACCTACATACACACACCCCACACGTACACACACCGGCACCCCGCACACACCTACACACCCACACCTACATATACACACCCCACACACCCACACCTACACACACCCCACACACCCACATCTACATACACCGGCACCCCACACACACCTACATACACACACTCCACACACCCACACCTACATACACCAGCACCCCACACACACCTACATACACACACCGGCACCCCGCACACACCTACATACACCCCACACGCACATGCACCCACACCCACACACATCTTCATCTACATCTACATCTACACACCCACACGCCACACACTCCTACAAGTGTGTTCGAACCCTGGTCGAGCCAAACCAATGACTTAAACATCGATACTTGATACTTGTCGCTTCCTAGCCAGGCGCTCAGCATTATTAGGATAGGACAAGGACTAGTTGGCTCAGTGTCAGGATAATGTGACTGAGTGGCATATCATGTCATGGTGCTGGCGGCCTGGTATCCTAGTGGGGCAGCACTATGAAGTCGCCATGAGTGCCCACTGTCACAAGTCGGTACCCGTCTTGATATGACCTTAGATGTTGCTAGGACGTAAAACAGCAATAAAGAAACAAACTCACACCTACATACAACTACACACCCCACACCCACATGCACACGCACATCTACACACCTACACACATCTACACACGCCTACACATACATCTACACACGCCTACACATACATCTACACACATCTTACACACATATCAACACACACATCTACACACCTACACATACACCCCACACACACGCACACACCTGACAAATACCTACACCTCCACATACATATACACACACCTACACACCACATATAGACAACATACACCTACACACACCTACACACACCTACACAACCCACACATACACACGCGCGTAATGCGTTGCCGTGAGAGCCGCTCGCTGTGAGTGAGAGCTGCTCGGGTGGCGTGGTGTGAGGTGAGTGGGTCGAGTTGGGGGGAAGTGGGCGGGCTGTCCATCCTCCCGGGGCCGGCGATAACCTGATCGGCGCATCTTCCCAGGGCCTCAGGTGCGCCCGACCCGCCCAGCACCGCGCTGCCCTACCCGGGCCTCCCCCCAAGCACCCACCCCCGCCATCCCCCCGAACCGCCTCCGCCCTCCCGTCAAGGAGCTGGCGTTGGACGCGAGCAGCTCGGAGCAGGCAAGGAGCAGCTCGGGATATTACCAATTCGGGGCGGGGGGGTGGAGATGGGGCGGTCAGAGGGGGTGTGGGTGGAAGGTGGGGGTGAAGATGGAGGGGCTGTGGGTAGAGGGTGGGAGTGGAGATGGGGTGGTCGGAGGGGGTGTTGGCGGAGGGTGGTGGTGGAGATGTGGTGGGCGGAGAATAGGGGTGGAGATGGGGCGGTAGGAGGGGGTGGGGGTGGAAGGTGGGGGTGAAGATGGAGGGGGTGTGGGTAGAGGGTGGGGTGGAGATGGGGCGGTCGGGGGTGTGTGGGTGGAGGGATGGGGTGGTCGGGTTGGGGGGGGGGGTGATATCTATAAGAGCAGCTCGGTTCGAAGGAACCTTCAGGCATAGTCTGTAGAGAAGGTTGGGCGCGGTCTGTAGAGAAGCTTGGGCACGGTCTGTAGAGAACCCTGGGTGCGGTCTGTAGAGAACCTTCAGGCACAGTCTGTAGAGAACCTTGGGCGTAGTCTGTAGTGAACCTTGGGCGCAGTCTGTAGAGAACCTTCAGGCGTAGTCTGTAGTGAACCTTGGGCGCAGTCTGTAGAGAACCTTGAGCGCAGTCTTTGGAGGACCTTGGGCGCAGTCTGTAGAGAACATTGGGCGCACTCTGTAACCTTCAGCGCAGCCTGTAGAGGACCTTGGGTGCAGTCTGTAGAGAACCTTGGGCGCAGCCTGTAGAAAACCTCGGGTGCAGTCTGTAGAGAATCTTGGGCGCAGTCTGTAGAGAACCTTGGGTGCAGTCTGTAGAGAACCTTGGGTGCAGTCTGTAGAGAACCTTGGGTGCAGTCTGTAGAGAACCTTGGGTGCAGTCTGTAGAGAACCTTTGGTGCAGTCTGTAGAGAACCTTGGGCACGGGTCTGAATGGTATACAATATGACGTGGTATATAATATGACGTGGTATATAATATGATGTGGTATATAATATGATGTGGTATATAATATGACATGGTATATAATATGACGTGGTATATAATATGACGTGGTATATAATATGATGTGGTATATAATATGACGTGGTATATAATATGACATGGTATATAATATGACGTGGTATATAATATGACATGGTATATAATATGACATGGTATATAATATGACGTGGTATATAGTATGACCCGGTGATGGGGCGGTCTGGATAAGTTTCATCTTGGGCGCTAACAAAGTCCGTCCTGATATGACCTTAGATGTTGCTAGGACGTAAAACAACAACACACACAAATGGTCTCTAAAATATAGAGGCACATATATATTATGGGATACATTACATATAATATGTAATACATATTACATGTAATATATATATATAATATATTACGTTATGTAATATATAATATATATTATGACAACCCTGCTATCATTATTATATATTAGATACCAGCTATCGCGGGAATACACCATTTGAAATGCTCCGTGACCCATGATCCAACTGTTGGGGTCCTTTAAACTTCATGGTGTATACTTTGACCACCAGCATTAATCATTTATTCCTGTGGAGCGACCATACTATATATATAATAAGCAATAGGAAACGCAACATTCATTTGGTGATCACATATCCGGATAGTTTGGAGAATGGGAGTTGTGGGGGATTTCGACGATTTAAAAAATATGTTGTTAATACTAAATACCAAGTCACTAGTAGTACTAAGTATCTCATAGTAATTACCCGTCCTGATGTGACCTCAAATGTTGCTGGAACATGAAACCTCAAACACACATTCCTCCTTCTGGGTTGTGCTCCGGGAGTCCACATCCGCCATCAAAGTTGCGTGTAAAACTGCCATGGATTCGTCCAACTTGACGGAAGGGCCTCACCCCCTCCCGCCCCCCTACACACACACACAACACTGGGACATTAATGTCGCTTGAATCATTTACCCACATGGGCCTGGGAGGGGGGTGGCCTTGTGGTTAACCGTTTCCTGTGGTAGGTGGCGTGTTCGATATCCGGCCGCGTCCAACTGAATTATTCAAATACCCAGAGGCTAGTTGATCCAAATTCTTCAAACCCTGGTGCGCATGTTTTAAGCCAAATTCTTCAAATACTGATGATACCTCGCAAGCCGAATTGGTTTCATCTCACATAACGCTAGGTATTTGAGGATTTGCGTGTGACGTAGGCATCACCCTACTCCTGCATCATGGTTCGATGGAAGCAGTTCATTCTGCTATCAAGTGTATGTACATAAAAACAAAAAGCACAAATCTATTCACTGCTATGATTTAATTCTGTTATTTAGAACCATGAATATTCAAACGGTGGTTGAAATAATGTTATTTATGAGAATAGCTTAATCAAAAAGTCAAATTAAACCCAACATCCTGGCGATATTAACGCTGCCAGTGCATCGGCAGTGTTATGCTGTACTTTCTATCCAACCATGATGGCCGACGAAGCACTGGTCACGTTGTAAAAATATACGGTTTTCGGTTAAGAATTATATATTGGCAGAGAGCATTATTAGTCTTGGGCGACGGAGTGGGGACGATGTTATATAAACTAAAAGTAATAATATCCCACTCCCATTATGACATGATATAAGCTGTGTGAAATATATGTTCATATATTATGCCTGAGATTAATGAAGAGATGTTCCTATATAAGAGGCAGTACATGATTGTTGAAATATTTCTCTATGCATCCATAAAGAGTGCAATTGGAGAAAAGACCATTTTAACAGAGATCTATTGTAACTGTATAACTACCTGCCCCCCCCTGCCTTGACCACTGGGCTGGTCCACCAGCCTAATTTGCATATACACACAGGGCACCACCTGCAGCTGGGTTGAGTGACAGCTACCCCTACTGGGGGAGGGTGCCACCCACCCTGACTGTGGAGGTGCCTGATTGGCTGGCTGGGGACTGCCCAGTCACCTGCATCCCATTGGCCCTCTGACCACACTAGCCTCAAACCAAGATCTTAATTCTAGACTCTGCTTCAGACCCCCTGGAGAGAGATCACTCTACTCCTGACTCTGGAGTGAGGCGCACCTACTCTTGAGCAGGAACCCCAGACACTCTGTCTGATGCTATCAAAATTCATCTATTCTAATTGAGTGTGAACACAGCTATAGGACTCCTGTCCCATAAGCTGTAAGCACTGCTTTCTATACAGGCTAAAGTAGTAATGAGATCTTGTGTGGCTAGAAGGCAAGGGGTGTGGATGATAGGTCACTGGTAGGTGGACAGGAGTTGGTGTTAGTAAAGCACAACTTCTCCACTGTTTATCTGTGTCTTGACTTCATTCTTCCTTAGCATTGGTTAATGAGTTGATAGACAAGTGATATGAAGGGGAGAGTTTCTGTAGTATTCTCTGGTGTCCCAAACGTGGCCGGGCATCCAGTAATATTATAACGTGATGTTAATTGTTTGGCGCAAATCCTCAATACGCCATTAGGGCCAAAGGACTGGTTGGTTGGTCTGGTCCACTGTCACGATACTGTGACTGACTGGGTTATCCTACCTGCCATGATTGGTTGGTTATTGGAATGTTACGTCGTGGCAACATCTATAACACAACGGTCATATCAGGACGGGTACCGACTTGTGACAGTGCACACTCATGGCGACTTTATACTATTATAGTGCTGCCCCACTGGGAAATCAGGCCGCCAGCACCATGACCCAATATCCCACTTAGTCACATTATCCTGACACTGAGCTAACCAGTCCTTGCCCTATCCTATTAATGCTGAGCGCCAAGCTAGGAAGTGACAAGCATACATTTTGGGTTTAACTCGACCGGGAATTGAACTCCTGGAGGTCTGCACTCTACCGATTCGGCCACTGCATCTGGTTCCCTACCTACTGTCGTGGAGGTGATGAAAATGGGAAATATTGCGCCTAGAGCGGGACTCGAACCCACATCTCTTTGCATTCCGGGCCAGTGTGCTAACCATTAAACCACCTAGGGTCCCTGCTATCACCACACTACCCACTCCTACCTGTCTATGTGGTTACTAGCCTGAGAGGTCAGTGCAGACTACTACACTCGTCCCCCTGGAATTGTAAGTCTTTTAATGCTTACAATTACATAATTACAGGCAATGCACTAACACATACATACACAGGGTAGGTTCAACAACTATACAGCGCATAGCTTGTACAGGATCATGGTCACGGCAACCAGTGTTGTGGGGTTTTGAAAATGGGAAATAGTGCGCCTAGAGTGGGACTCGAACCCACATCTCTTTGCATTCCGGGCCAGTGTGTTAACCATTACACCACCTAGGCTCCCTGATATCACCACACTACCCATGCCTACCTGTCTATGTGGTTACTTGCCTGAGCGGTCAGTGCAGACTACTACACTACCATGAGGCTGGTGCCCTGGTGGTGGTATCTAGGCAGGGTAACAACCGTCAGTGTACGAAGCTGCTGGAGTAGCGTATCCTGGTGCCACCACGTGAACCAGCATCTTAGTGGGGCACCACTAGGGGGCGTGCGCTGTCACAACTCGGAAGCTGTCCCGAGCTGACCTCAGATGTTGCTAGTGCTCAAACTACTCCAAGTCAATCAATCACACCGCAGAGGTCTACATAGAACTCTCCACAACCCTCTACACACATAGTTCAGTCTACTCATATACAGTACAACCCCGTTAAACCAAACTCGCTTAAACCAAACGATCGGTTAATCCAAACTTATTTCGGTGGCCCGGCAAAATACTACCATTATCATATAATAAAAAAAAGTTGGTTAAACCAAAGTCGGTTAATCCAAAGTGTTGGTTAATCTGAACAGAATTGTCGGCCCCAGGTACTTCCGGTACAGTGAAACCAAATTTTCATGTGGTTTTAAGGTCATCTGAGACTTCTTTTATATGATAAATGCTAGTATTTTGCCGGGTCGCCGAAACAAGTTTGGATTAACCAATCATTTGATTTAATCGAGCTTGGTTTAATGGGGTTAAACTGTATATATACAGTTTAACCCCACATAAAACACATTCTGTACATAAACAACAATAATCAAAGTATCCACATACATTGTATTGTATATTACATTCATAATGCACTCACGTTTTTGCCAAAGCCAGGTCAAAGTCGAAGTCAAAGCTGGGTTAAACCAATGATTGGTTAATCCAAACAGATTGATAGGGTCCCTTCAAGTTTGGTTTAACGGGGTTATACTGTATATATATATATATTACAGTTGCATATTCCGATGGTTTTGAATTTCTGCAATTTTCTGAGATAAATACATTAGATTGATTGTTAACCTCTACTATATTCGCCGTGAATATGGCCTATGTTGCCGACACGGTGTAAAACAACCACCAATCAATCAATCAATCTATTTTAAATGGTTAACTTTGGAGATATTTGAAGTGATAACACGCTAAATTAATTTCGGCAAGCATGTCAAAACCATAATGTTGAGCAATAATAGGTTCTATGAAATTAAGACAGGATGCCATTTTATGTGGCAACAAATGCTTAATAGGTGCATAAGTATCTTAGCCATGTAGTATCAAATTTAGAACAGTGTTTTGGTTTTTGAACTTTGATGTTTCATCGGACTATGTGGCTTTAATATCGGTTAGTGTTCAGTTTTCTTCCTCTAATGACTTTTAACACTTTTAACGATTGTAATGGCCCTGTCACACTACGACGTGACTACGTCAGCGTAGGCAGAACGTGAAAATAATTATATTACGTCAACGTTATGGGCGTAATATGCAAATTGTGGACGTGAGCGTAACGTGAAAGTAACGTTGGTGCACGTCGTGACCTTAGCTGTAACGTGACAATGTTAGGGGGGAGGTGTAATTGGCGACGTGACCGGGCGTTAGTGTAACGTGAGCGTAACGTCGCCGTAACGGGTGCGACGTGGACGTAACGTGACCGTAACGCCAACGTAACGTGACCGTAACGTGACCGTAACGTGACCGTAACGTGACCGTAACGTGACCGTGACCGTAACGTGACCGTAACGTGACCGTAACGTGACCGTAACGTGACCGTAACGTGCAAAAAGCTGCCCACACCTTGCTCCCACCCGGGCCGTCGGTCTGACGTGACATAACGTGACTCTAACGTCATTTACGCTGCTATAACGATCGCGGAACGTCTACCTAACGTCATTGTCACGTCATCCCGACGTGACGGCTTCACGTCGAGATACGTCGAAAGTTTTGAACAGGTTCAAAACCTTGACGCGCGCCGACGTAACACGACGTAATATGACGTAGCTCGACGTCACTCTAACGTCATTATGACGTCATCATAACGTAACCCAACGTACGGCAACGTAATGACGAAAAATCGTCACGTTAGGCTCACGTTGGCTCATTACGTCGTAGTGTGACAGGGGTATAACCATATTCTGTATATATTTCCTGCGTGAGTGCAGACACATGGATGCACGTCTATTCAAAGTTAAAGAATTTCATGCATTTGATTTGCTTCTGAAATAAAGTGGGATTGTCTTATTTTATGTGCAGTCAGTCTGAATATGATCGTAAATTTGTGCGTGCTTTCAATCTTGAAAATGGGTGTGTGCTTCTATTGGATAGCATGCTTCTATTGGGGCACATACGGTAGGTTTTTACATTAGTTGACAGATGTATATTCGAAGATAACCAAATTGACAGAATACATTCTACTTACTGTTCATCATGAATATGGCATTTGGTCATCATCATCATGACAACCATCATCATTAACCGCAAGGGTCATTGCGACATTGCAACCAGTTTTCCTGCAACATTACCAAACCAACTATATGGTACATATCTACATATAGCTGTCTACACTTCCACACACACTTCACTCAGTAGCCGTATCTGTAATTCTTTAATAGTATGGTGACCGCTTAGCGCAATGTCAGGATAATGTGACTGAGTGGGATATGGGGTCATGGTGCCGGTGGGCTGATTTCCTAGTGGGTCAGCACTATAAAGTCGCCATGAGTGAGCACTGTCACACGTCGGTACCGATATGACCTTAGATGTGGCCAGGACATAAAACTCCCAACCAACCAACCTTAATAGTGCGGTAGTTTTTACTGTGAATACATGAGCAGACGACAAAGTACACATCATCCCTAAATCATCCTGCAGATACAATCCCAAAATTACACCATTACACACATCTCAGCTCACGTCTACACACCGGGTGTAATATGTGCTTCTTGAACGTTAATGTAGTTATTGTGTGACCATGAGCAGACGACAAAAACATGAAGTTGACCACATGGACAGATGACAAAAGCATGAAGTTATACCACATGAGCAGACGACAAAAACATGAAGTTAGACCACATGAGCAGACAACATAAACATGAAGTTAGACCACATGAGCAGACAACAAAAACATGAAGTTAGACCACATGAGCAGACAACAAAAACATGAAGTTAGACCACATGAGCAGACGACAAAAGCATGAAGTTAGACCACATGAGCAGATGACAAAAGCATGAAGTTAGACCATGACCATACAACAAAAACATGAAGTTAGACCACATGAGCAGACGACAAAAACATGAAGTTAGACCACATGAGCAGACGACAAAAGTGTGAAATGTGATTACATGAGCAGACAACATGTGACCGCATGAGCAGATGGCAAAAGTGTAAAACATTACCACATGTGCAGGCGACAAAAGTGTGAAGTGTAACCAAATGAGCAGACGACATGTGACCACATGAGTGGATGACAAAGCTGTGAAATGTGACCATGAGCGGAAGACAAAAGTATGGCCACATGAGCAGATGACAAGAGCATGAAGTGTTTCCATATGAGCAGACGACAAAGTGTAACTGTAAGAAGAGCCATGAAGTGTGAACGCATAAGCAGACAACAAAACCGGATCTAGTCTGAGTACACGCAGACGACAAAAGCGAGCGTTTGTGGAATTTCTAGTAACTTGTTCGGCTGCTCCCATTCGCTGAGCTGCGCGCGCAGACCCTGAAGCACCTTGTGGGAGAACCCCCGGCGCTCCGCCCGCCCGCCCGCCTTTACAAAGGTGTAACAGAAGGGACGCACTAACGCAGAGGTTTCTGGGATACCCGAACCAACACTAACATCTGCGGTAAAAACACCGCTATGTGTTTACATAGGAGTGTCCCCCCCCCCCCCCGCGCACCCTAGTCTCTCCTCCCACCCCTCACCCTACCCCTACTCTCCCACCACGCTACCCTAATCCCATCCACCACTCCTCACCGGCTTAAACTCACTCCGCGCGCACTCACACACACTCACACACACCCTCACACACATACACCAACCCCCACACGCACACACCAGCACGCACACATACACACACACCAGCACGCACACATAACCCCCCCCCCCCCACACACACACACACACACACCAGCACGCATATGTACACCAACACACATACTCACTCACCCACACACACACACCAACCCAGCAGATACACACACACCAACCCAGCAGACACACCCTCACCCCCCCCCCCCCACACACACACATACACACACCCGCACGCACGCACATCCTCACCCTCCCGCCACCACCCACACGTGAGCAGTGCTTTCCCTGCGTGATTCACACGTCTTTCCTGCAGGCTGTGGTCATTTAAAGGTCACTGAATGTCACGTGGTGTATTCGGGAGGTAGTAAGCACGGTTACAGTATCAGTTTAACTTACAGTTTCCTGGGAGATTAATTGGTGGCGATTTTAAATTAGCAGCATTCAATCAAACAAAGCCATGATGAGGCCCCACCCCCTCTTTTTTCTCTCTCATGTTCCCCCCTCCTCTCTCCCCCTACCCTCCCTCCCATCTCCCCTACCCTCTCTCCCATTTCCTTACCCTCCCTTCCATCTCCCCTACCCTCTCTCCCATCTCCCCCTACCCTCTCTCCCATCTCCCCCTACCCTCCCTTCCCCTTTCTCTTTCCGCACTGGGCGCAGTGGCCGAATGGGGAGAGCGCGGGCCTCGCATGCGGGACATCAAGAGTTTTGTTCCAAGTCGAGTCAAAAGCAATGACTTTTAAAATTGATACTTGTCACCTCCTAGCCTGGCGCTCGGCATTAATGGCATGGGGCAACAGCTGGTTAGCTGAATGTCATGATAATGTGACTGAGTGGGATATCAGGTCATGGCATGGTGCTGGTTGCCTGATTTTCCAGTGGGGCAGCACTATAAGTGTAATGTCACCATGAGTGTGCACTGTCAAAATTCGGTACCCATACTGATATGTTCTTAGATGTTTCCAGGACGTAAAACCCCCAACAACCAACCAACCTTCTTCCTCCCTTCTCTCCAGCTCCCCCTCCACCATGTCGTCCCCTACCCCCTCGTTCTCCCCCCTACCCCTCCACATCCCGTCCCTTCTCCAGTACCCGAAGATGGTTGCCTCCCCCCACCCCCACTCTGCATGTGGGATCCAGCTTTACCTGTCTTCTCCAGTTCACTGCTTCACTACAAAATCACTAACTTTTCTCGCGAAATGTACAAGTAAAAATGTCTAACTAACTAAATAAGCCGTGATATCGGGTTTCCCTCTCCCCCTCTCCCTCTCCCCCCCGCACCTCCCCCCCCCCCCCCCCACACTACGTTAGAAAATAGTGTTAATACTGTTATGTTCACCACGGCGCCTAAGCGATCATTTAGAAGAGATGTGCTTTTTCCCACATCACATTTTCATGTTGAAAATTTACTTTAAGCTGCATAGTCCGTTGAAAATATCAAATTTTCAAAACCAATTTTCAAAACAAAAACAATTATCTAGATTTGATGCTACATATCTAACTTAGATACTGGTGCATTTATTACACATTTGTCGCCACATAGAAGGGTGTACTGAGGCAATTTACTAGAATCTGTCACAGCAGAAGTCTAAGCTTGCCGAAATTAATGTTGCATGTTTGCACTTCAAATAGTTCAAAAGTTAGCCACTTAAAATAAAAGTTACTTCAAATGAAAGTAAGGTAGATTATAACGATCAACCTAATTGATTTATCTTAGAAAATGTTTAGAAACTCAAAGCCATCGAAATTTAATTATCCCAAGCCAGCCGCACATTCAATGGCAATCACATCTAGATGAGGAATTCGCGATCCTGGTTTTCTGTTTTTGTGTGTTTTTGTGTGTGGTCTGAATGAAAATAATGTTAGATGATGTTGGTGGTCATGTGATCAGTATAGACCCAGTCACACCTTAACGGATTGAGAAACAGACAAAGAATTGTCTAGTCCGGTGGTATTCGGTATCAAAATGTGTCGAAATGTTGCCCTTTCAACGGACAAGGAACGTACATTGACGAATAGCCATCGGACGATAACCGGACAACACCGGATAGTAACGGTCAACCGATGGGCGAAAACGGAATGTCAAATGGACGCACCCGACACCAACTGGGACACCTACAAGACTGATCACGGGCGCGCCAAAAACATTAAAAAACAACAGATCGAATTCCCACAGCACCATCAAAGGACTCTGCAGGAAGCAAACCAGAGATGTAATAGATGGGTAACGGACATGAACCGGACTAACCGGACTTAAAATGGACACCAACCATACACCTCAGTCCCGTGATGTCCGGTACAAGTTTTGTGCATGTTCAAAACTTCCTACCGGCCACAGAACGGACATACCGGATGCCAACCATATATAAACCGTACATTGCCATATTTCACCAGACAGTATCCGTTTTATATCCGGTACCCCAATCGGGTGAGGTGTGAGTGGGGCTTATCGGAGATGGAGTGTGCAGTGTTTTTTTTTTGTTTTTTTTGGTAAAGTATTTATTCATCTGAATATGACATTTGTCAGCGCCGAAGCACTGGTCTTCCGGCCATCTTACTATTGGAATTGACATTCTAAACGATCTAAGTTTGGTCAGTGATGTATTAGTCACAGCACCAATCCTGTAGAATTAAGGGAGTGGCTCCTGCTGTATAATGTACATCACCAGTCACTGTGGTTCATTAAAAAAATGGGGAGCATCACTGAGTAGAAGATGTATACCCGGGGCAACTCAAACAATCGTTGTGGGTTACATGTTTTCTCTTATAAAACAAGCAAAGTTTATAGTTAACAAGACATTTTCTCTGTCTTATATAATGTTCAATGTGTTTAAACAGATTGATAGTTGTGTAGGATGTTCAGTGTGTTGATGGTTTGTTCATGATGGTTAAAGCTGCATAGTCCGATCAAGCATCAAATTTTCAAAAACAAAACGATTATCTAGAATTGATTCTACATATCTAATATAGATACTGGTTCACTTATTAAGCCTTTGTTGCCACTTAGAAGGGAATACCAAGCCAATTCAATAGAACCTGTTTCTGCAGAAGCTTATGGAATCAGAGTTTTGGCATGCTTGCCAAAACTAATCTGACATGTTTGCACTTCAAATATCTCAGAAGTTAGCCATTTAAAATAAAAGTTACTTCAGACTAAAGTATGGTAGATTATAATGATCAATTTCATATATTTATCTCAGAAAAATGACAGAAACTCAAAACCATCGGACTATGCAACTTTAAGGGTGGTGGCAGGGGAGGGGGGGGGGCCCATTGGGGTGGGTGGTAGGGGGAAAAACCCACAGGAGAGCAAGCGAGGGTGTGGGGGGGGGGGGCAGGAGCTCAGGGCTTTGCTAGTAATTACTGCAGTAGTCGTTCAAGGGCTTGAATAACCAGGTGGGCTCTATGCATTTTTGAAGGCAAGTATTGTTTCTGTTTCTCTGACTCTGATAGGGAGGTCATTCGACATGAGACTACCTTTGTAGATTGGTGCTCCGATATATTTATTTGTTGAAGGGTGTGGTACATTGAGCAGAGTGGAGGCTCCACTTGTTGCTTAGCAACAAAGGCCCGACTGACTGAATGACTTCCCATTAACGCAATTCAACTCATGATATCAGCTAGTGTGAGGTGGGCATGGAGACTAAATAAGAAACATTCAGAATATGACAAGTATTTTCCGCTGTGAATATTACCTTTTAATAACAGTAATAATAATGATAATAATAATACAGTAAAACCTCTATACCGACCCCTCCACAAATCGTCCAATCCCCTATATCGATCGCTTTATTTGGGTCCCAACAATACCATTGTAAGGATATTCTAGCTCTCTAGACCGACCACCTCCCTAAATGAACCACTTACCGTCGATTTAAAGAGGTTTTACTGTAATTACGTTGCTAACATGCTACTATTGGAGCAACCCTATTTACAGATAACCTCACCCTAGATTTCCGGGTTGGTGTTACCGGATATCACTTTCATCCCTCTATATGGAGCATCCTGACAACTAAATAGATATTTAGTCGTGCACTAATTAGTGGTAATGCCCGGCTGTGACTGAAAGCTGATTGTACCTCAGGCTCAAAGTCTGGCAGGCAATTGGCCCAGCTAACACTAAGATTCGATATATGCGGTGCGGTATCTATGCGAATGCGACTAAAATCGAGAAGCATGTAAATGCACGGTGTCCGGATGCGAATGTGTATGTGGATCTCTCAATGGACCGATAGGTGCGAACAAAGACCCTATAATACAAAGACGGCTCACTCAGCCTGTACTGTGTAATCAAAATGATCAAACCCACCACTTGGTGCGCTGGCTGTTCTCTTGGTTAAACAGGTGCTATATTATATGTATAAATGTATATATGAATGTGAAAGATGTGTGATGATGGCGATGCTGATGATGATGCTGATGATGATGTGTATTTGTTCATAGGAATTCCATATTGATGTGTATTCATACTTACCTATCTCATGTATAATATATGTGTTTACATGTGAAACACCAACCAGCAGCTGGGCTGATCAAACCCACCACAAGGTGGCACTGCAAAATTTACATTACCATGGCAGAGGTAGGGAGTGAGCCGTCTTAGTATTTATAGGGTCTTTGGTGCGAATGCGCAAAGTGGATCGCTCGATGGACCAATCGGTGCGCATGTGAATGGCATACCGCATGCTGCGTATATGGAATCTTAGCTTAACACTAGTCATTGAAGCCCAAATCAAACAACTATTCAGAAGGATGTACAAATATGGATGGGTTAATGTTGACCCAGTTCTACTCTAGGACAGGTCTTTTCTACATCTTTTCTACGGGTTTTTTCTTTTGTGGGTGTGGGGGGGGGGGGGATGGATATGGATGAGCCACATATGTGTGTACCCAGCTTAAGAAGAGCTTAAGAACAACAGTTTGGAGCGCTAAGGTGTTCGGAGTGGCAACCCGTCGGGTGAATGGGTGAGTGTCAAGAACAGGGGTGAGAACTCAACAACTGAGGATTCAATTGTGAGAGTGGGAGATGGCGAGTTAAGGCCCTGCCAGACCTCACTGGATTGAGGAACTTGACAGAAAACAGACACCGTCTGTTGAAATACGGAAATGTATGGTTTATATATGGTTGGCATCCGGCGTGTCCATTATGTGTCCGGTGGTGTCTGTTGTGTACGGTGGGAAGTTTTGAACATGCACAAAACTTGTACCGGACACACCCGGCTGATGTGTATGGTTACTGTCTGTTTTAAGTCCTCTTTGTCTGGTTCATGTCCGGTACCCATCCGTTACATCGCCAGTTTGTTTCCTGAAGAGCCCGTTGATGGTGCTGCGGGAATTCAGTCTGTCGGTTTTTGGCGCGTCCGTGATCAGTCAGGTACATGTCCGTTTGATGTTTGGTCCATCCGTTAGACATTTGGTTGCCATCCGGTTCTCGTCTGGTGGATATTCGTTAATGTACGTTCCTTGTCCGTTTCATGTCCATTCGTCCAGCGTCCGTTGATGCGATAGCGCAACAGTTTGACACATTTTGATACATTTTGATACCGAACACCACCGGACTAGACAATTCTTTGTCCGGTTTATGTCAGTTGCTCACTCCGGTAAGGTGTGACAGGCGCTTTAGGGAAAGAGCGGAGTGATTGGTATAGCTTTTTATGAGGATAAATAGTATACCTATTCGTATTTTAGCATGGGCGAATTATACCACCGGTGTATTTATGTATATTAAGTAGATGTATATATTAAGTAGATCTATATATTATGTATATATATATAACTAGATATATATGTAGATTATATTGTTGTAAATATAGTTTATTCATTGAATAAAGTCGTTTGTCTGCCCCGTATATGTAGTCTGATATTGTCATCACCAGCTAGCTCAAGTCAGCTGAAATAACAATATTAATCATTCCAAGACTTACATATGGTATAGTTTGACAATTCACATATAAAAATAGTAGTTATATGTTGTATTCATACATACTTAGATACATACATGTGTATTGATTAGACCTTTACATTACAGAGTGAGTGGTTATGTGCATAGTTTCCCTTCATAGGTTTGTATGACTACTGTGTTGTGAATTACATAATTATCATGTTGTTGAGATGGAGTGTTAGTAGAATGGTTTGTTTATTCTGTTAGATCGAGTCGAGTGTGGTTAGCTTGCAGGGTTATGCTTAAAAGGTGTGTTTTTGACTACATGAAGTAGTTTGAGTAAGTAGGTTGTTAATGTTAGTAATGATGGGATAAACTATGCAGGTTGTCCTATAAATAATATATTTAATATAACATATATATATAATATATATAATATATTTAATATAATATAATTAGTATATATAATAATATATAAAATATAATATATATATGGCCATCTTTGTATCCTATACATACCGGTTGCCACGTCATCTGTGATGCCCCAGCGACCCTCGCGGTTAAGGAATTGATTATATATATGTGTATATATATATATATATATGTATAGATATGTATATATACATACACATATTGGTAAATATAATGATACAGATACGCATATATATACGGACATGTGATTAACCTCGAATGTATCCATTCCCGAACCATCATTATACGCAAATACACTCCCTCCGTCCGTTTTCTCATAACAATTATCGACATGTGGAAATGGAACTATTTCTATCGGCTACAAGCTTAGCACAACCCGCGCGCCAGACAAAAGGTTGGATAGTCAACCCTTTGGTCGTAAGTTACGCACGTTGTCTGTCCGTGAAGGCTGAGAACCTTGTGATGGAACGAGCATGCCGTGCCGTGCCATGCCATACCGTGCCATGCCACCTCACTCCAGGGTCTATGCTCGAGGCTGCTGCTTATAATGAGGAAGTTTATAAGATTCCACGTGGGCGCAATGCATCTTGGGTACTTTCACTAGTTTCCTAGTCGCGGCCTGTCTGTGGAGTTCTTTCTGCTCTGGTGTCTACGTTGTGTCTTGTAAGTTGTAGACGATTTAGAAGTAAAATGCATCTCTCATAATGAGGTCTAGGCTAACCACTAAATTTGGTGTTCATAATTGGCTGCAGTGCTTCTTTCTTCACCCCCACCTTTCTCTCTCTTTCTCTCTTTCTCTCTTTCTCTCTTTCTCCCTTTCTCTCTTTCTCTCTTTCAGTCTCACTCCCTATTTCTCTCTCTGTGTTCCTCTCAACCCTAGTACAATACTACTCCTACCTCTCTTCCCCTCACTCTCTCTGCCGTTCCCCTTCTCTTCTTCTCCCCCTCTCATTAATTCTCCCTCTTATTATAATCTCCCTCTCACTATATTCCTCTCCCTCTCTCCTCCCCTGTCCATCTCCTCTCCTTCTCTCCCTCTTCATATCTCCCCCTAACTTCCTCTCCCACTCTTCCTCTTTCTTTTACTCTCCTTCTCCTTCCCTCTCCCTCTCCCACACTCTCTCCTTCTTCCCCCCCCCCTCTCCATATATTTCCCGTTCACCATGTCCCTTCCCCTGTGTCTCTCTCACTCTCCATCTACCTCTCTCATTCTCTCTACCTCACTCTCTCTACCTCTACCTCAATCTCTCTCCCTCTACGTAAATCTCTCTACCTCACTCTCGCTACCTCACTCTCTACCTCTGTCTCACTCTTTCTACCTCTGTATCACTCTTTCTACCTCTACCTCACTATCTCTACCTCTGTATCACTCTGTCTACCTATGTCTCTCTCTCTACCTCTACCTCACTCTCTCTACCTCCACCTCACTCTCTACCTCACTCTCTGTACCTCTATCTCACTCTCTCTACCCCTACCTCACTCTCTCTACTTCTACCTCACTCTCTCTCTCACTCTGAATCATCGTCTCCCATTCTCCATTTATCTCGTAGCCGGTAACAGGTTTTACCTCGCAGAAATGTTTCCTGTATCATCTAACATCAATTTTATTGTACTTTGACACATGCTGATCTTTAGGACACATGCTGTTCTGTACGAAAAACATGTTGTTCATGAATATATGGCCTTGACCCCTGTCATGTCATGAAATCACCATCAATCAACCATTCCTTACCATATCCTTCTGATACATTGTGTATGAAGCGATTTTTAAAAACATGCTGCTATTTATGATTGTCTGTAGATTATTAGTCTGTCAATTTAAACACTGTCCATAACGTATGAGTTTCTCCCGTAGTGATTGAGGTGAAGGAAGTTCTGTTTCATCATTGTGGTTGCTTAAGTTGCATAGTCTGATGCTTTTGAATTTCTGCTATTTTCTGAGATAAATATATTATACTAATCGTTATAATCCACTTTACTTTAGTTTGAAATGACTTTCATTTTAAATGGCTAAGTTTGAAGATATTTGACATCAAAACATGCCAAAATAATTTTGGCAAGCACAACATAGACTTCAGTAGTAACGGTTTCTATTAATTGACTTATTATGCTCTTCTATGCAGCAACAAATGCACCAGTATCTAAGTTGAATATGTAGAATCAAATCTAGATAAGTGTTTTGGTTTTTAGTAATTTGATGTTTTCGTTGGACTGTGCAGCTTTAATTCTTGAACTGAAACTACCCAGATGTACCTAGAGAACAATGCATCGAACGCGGTGTCCAAATGCGGGAGATTCCCTGTCAAGTCAAAATTGATACTTTCGCTTGGCGCTCGGCATTAATAGGATAGGCCAATGGCTGGTTCAGTCAGTTTCAGGAAAATGTGACTTAATCGTAGGATATCGGGTCATGGTGCTGGTGGCCTGATATCCCAGTGGGGCAGCACTATTAAGTCGCCATGAATGCACACTGTACCCGTCCTGATATGACCGTAGATGTTGCCAGGACGTAAAATTCCAACAACCAACGAATAGAACAGTGCTGTGTACTCTCACGATTAGGACCGGTGTAACGATTTCAATTTCCCCCCTTTCCAAGTTCCCCCCCCCCCCCCTCCCCCTCGGGAGTCTGAAAACGTTTTTAATTTCCCTTCCGTGAAATTGAAAACGTTTTCAGATTCCTGGGAGAGAAATTAAAAACAGTTTTCAGATTCCTCCCCCTATTTTCAAATTCCCCCCTCCGGGAATTTAAAATTGTTTAAAAAACTTTTTAAAAACATTTTAAAATTCAGACCTATAATATTTTTGTCTTATCCATCTTGGAGACTTTGTGTGTCATTTGGGGTGAATGTTTTGTTGTACTAGTAATAATTTCCATTATGCTAATCTCTGTGTATAATTATATTTGTCCTGAAAAATTATAAAAAATATAAAAAATAAAGAAAATTCCCCAAAAATGGGGGAGAGGAAAAGTTAAAACGAGGGAGGGAAAAACAAAAACGTTTTCAAATTCCCATGGGATGAATTTGAAAGCGTTTTCAAGTTCCCATGGGGGAACTTCAATCAGGGGGGAATTTGATATCTTTACACCGGTATAGCAGTACAAAACTGCACTCTGATGGCTGTCTCTTCATAATAATATGCCTGGGACCCCCCCCGCCCCCCTCCGCACCCCTCCCCACCCTCCCTCCGGCAATGAGGAGGGTAATTGCACACATCACATCATACATTATGTATGCTGCAGCCCTGGGCATAAAGCAATAAGCGCCGCAACACAAGCATATTTTATATTGACCCCCCTTCTCCTCCCCCATTTCCCCTTCCCCCGATCTCCTCCCCCCTTTCTCCTCCATCTCCTCCTCCCCTCCCGCCATCTCCCCCCTTTCTCCTCCCCCTCCTGCCATCTCCCCCCTCCCCCCATCTGCTCCCCTCGGGCGCGGTGGCCAAATCGGTAGAGCGCGTCCCTCTTATGCTGAAGGTCGGGAGTTCAGTTCCCGGTTGCGTCAAGCCAATGACTTCTAAAATTGATACTTGCCGATTCCTCGCCTGGCGCTCGGCATTAATAGGATAATGCAAGGACTGGTTCACTCAGTGTCAGGATAATGTGAGTGCACACTCATGGCATGGAGTTTTACGTCCTTGCAAAATCATATCAGGAAGGGTACCTACTTGTTGCAGTGTGCACTCATGGTGACTTTATAGTGCTGCCCCACTGGGAGACCAGACCACCAGCACCACAACCTGATATCCCACTCAGTCATATTATCCTCACACTCAGCCAACCAATCCTTATCCTATCGTAATAATGCCAAGGGCCTGTCTAGGAAGCGACAAATATAATTTTGTATGTCATCGGTTTGACTCGACGAGGGTTCAACCCCGTGGCTTCGAATCCCATGATCTACCAAAATGGGAGACGGACGCTCAACTCATTCGGCCATCCCGTGTGGTGTGTATGGTAGGTAGATATGGTGAAGGGCTACGTTGGGGAGAGTTGCTATCAATAGTTACTGCGCTGTTGAATTTGAGGCCCCAACACCCACCACCACCACCACCACCACCACCAAGCCCTCACGCATCCTTTACCTGGGGGCAGTGCAGGGAGGGTAACTGCTGCGCGGCCCGACCGGTGGCAGGCTCTCCGAACTGCCGGTGTAGTAAGTTCAAAACACTACCCAACAAAAACACTACGGTAATGTTTTCAACCTAGGTTCAAAACACTATGGTAGTGTTTTCAACCTAGTTGAAGGTAGGTTCAAAACACTCCTGTGGCGATGCTCAAAACACTATCCTTAAGTTGAAAACGCTACTCTAAAAAGGATGTTATAGTTGCTGCATGTTCATTTTCATTTGTAGTAGGGCGAGGCAGTATGCACACTCATGGGATTCGAACCCACAAACTCATGGGTTTGGATCTCCAGATCTCACAAAACAGGAGATGGATGCTCTATTCATTCAGCCACCCTGTCTGGTCTTGTGGCCTTAGAAGTTGCTAGGACGTAAAACAACAAACAAACAATCAGCGTATACTAATACATGGGGCAGACACCGCAGCACTATCAGCATATACTGATTAATATGTGGTGATGCCATGTCATGCTAGTGTTTTGAACTTGGGCAGTGTTTTTAATATACGTAGGGGCAGTTTTTAAAACTTAACAGTAGTGTTTTGAACTTAAGTTCAAAGCACTACCGTAGTGTTTTGAACGTCCTACACCGGCTCCGGGGGTCGGGGGACGGGTGCCGGGGGGGGGGGGGGGGGGGTGGGCTCGAGCCCGGGGCCCGGTGTTTCTGCCTACTTGCACCAGTTGTCTTACGCCTCCCCGAAAATGCTGCCATGGCTCGAGTACTTTGGGAATAACCCATTTTATTGGCTACCATGGCAACGCCGCCAAAAGGCATGATGATCAGTAAAGA